>CAHIKZ030005329.1:1145000-1250000 GCA_903632075.3 Acanthosepion pharaonis | reverse complement strand
TAGTGAGTGGCAGGAAACATCTCCAATATTTTTCTCAACGTATTGGAGATATTTTGTGCAATCTTCCTGAAAATTCAGGTATTAAAAGAAAGAAACTGCGGCAAGCCATGTTGGTCTGTCTCCTGAAGGGACATGGTATTAAAAGAAAACTCGCCGACTTTTCTTCCAGCCCTGTCTTACTGACAGTGTAGTCTCGCATTTATGAAATAAAGAAAGAAGTATTGTTTTATACAGTGTATGTAGTGATGTATATTTATGTATATTAAATATTAATATATACATATAGAAATAATTAATCTATATTATATAGTAATATACAAACAATTCACGTCACACAATACGTAATAGACAAAAGACTAACACGGTCAACTTGGCGTGGTGTAATGGTTAGCAAGCTTATCTCGCTAGATCAGTTACGACTGAGTGAGTTCGATCCTCACTAGGTATCCCATACTTTCGGCCTTGTGCCACATCTAAGCTAAGCTCAAAAAAATGGGCACTTCCAGGTGGTGTAATGGTTAGCAAGCTTATCTCTCTAGAACAATTACGACTGAGTAGTGAGTTCGATCCTCACGGGGTGCCCCATGCTTTCGGCCTTGTGCCACATCTAAGCTACGCTTGGAAAATCAAAAGACTGACAAATATTTTATTGTTATCCGTTATTTATAGACAAATATTTAAGTAAATGCCTTGTTTATAAAAATCTGGTATAGCACGCCAGGCTATATGCTTGTTCCGTGTAGGATGCAGGTTCGATTCCTGTTGGGGGACGCATATTTTCTATGTAGATTTAATGTTAATATATTTTATTGTTATACGTTATTTATATAGACATAAATATTTAAGTTAATGCTCTGTTTATGATAAACAGTATTAACAAACATTTCCCAGCCTAAACGTCCGAGAAATTATAGAAAATATGTCCTCTGTAGCTAAACTGGTATAGCACGCCAGGTTATATGGCGGTTCAATGTAGGATAGAGGTTCGATTCCTGTCGGGGGACGCATATTTTCTATGAAAATTTCTCGGATGTTCAGGCTGGTAAATGTTGCTAATACTGTATATTATAAACAACGCATTTATTTAAATATTTGTCTCGATATAAATAAAGTATAACATTAAAATAATAATATGTATATTAATATTATATATATGACGAAATTAATAGTACATTATTTTAATGAGGATAACTCTAGTAAAATTATTTCACTGTTGGATTCAAAAAGAAAAATGACAGTAAATGTTTTTCATGTTTCAGATAAAATAGAAAATAAGTAGCGCAGTAATCGTTCTGAGTAACGCATTTACTCGAAATAAATGTGTCGTGCTTCAGGTATTTTTAGAATAAAATTTACATTGTCGTGTATATATTTTCTGAAAAAAACTCTGTGCACTTTCTATTCAGCAATCTATAGCTTTTAATGTGGAATGTATTTCTTTTATTACATTTTATACTGAGATTATATATATATATATATATATATATATATATATATATATATATATTTTTAAGCGTTTCACCCCTAGCAAGGCGGGAAGCAACTAGGACGCAAGGGGTTACAGAAGATTTGGAGCAAGATCAGATAGGAGTAATAGAGGAAATGATGAGAAGAAGGATAGTGGATAGATCAAGGCAACTGGAGATATCGATTGACATTACATTTGAATAGTTGGAGATTATAGCTCTCAGGGAAACTGGAATAGGGAAGGGAGTTCCACAGACGATAGGTGCGAGACATGAAGCTATTGGAGTAGAAGAGACGGCAACATTTAGTAGTTTCGACAGTGAAAGGGTGAGAGCGGGATGCAAGTCTCGTAGGGCGCTTGAACTCATGAAGTCTGGGAACCAGCGAATGAACTCCTCGGAGCAATTACCATGAAAGTATTTTTATATAAAGACAGAGAGAGGCGACGGCGCTTCTGTGAGAGAGTGACTGTAGACGAGATGCCAGAACAGGGCCAATTATATTGCATATCCGCCTCTGGAGCTTATCAAGAACCTCTAGGCAAACAGAAGGGGCTCCAGACCATATATGGCAGCAATACTCCATGCAATGGTGAATTGTTGATTTCTAGATCTGAAGGATCGATTCCGGGTAAAAAAAATTCCTGGCGCGGCACAGGGAGCCAACTTTCCTTCCGGTGGACGAAGCAATTGACTCAATGTATTTGTTCAATCTCAGGTAAGCATTCAACGTGAGACCGAGCAGCCGCAGAGTGGTGCTCTCGAGAAGTTGAGCGTCAGACATTCTAATGGAGGAAAGGGAAGGATCTCTGTGGTGATTAATAGAGAGCTGTTTTGTTTTTGAGACATTAAAGTTGACCAGTCATTTCCCGCCCCAGATCGTAACCGATTGGAGGTCCTTTTCGAGACGCGAGGTTAGTTTTGTCAGCGACACTTTGAGACAGGAGTAAATTGTGGTGTCATACGCATAGATGTCAACCTGGGAATTTATGGCGTCAGGAAGGTCATTTATGTAGATAAGGAATAGAGTGGGGCCTAGGATGGAGCCTTGGGTAACACCTGCGTTCGTGGGATAAGAACTGGAGGAGAATCCGTTAAGAATGACCTTCAATTCACGGTTTGACAGGAATTATTGTATTAGGTCAAACAATCGACCCGTAATGCCATAACCCTGGAGCTTGCGAAGAAAGCCGGCATGCCAAACCCTATCAAACGGTTTGGAGATGTTTAGGGCAACGGCATGAGCTCTCCCGTTATTTTGAAGAGCTTGGTAGACAGTTTCAGTGATGACCGTAGGCAAATCAGCTGTAGATCGGGCGAAGCGAAAGCCATATTGCTTGTCTGAGAGCAGATCATGGGATGTAAGGTGGTTAACCACTTCGGTATTGATTAGGGCTTCGAAGAATTTGCCGAAGAGGGGTAGGAGACTGATAGGACGGTAATTAGAAGGGTCAGAGGGGTCGCCAGAGTTCTTGAAGACAGGAACAATCGAAGAGGACTTCCAGCAGTCAGGAAAACAAGATTCCTTGAGGCAGTAGAGAATAGTTTAGAGAGGGCGGGCGCCAGTTCAGGCGCGCATTTCTTCAAGACAATGGCTGGTATCCCATCCACACAATTAGCCTTGTTGGGGTCTAAATTGGAGATAATGCCCAATACCAAAGACGGGGTTATGTGTAACCCACTCAATAGGGACTCAGTTCTTAGAGGGAAGTCGAGTATGGGTACACCGGAAGAGTCGAGCGTTGAGTTGAATGAAAATTTCCGAGCAAAGGATTCAGCTTTGTCAGCAGAGGAGGTCAGGACTTCGAAGTGGTTAAACAAAGGAGGTATAGAGGGTTTGCAATTATTCAATACGCCCTTGCAGAGCTGCCAATAATCTTAGGAGCCAAATTTGCGAGATGCAATATGCTCCTTCATTCGAGCAGCAAATATTGACTTAGCATCGTTGAGGACACGCTTACACTCGTTACGGGCGGAGTCAAAGAGACGTCTGTTGCAGTCCGACATGTCGCTAGGAAATAGGTGAAAGAAGTGGTTCCTATAGGCAATGGCGGCTGAGTAAGCAGCGGAGAACCAAGGGGAGGAGCGCGTCTTGACCCTATATTTCCTTGAGGGGATGAAAACCTCGATTCCAGCTTTAACCCAGGATGAGTCTTCAGAAGCACATTCTAAGACGGGGAGCGTAAAGACAACATCCCAGGGAACATCACGGAGGAAATCACGGAACGAATCCCAGTCAGCTCGTTGATAGTAGAACGAAGTTCTAGTGGTAGGAGTTTCTTTGCAGGGGGCGGAGTCGAAGGAGATGTTAACAGATACTACAGCGTGATCTGAGTTACCAAAAGGGCAGAGTTGCGTGGCGCTACAAGGCTCGGGGATGGAGGTAAAACACAGATCGTGAAGAGAGGCCTTACTTTCCCGGTTGAAAGCAAAACGAGTGGGTAAGTTAACTATCTGCGTGAGGGATTGAGAATATGAAAAATTAAGTGTTTGAATGCCGGCGTGGTCAGTAGTAGCATTCTTAAGCCACTTGGTAAAGTCGCCAAACACAAATATGTGAGCAAACGGGTGGAGGGAGAGAGCCTTGCCTATGCTGTCCGAAATGCTATCGAGTATCCCACAGTCTTGAGAGGATGGAGAGCGGTAAAGGAAGAAGAGATAGTCGGAGACACATGTACGATTGGTCTGGCGAGTCGAGAGACAACTCTCTGACCAGAGGGAGATGGTCCTTGACGTAGACATCAAGGCCGTGCATGTGGATTAGAGTGTCTTTTCTGAGGAGTGGAAGGTAGCCTGTGATCTCGAGATCAGAGGAGGGTATAGACGAGACAAGGTTGGTCTCACAGAGAACCAGTATATTCGGGCAGTTTGCAGTGAGGAAAGATTCATACTGCAGAAGTTTTTTCTAATGCCACGGATGCTGGAGAACGAAATGTTGAGGGGTTTAGGTGATTTTTGAGGGGCTGGTTTAGGATTACTTTTTCGGTCTTTGTAAGTCATCATGTGGAAATATGGTTGGAAGATGAGAAGGCCCGAAGTAAAAGAAGCAGTTATAGACTGTGACGTGGGCAGAGAGGAGTTGACACAGCCTGCATCATAATGTTGTCTCAGGGTTGCCCACCGGAGGGACACCTTTCCATGCGCGATATGGCACTACAAACACACCGGTATTATACAACTGTTGATCAGAGCGGCCGCTCAAGACGCTACGCAAGAGTTAGGGCTCCTAACTACTAGTCGGAAACAGTAACCAGAGAACTGTCAACCGTGTACCCTCAGAATGAAGAGGCAATGGCACAGACTACACACATCACGGGAGAAACAGAGCTGCACTAGTACAGAGGCCAGAGAGAGAGAGTACTGGGAACCCCTTCCTAAACAAGAAACAATGCGTGAGCCTCTACTCATGTCCAAGAGAAGGGGGAGGAGTGGTGACCGGGCGGTAGGAAAGCCTACATACTTCTATTACATATAACACATACAAGAACGACAAAAACAAAGGGAAGGATAAGAGGGGGGTAGTTGGCAAAGTGCCCAGGATGATACTTGGATTTTACCCTTTCACAACACTAAGTTTTAACTTAGTATAAGCCCCAGTGTCCTATTCTTAAAAAAAAGAAAGTAAAGAAAATAAAGTTAGCCGGCTTTGTTGATATGTCATAATAAATGCCACATCATACGTGGCAGCGAGTGTTTCTCCGCTTTCTTACTCATGATGACCAGTGAATGTATGGCTTACCTTAAGTCCAGGCATATGGTTTCAACGAAACGCATAGCTGGTAGGGAGGGGGGAATCAACGGCCAATCCTCCCCCGCCCAGACCAACAGTGGGCTTGTGAAACATGCTTTCAATAAAATTAAGAACAGGAAAAAGAAACGGCGAAAACCATTCCATGTTCGGACATTTTATCTATCAAGAAAATTCAGCCAACTAGATCATGAGAATACTGACGAGACACATTCGCATCTAGCCAAAGACATTCAATTTTCCTTTTTTTGATTTTTTTTTTCGAACCGGGATTTCTAACTAAACCATCATTATAATTTAGGTTAGAATGATTAGGACACATATTAATGTGTTACGATAGTCAAATACACTGACGAGTGGGGGAGAAAAAATTAAAAAATAAAAAAGAAGAAAAATGAAAACGAGTTTTCAGTAGAGTGAAATTATACTTACACATGGCAGCAAGTTTTATATATATATATATATATATATATATATATATATATATATATATATATATATATATAAATATATTTCATTAAATATATATATATTTAGGGTACCGCTTTTGCGTGTGTCCCACCGATCCATGCATCCTACCACGGCATTTGTATCCTGCATTATCTAACGTAAGGGGAAGAGCAAAAACGGAAAGAGGTGTTCCATTTATTGCTGTACATAAAATGTAAAATAAAAAATATATATAAAATAAGAAATTTGCCGAAAAAATCATGAAATAAGATATTTGAATGCTTTAAATAAGGACATTCTGAACGTCTTTTAACATATCGAGAAAGAGGTCGGGACAATGCCTTAATTATATAGAATACAAATGTGGTGGAAAGACACACACTAAATCAGAAACTGATAGCTAGGACACACGGTAAAGCGGCACTATTTTAAGTATATTGCTAAAATGTTATTTTTAATGGATACCCATCTTTCTTCGTTTTTATTTTGGAAACTGGGGTTCCAAATGGTATTGCTGGTTGTAATGACAAAAGTACGCAGGTGTAGGCTTTAAGAAAGCTTTATTCTACTGAGAATACAAGGTTCGCGCATAGTGTCCTTTTATAGTCCCAGTAAACAGAAATTGTTCTATCAAAGAGGGGAGTAACAAAACAAGGGCAGACTACCTTTTATTATTCATAACACTGGTATTTTGTGTTTTTTTTTAAAGGTGGTAATAATTTTTTTTGTTTGTTTTTTTTTTTTTGCAAAGTTGTGTTGCCGACATTTTTAATATAAAAAAATATTTTTACACTTTCATAGTGTTTTGACCCCAGTTTGGATTAACTATATGCCCATGCCTGGGACCATAACAGATGCTACAACCCCGGTGAAGAGTGGACCTGGGGAAAACAGCAATTGAGATGTGGTCCTACACTCCTCAAAACCTCCTGATCAGAGGCCTTGCTGCCGGATGTTGTTTACCGTCATACCCAGAACACCTCAGATGTGTAGCCGGCGTATTCGGAAGCCCCAGTCGACAGGGCGTTTTGTGGTTTGATTTGTTTTACAACATTTCTCTATGAACAGAACGTATTTTTGTTATAATACTCATTTGTAAATCGGGAATCATTAACGTATATTTGTAAAGAGATTTTTGTCGAGAGTACTTTCATTGATGTCTTCTGTTCAGATATGCAGTTTGCAGAGAAATTGATTTTATTGACATTCTAATTGCGTCTATAGTTTTTGATAGGGGCTCACTGTATTAAAAAATGATGTCATCCATTTTGCGCTCTCGAAAATCTCAGAAATGTTTATATTATAGCATTCTTGTCATCAAAGAACAAGATCTGAACACTGGGTTTAATATATTTAATAATATATGTAGTTTCACATGCTTGGCTTACTGGTTGATCTTCTTAGCAAGTACAAGTTTTTTGTTATTGTGTGGCCAATACGTAAGAGGTCCATTACTACTACTTACTTTCTAGGTTTTCTGAAAGCCATCTTCCGTTCTCCTTGTTCGGGCTGAATTACAAAGAGCTTATTGTACAAAAACGTGGCCTCATAGAGAGGAAGTTTACCCCCTCTGCCGAGGTGTAGTCGGGGTATTCTATATAGTGAGAAAGAAATCATGGAGGTGAACAATATAAGCGATATCATTCCCAGAAACAAATAAAACACTATTAGTTATTCTCGACGTGGAACCTTTGAGGATGTTGACCGCTTCAAGTACCAGGGCTCTGTGATAACCCCCATTTTTCAGGGAAAGAAGTTTTTTTTTTTTTTTTTTTTTTTTTTTTTTTAGCGTTTCACCCCAAGCAAGGCGGGAAGCCACTAGGACGCAATGGGTTACAGAAAAATGGAGCAAGATCAGATAGGAGTGATAGAAGAAAGGATGGGGAGAAGGGTAGTGGATAGATCAAGACAACTGGAGATGACGATTTAGTTAACTGTGTTGGTGTAGATCAAAGATCAAAATAAACACAAATGTTTGGATTTGCGAGAACTACTCCTTCTTTATACCTGCGAGGGGTGGCCAACGATAGCTGGGCAGGAGAACCTCCACAAGCTGTACGAAACCAATTGGAACACCGCCGTCCGCACTGCTTGCAAAATTAGCACTTCAACTAGTCCTAGTCACAAGGTGATTTTGGTGGTTTAGCCATGCTCTTCGTCGACAACCAGGAGAATTCATCCATGATGCGACTGTTCGGAACTCGCCTTTGGAACTATGACTCATCTGGATCTGACTCAGCTGGATCTGACTACATAGATTAGCCAGCTTTCGTTCGGGATGCGGCAAATTCAATTGACGGAACCAGGTCAACTGATCCTGAGTGAATATCGCAGCAATTACACGTATACCAATGTAGCGAAGAAAGGCAAGCCCAATTATCAACAATAGCAAAAATACAGAGGTCATCGAACAGTTGGTGCACTTAGGGGACGGCTGCTGCAACCTTTTTCAAGATAAGTATTCCCAACGCCCCAGGAGCGAAAATGTTACGCAAAAATTGACATCGAACAAGAGTTAAATATTATTTTACAGTTCAAAGACTGTTGCTTCTACTGCTATGAATCAAACCCAATCTGGTTTGGGTGTATAAATTTTCCATAAGACTAGAGTAACCATGGACCTTCTGAAGAAACACGAGCAGGGTATGTTGAAGGCAAGCGGGAAATAACGAGTGACCCAAGAAGCTAGTGTAAATTGAAGAAGAGGGAGGGAGAGAAATGATTGAAAAATAATTTCGTGATAGTTACAACTGGAAATTATTGCTAGCTATTATTACTCACGCGGGTTTATATTTGCATGAAATCCTGTTGAATAAACCGAGTCGTTTATGTAGTTTCGGTTGGTTGGTTCATTTTGTTTAGCGGCGTACCAACACATCTATGGATTTTCAATGCCGAAATCTAAATATATTGGACACAATTGTATGCCTTCCACTAGATGAATTAGTAATTTTGTTATGAAATATATTGTTGGTAATTGTACTATAAAATGTATTGCTGGTCATTATAGTTATATATAACAATATATTTATAGTATTTTTACTATTAAAATGAATTTTTATGCTTTCATAGTGTTTTATTGCAAGGTGGTCACTATTTAACTATAACTGGGACCTTAACAAGTGCTACCACACCGGGTCAAAGTAGATCTGGGAAAAGCAATTAAGAGTTCGTTACAGGCTTCTCAAAACCTAAAGATCAGAGGTCTTCATGTCTGAGGAAGTTTATCATCATACCCAGGTCTGATCAAAAACATGTCAAAAATCCTCTGGCATATCAGGAAATGTTTCAGACATTGATATGCACAAAGCATTGAAGACAATAAAGGAAAACAGCAAATAACTTAACGTGTAAGGATTTGGCAGGATAGGGATTAGCAGAAATGTAATACATCCTAAGAATTACTAGATATTAGAAATTTAGTCCGTGATCACCAGTGTTCAAAAGAGACACGGTAGATAAGAGATGGAAATACGCCGTGCATCTAACTTATTTGTCTACTATAGTCCAGACCTAACTATCCTTTCACTATAGATTTGAAAATATTAAACACAGTACTAAGAAAGATTGCTGAATTGCAGTGTGATCTTGCCTGGCAGTTTCTCTCCACAGATGAAGAGGAAATAACAGACAACAGAAAAGTGCTTCCAGAGAAGAACCCTGATAATTTCATGGGAGAAAATCTTTTAAAAAATGGTAACATTTATAATCGAAATCAGAAAGAGATTTATTAAATCAGAAAGAAATTTATTAAACAATTAATGGGAGGTGGACGTTATTTTTTATTCAAACATGTATCGGTATTTTTAATATATATTTTTTATAGTTTCATAGTGTTTTAACCTCAGTTTAGGTTAGCTATTTGACTCTGGCCAGAATCCTAACAGGGGCTACCACCCCAGGTGAGGGAGGACCTGGAAACTACTGCAATTAAGTGTTGGTTCGACACTCCTCACAACCTCACGATCAGATACCTTGCTGCCGAGTGAAGTTTATAGTCATACCTACGACGGTGGACTTGGAGAACTTAACTTACACAGGACATATCGAAGGCAAAATATCAGGTCATCCCATAAGTTCTGTCCGAATTTTAAATTTTTGTTAAAATGAACAAAATTTAAAGAGTATTTTATAATGTCTAATGGACATTATTTTTATGTTCAGATGCATTTAAACTGATCAAATTTTATATCAGAGAACAATAAAATTAATTTTTGTTTGATTAAAACCCTGCTAACATGGAAGTACCCAAGAATCATTTGAGGCACATAATGCTTTATGAGTTTAAGAAAGGAAACTCAGCAGCCGAAGCAGCTAGAAAGATTCACTCAGTTTATGGAGAGGATTGTGTGAATGAAAGAACTTGCAGAAGATGGTTTGCAAAATCCAGAGGTGGAGACTTCAATCTTGAAGATGAAAATCGAACCAGACGTCCAGTTGAGTTTGATGAAAAGCTTCTTGAAGCAGACCTTGAAGAAAATCCTGCTTTATCAGTTGAGGAATTGGCAGTGGTCCTCAGTTCAAACCATACAACTGTTCGTCGTCATCTTCAACAACTTGGAAAAGTTACTAAACTTGGAAAATGGGTGCCTCATGGATTGTCTGAAAACAACCTCAAATCCCGAGTTGACATCTGCTCTTCTCTCCATTCTCACCAACTTGTTTCACCTTTTTTGCATAGACTTATTACTGGCGACGAAAAATGGATCTTTTATCGAAATGTTAAGCGTCGTAGACAGTGGCTAGGTAAAGGGGAAGGACCCCAGCCACAGCCGAGAAAGGAACTTCATGGGCAAAAGGTTCTTCTTTCAATCTGGTGGGATCGCTAAGGAATAATCTACTTTGAATTCTTACCACCTAATGCGACAATTAATGCTCAAATATACTGTCAGCAATTAGAGCGTTTGAACCAAGCTTTGAGGAAAAAAAGACCTGCTCTAGTGAATCGAAAAGGGGTGATGTTTCATCAGGACAATGCGCGACCCCACACAGCAAGAATCACGTCACAAAAGATCGAAGAATTTGGTTGGGAGAAAATTCTTCATCCACCTTATTCTCCCGATCTTGCTCCTTCAGACTACCATTTGTTTCGTAGCTTACAGAATTATTTGGAAGAAACAGCTTTTGTAAGACAGGAAGAGGTTAAAACTGACATTTGTGAGTTCTTCGAATCAAAGCCAAAAGAATTTTACAGTAATGGAACTAGTAAGCTTGTTAATAGATGGAAGGAAGTCATAGATAATCAGGGGAAAATACATTGTTGATTGAATCTCTAATTAAATGTGACATTTGGTTACTTGTTTTCTTTATTCAAAATTCGGACAGAACTTATGGGATGACTTGATAGATCGGGGAAGGCAGCTCAGTATTTCCTCACACGTTTGTGTATTGATTGCAAAAAATGGTAGCGGGGAGTTACTAACAGCTACAAGTGATATGAATTTGTGGAGAGCCATGATCGCTCATATAATAAAAGTATATAGAAGTTTTATGCTAAACCTCTACTTTTAGGTGACTCATGGTAATGGTAATTTCTTTTGGTTCTGGCTCCGAGATTTGGCATTCTGTAGTGCGTTGCACGACTTGCAAATTTCTTTTTTTTTTTTTTTTTTTTTTTTCATGTGGATGCATGTAACAATGGTGGATAGCTTCATTAGAACAGCACTGTAGTTGTCAGATACCCGGATCCGGTGTGTAGAAGCAAATGATATTTGTCCGAAAACTGGATTTACCGAAAGCAGTAAACCAAATCTTCACTTCGTCGATTGATCGACCTCACCGAAAAATGAGAAACGTATAAAATTAAACATTTATATCTGAAGGGCACTTTTCTTAAAAAGTACACTTTAATTCCATCGTTGCTTATTTACGACAATGAATGCCTCAAAGTCCGTTTGTTTAAGGTGACTGTTTAATGTTAAAATTAGTAAAACTTTGTCTTTCTATTGGGGCAACGAAAAATAGTAAAGTCGATTAAAATATAAATATTAAAACAAATAAAAAGTAATAAGAACTAACACGGAAAACTGTTGTAACGTACGGAAAGAGTGAGTTGTGTTTTGGGGTTGGTGGCATCGAGCCGATTGCTCACCCAGTAACAGGGAGAAAGGAGAATGAGACGGGAGGTAACAAAAAAAATTATCCCGGAATCCGCATCAACTTTAGGAACAAACTCCCGACGGGGACCGACTGTACAAGACACCGAATCTTGTTTTCCTGTTGCTTTTTATACCATGAGTCATCTTACAGACCCGGATTCTCACCGGTTGCAGAGACTTCCGCATCTAGATATGCCAATCTGTCCCGCTGGTAACTTGGAAAACCCGGATGTAACGATGCTGACAGTCATGTTGGCACGCGATCCGGAACCTCTTGCAACAGTACCGACGCGCGTTCGCCGAAAAAATATTTTAAAATGATTAATTATTAACGCATGTATTTTAGATAGAACAAATATTGCAAAAGGTTTGGGTTTTTTGTCACTTTTAGCTTGTTTTTAAATATCCTTAGAATAAATTCCAAATTTCCTAAAAAAATATATTCATCATCGCAAATAAACAACATTTGAATTAACGGATGTGTTTTAAATGATACATAAAGACATATTTCGATATAAAAGTAATCTCCCTTAAATTTTCTAACTTTTGGTTTTTTTCAGTGATGAAAAACATTTAAGGATGTGTAAAAACGATTTTGCTCTTTCAGTGAAGCCAGGTTTAGAGAATATGTCGTTCGCTATTCTGATTGCCTCCGCAGTAAGTCAATATATTCAATGATTAGGTTAAATACCCTTTTGTCATTTCTTTTTAATAGCTAACCATGATATATCGAATTGCGTAAATAACACGCTGAGTGTATGCGTAATAATAATCCTATATTTTATATATATATATATCAACACAAAATAACAAAGTTGAAGAAGAGGTTTATGCGGTTTTATAAGCGTAACAGGAAGACACGATGTTAACAAAGATATGCCGATGACTCTGTAGATGGTAGACGCAGAAAGAAAGATGCAAGAATCCCCGAAAAAAGATGATAACCGAAAGTGTCGTGACAAGACGAACTATTGACTGTATGTGACTGTGAGCACGTGCGACAGTCTAAAATGCGAGATGACGACGCTGGTGACGTCAAAATCAAGCACATATAGAAATCCAACTATCTGCTAAAAGTTATAATAGAGAATGAAAAATATGGCACAGAAATCCGAAGGTGATTTGAAATAGTGAACTATGACCTCTAGAGTCTAAAAAAAGTATTATGAAGCAGAAAGAATATCACAAGAAAGAAAAAAAAGGAAAAGAGTCCGCACCAGCTATGTAATATAGATCTTCTATTATGACAGTAATTGTTGAAAAGGTTCCGCAGATGACGAGAAGAATTGAGCCGACGCAGATGTGGTTCTACAGAAGCAAGACGAGAATGCTATAGTCTAAACATATGACCAACGGAAGAAGTTTTATAGAAAATGGGAATAAAAAAAAAAACACATTTCATTATAATCAGAAAGGGGCATTTTAAAACTTAAAATGAAGAAAGCGAATTCGAAAAATATATAATATATATTGAAGTTCAGAATGGCAGATTGAAGCAGTCATTCTATCGAGTTTGAGTTAAAATCGCGATCTTAAAATCCCAAGTGTCGAAATCCGGAAATTTAAAATCTGGAAAGATCAGAATCCTTAAAAATAATCTTTAGGAGAAATTTAAAAAAAAAAATTGGAAATACATTTACATCTAAAATTTACAAAATAGCATTTAAATAGTTTTTCTATATTTGAAACATTCGAAATTCAAAAATATAAAACGAGAATATATGAATAACTTATAATGAAATATTATGAGCAAGAGCCCTAAAATAGTCCATAAGATATGGTCAGTTTTCACGATCATTAACTATATATATATACATAAAGCATATAAAGCATGCTTAAGAGAGATATGAAATTAGCCCCTCCCTATACTCTACCTTGTCTCTTTAACTACAATTCTCACCCCCCACCACTGTTAAATTACAAAAATTACGCTACCCATCAATTTCTAATCCCATTTTTCCTTTCATTTCGTTGTTGGAATTGTTACCTGATGATCTGGAGTCCTTTAAAAAGGATTTTGGTGAAATACATTATTGTAATGGTACCTTAAAGTGGTCTGTTTTTCATTAAATTTATATATATATATATATATATATATATATATATATATATATATATATATGAAAAAATATACGGAAAAAAACAAACAAAACCCTAATATGCAATTATGCTGTTTTAATGTTAATATAATCTCAACGTCGGACGTTTCGGTCTAGTAGACCATCTTCAGGACACATTCATAAAACATAATTAACATTAGAGTATATTTAATTCAACATGAAAAGACGATGGGCATAAGAGCAAGACCAATCCAAACAGATAACTGAAATTTTTCAAGATCAGCTTCAATATAATCACGTGGGCGTCACGTGGGCGATGTTGTGAAAGCGTATTCCGAAAATAGAGTATTTTGAATGAAAAATGAAAAGAATTTTATTTTAATCTAAAACTTATATGAACGTTTGTCGAGCATTAATCTTGCTAGAAAAGGGGAAATATTAAAGAAGCCGAGTCTCGTATTCACCGTGCGTGAGATAGATATTATGCCTGCCTCATAAAGATGTTTATTATGAACATATTTTAAAATCTTCACAGAATCAAAATCGAAATTATGATCAGATTTAGTTGTGTGTACAACTAAAGCATTCTTTAAATTACCTAGGCGAATATCTCGTTTATGTTCGAAAACATGAGATTTTACGGACCTACATGTTTTACCCACATATTTTAAGTCACAGTTGTTGCATGAGATTTGGTAGATGCAAGCATCGGATGTAATATGTTGGTTGGTGGTGTTATTTAATAAACTGCGGATAGTTCTAGTAAATTATACGTTCGACCAAATATTTATTTGGTAGAATGATGCGACTGTCGGATCTATATCCATATATTTGCTTACATATATATATATATATATATATATATATATATATATATATATATATATATATATATATATTGTGTTTGGAAAAAAACTCACCTCGGAGAATGCGATGTTTTTTTTTTTTTTTGACAAAACTCACCTCGGAGAATGCGATTTTTTTGGTGGGGGGGACAAAACTCTCCTCAAAGAATGCGTTCACATTCGTTTTCTACGTGCTGCTGCTCTTTTTGAAACACTCCAACAAGGCGATAAACACTGACATGAGCATTATCTACTAAATCTTCCCATATTCTGGTTTTATATTTTTAATGTATTTTGTATTTAAATGCTGTTTTGTAAATGTTTAGAAATAAAGGTATTTTCTTTTTTTTTTCATTTTCTCCCAAAGACTATTTTTCGGGATTCTGACTTTTCAGGATTTTAAATATCAAGATTCTGATCTTTGAGGATTTTACAAATACGGGATTTCAAATTTCGGGATTTTAAATTTCTGGATTTCGACATTCGGGATTTTAAGTTTCGGCATTATGATCTGCACCCATTTCTTCATAACCAATTTGGGTAAATAATTAGTGACAGAAAATTTACGGGAATGGATAGTAATGGAAGAAATTCTTCTTGGAGATAAGAAGGATAGAATGTGGTCTAGAGTCATCATTGCCAATGCTCTGAAATGACGAGGCACATAAAAAAGTTTCAAAAAATCTCTAAGAGAATTATTTTGCAGTGAGCTTGTAATAATATTTGTGTTTGTATCTACACTAATAGTTTCTGCTGTTAGTAATGCTAATATTAAGCGTTTCCTTATGTGGAAATATTCAGCATTCTTTGATCGAACAACCAGTGATACTGTAGATTGACATTTATAAAAATCCTTCTATTTCCAGGAAAATAGGCTTCTCTACTGTTATTGTTCTTTCTAGCATTTATAGAAGTTTCCTTCATATTCTTTTATTTAAAGTCATGTGAAATGTCAACATCTTGAATATAGCCTTATTCTATCTTTTAGATGTATATGCTATCCATTTTGATTGTTGCTGATGCTGAAAGTTCTCAAGATAATACAGATAAAATGGAATTATATTATGTTTCAATGGCGTAAGTATAGAAAGTAGACGATAATAATTATTGTTGAAATGGGAATATAAGCAACTCTTTGCGTATGTAAAAAAAAAAGAATCACATTAAAAACAAAACTGAGCTTATCATTAAAAACAAAGCCAGAATGTTTGCGGGTAGGAACTGCACGAATTATTTATCTAAACTCAGGCGAATGGAAGCGAATATAAAGAGTGGTCCTTATCGGAACAGAGTGGAGGGAAGATGGAAAATGAAGGTTGATTTGAGCGTCGGTGAAAGTGGGTCAGGCTGGAGAGAGGTCAAACATCGGTACAGAGGCTGGCCGCAGAATCATATTTAGAATCTTACGCCCAGATGAACACTGTCCGCAATCACACGGCAGAATGAATAGCCACTGACGACCGGCGTCAGAGAATAAATACTGACCATTCCCACCTGTCTTCTACATCTTTTCCCCACTTTCAGTTCCATTATCGAAGCTGCCACGGTATTAGTTGTGGTCAATGCTGTTGTAAATTCGACCGACGATTGTAACCGATGCGGAGCCGGAGCCTGTCGAGAGGGAAGTGAGAGGAGGTGCTCGTCTGAGAATCAAAACTAGAATATTTCTTATTCAGATTACTCAAGAGTGATACTTTTTCTCACATTTCTCTAACTTCCTTCCATCTCACCCATCAAATTGCTTGGCCATTATTTTTCTTACAGAGGTATGCACATTTTCCGCTCTTTTATCCTCTCCCTCGCTCTCTCTGTCTGTCTGTCTGTCTGTCTCTTTCTATATATATGTGTGTGTGCGTGTTGTATTGGTTTCATATACATATATATATATATATATATATATATATATATATATATATAGAGAGAGAGAGAGATACGATATGTGTGTGTTGAATGCATAATATATATATGTGTGTGTGTGTGTGTGTGTGTGTGTGTGTATATGCGTGTTTATCATGTATAATATATATAAGTGTATCATATATATACATATATATATATATATATATATATATATATATATATATATATATATATAATGTGAGTGTGTAGAGAGATAGAGGAAAAGGGCAAAAGGAAAGCAATGATGGAATGTTCTACTAGCAGAAAATAAATGATGTTTAAACATTTGACCAAATTCTGTGAAATTGATCGGTTCAAGTATATTTTCCTTATATATATATATATATATATATATATATATATAATGTGTGTGTGTATCTATCTATCTATCTATCATCTCTATCTATCTATCTATCTATCTTGCAGAGAGACATTTGACACAAAACAGATGGACATGGAGAATTTGAGGTATTTGAGTTCAAGAATGTATTATTTTGGTGTAAGAAATACTGGTATGTTTGTGGCAGTAATCGTGGCTAGCTAAGTTTACGATAAGTCAGATTGATGACAAGGCTTCCTTCATCCTCCATTTGGCGTTGTGCCATATTTTTGTATTTACAAAATAAATATGGCTTTCTGCTTTGTTGTCTCGAAATAATGAATTTAAACAACAAGCTTAAATTAATAAGTGTAGGCATAAGTCCTGTCCTCGTGATTTTTTTTTTTTTTTTACTTTCGCACTTCTCGCCTATGGAGCTCATTTCTTATCTACTTCAAAACTGTAAATACAACGCCAGTCGTCATCTCCCATTTCCTGGTCATTTAATATTCTTTTTCTTCTAAAATTTACCTGTCTATTTTACTCTCAGAAAGCCGTTGAATCTTAGTGCAGGAAATGAATAGATCAAATATTAATAATCTATCAGTATGTGAAACCAAGTTGGCAAATAATGGAGATTCCGTACGCGATTGATATCAGAGCATATATACAGGCTGAGAAAAATGAAATATAAGAAGGATTCATATTAGAGCCACCTGATTTAAACTTTCCGATAAAAGTATTCTAGTTAAGCGGAAAAGTAGTATAATATATAGATGATTGTAGTATAGGGACTATCAGTACCGAGCACAACATCAGAGAAAAGATGTCGATTAGGTTTGCCTATCTTCCAGTTCATACAACTCCCCAATATTTTTTTAACAGGAGTATAGGCTTTAGACGTTGTTCCCTGTTTAGGATTGGGTTTCCTGTTCCTCAAACTCTGATTTCTCCACCTGAAATCTGAAATTTTATTCTGTAATTATTATTTTTCCTCTCCCAATAGGTGTAGATAGGTTTGACTATGGCCAGGTTCACACCCCTCCAAAGGCTTTTGAACAGGAGATATTGGTGTATCCCTTGTTTCCTGTTTAGTATTGGATTTTTGGATACTTCTAAAGTCTACTTCAATTCTACATTCACTAATTAAATCTTGACCAATTCAAGTTCCGAGAATTTCATTTCTTGCTCTTTCTTACGCTAATATAAATCCACACAGAAATCCTCTAGTTTGAGTGACCCTTTAGTCTTGTATTGGGTGAACATTAGTAAAAAAAAAGATCTATCTATCTAGCGAGCTAGCTACCTACCTATGCCTGTCACAATTTGTTCATTTTCCAATTTGTTTTTTTTTGCATATTTATCTATCTATCTATCTATCTATCTATCTATCTATCTATCTATCTATCTATCTATGTCAATTTGTTCATTTTCCTACCTATCTCTCTCTCTCTCTGTCAATTTGTTTTTTTTTACATGTCTATCTATCTATCTATCTATCTATCTATCTATCTATCTATCTATCTATTGTCTGTCTACGCCAGTCGTTCATCTCCCATAAAATTCATAGCACATCTGTTGCCTAATTTTCTTTTATCTATCTATTTATCCCTATTTGTTCATTTTTAATACCTATCTATCTCTGTCAGTTTGTTCTTTTTATCTATCTATGTTTCCCACTCTCCACAACTTCATTTATCTAGCCGTTTACTGAATCTTAATAGTGATTTTTGTATTATCTTTTAACTAGCCTTTTAAATGAAAAAAAAAGTCTATATAAAATTCTAAAAAAATTTAAATTATTACAAACCATTAAATTATTTATTTACAAAACATTTATTCATTTAGAATTATTTTAAATTCATTGTATATTCCTCATAAATCCCGACGTTCTTCAAAGGGTTCTATTGAAGAATTTGAGCTATTATTCATTCTCCCTAACAGCGAATGAGATGCTGTAAAATATGTCTTAACTTATCGC
This sequence comes from Acanthosepion pharaonis, assembly GCA_903632075.3. Taxonomy (NCBI): domain Eukaryota; kingdom Metazoa; phylum Mollusca; class Cephalopoda; order Sepiida; family Sepiidae; genus Acanthosepion; species Acanthosepion pharaonis. Next base: position 1,231,134 of record CAHIKZ030005329.1, on the reverse strand, counting down.
ATGCTGTCAACATAGGAATGGGCATATATCGTTGACGTCATCGAACAGCTGATACGTTAGACATTTGGAAGTGATTTTTCTCATTCTATTTAATAGGCGAAATGATTAAGGTGTATAAAACTTTTTTTCCAAAACTACTATGAGTATTGATCGTTCTGTAAATCTCTGGATGTTTCTACACTCGGCACAAGACTTCAGTTGCATTTACGAGCACTGGTCGTGTTGCTATTGGTTTTCTATGGTCAGAAAAGAGGAGAAACACTTCAAAATCGCAGTACAAATATATTTTTTCGCTTTTCTCACCTAAAACTACGCAATATTACAATAATTTTTATTTATGTTCGAAGTATTTCTATAAATACTTTCATGGTAATTGATTGGATGATGTCTTCGAAAAGTAAGTCTAGACTCTTTGAGTTTATAATATATAGATGATTGGCTCTATGTTACCGGGAGTTATTTTCCTGTACTGCTTGAAACTCCGTTCGCACAACATTTAATCTGAAGAAAGAAATGTCGATTAGGTTTGCCTTCCACGCACAGTAAGCCCTTGTATCTTCCAGTTCGTACGAGGATGGAAATGTTACAACCAAACACAGAAAGAAAATTTCCCAATATTTTTTCCCTAATCACCGAAGTTAGGACTATAGGTGCTTTAGTTAGCGAATGGAAAATGGCATGGAATTGTTAATCAGAGAGCCGAGTTCCAATCCCATTTATGTTTATATTCACTTAGATGCAAAACTTTAGGAAAAGTATGCATCCACCTGTTTACTCCAAAAAGCAATATTGTCTCCAAATTAATTAATAATAAAACTGCATGCAAAAAATATTTAGATTTTCGAAATATATATAATATATTTATTATATAATTATATATATTATATATTAAAGAGTTCAAACCTACCCAATACGCGGATCGCCGGCTAGACCCGCTTGGTAGGTTTGACTATGGTTATTTTACTTACTCGGTTTTTTTCTTTGGACTCTGGACTTGGATGCCTTATTTTCCACATGTTCTTTTCTTTCTTCTTTTTGTACCTTTTTTGGTATTGGTTTGTTTATTTGCAAATCAAGGAATTTTCCGGATTGGTGTATCCCCAACATCACTTTATAAGACAATCCTGTATTGAAACAAAATGGCTATTTTTTGTAGTGATTTTTATAATACATTTATGTTATAATTTTCGAATAAATAATTTTATATACAGTGTAACCCGGATATAAGAGTTGTCGGGACCGGAGAAGAAGTATCTTATATCCGGGTTTCTCTTATATCCGGTTTGGTCTATTTATACATTAACACAGGCTCTAATTTGGGACCAGAGTAAATCTCTTATATCCAGGTTTCTCTTATATCCGGGTCTCTTATAATATATATATATATATATATATATATATATATATATATATATATTGTTTTTGGACAAAACTCAGCTCGGAGAATGTGATTTTTTTGGGTGGGGGACAAAACTCTCCTCGAGAATTTTTTTTTTGGGGGGGAAAACTTCCTCGAAGAATGCGTTCACATTCATTTTCTTTCTTTTTGAAACACTCCAACAATGCGATAAACACTGACATGAGCCTTTTCTACTAAATCTTCCCATATTCTGGTTTTATATTTTTAATGTATTTTGAATGTTCCAAATATAAATGTATACACTATTTAGATGCAGTTTTGTAAATGTTTAGAAATAAAGGTACCCTTTTTTTTTTTTTCACTTTCTCCCAAGAACTATTTTTTCGGGATTCTGACTTTTCAGGATTTTAAATATCAAGATTCTGATCTTTGGGGATTTTACAAATAAAAGATTTCAAATTTCAGGATTTTAAATTTCAGGATTTCGACATTCGTTTTAAGTTTCCATTATGACAGAAATAATTTGACAGAAAATTTACGGATAGGATAGTAATGGAAGAAATTCTTCTTGGAGATGGATGGATATATATGTAGATGGATGTATATGTAGATGTGTGTATATATATATATATGTGTGTGTATGTTTTGGCATGTATGTACTCATATATATATGTATATGGGTGTATATTTACGTATATATGTATGTATCTACAGTTAGACAGATAGATACAGGGATACATTTTTTATTTGTTTAGATGGGTGTATGTAATTGTATAGAAATGTAGGGTTTTAGGTATATATGTTTATGTGCACGTATGCGTATGTCCGTATGTATATATGTGGGTAAATGTGTATACATATGAAGGACTGGATGCGTATGGATGTATGTGTGTATATGTATGTATGTGTGTGTATTTTTGTATATATATATATATATATATATATATGTATATGTGTGCATGTGTATGTATGTATGTATATGTATGTGAAAAGTGTGTGTATATGGATATAGGTGGAGATATATATGTGTGTGTGTATATATTTGTATCTATGTATGTATATGTATATATGTAGGTGTAATTATGTGTATATTATATGCGCGGTACTTATTAGAAAGCGCTCAGTATCAGAGATAGAGCTAACATATTGTATCAGATATATGTATATGTATATGTGTATATGTATATATATGTATGTGTGTGTATGTATGTGCATGTGTGTAATTATGTGGATATGTGGATATATGTGTATGTGTGTACATAGGTATATGTATGTGTATGTCGGTTCACGCCTATGTGTATGTATATACGTGTATATGTTATTGTGTATGTGTGTATTCGCATGTGTTTTTGAACATAAAAATATAGGTCCTTGCTAGATTAGATAATCGTTATATTTATTCTTTATATGTTATATTTGATTTGTAACCTGTAGTCGATATTAATTTTGTCAAATTTTCTCAATTACACAGCGGCCCTTTCAGTAAATGTCCTTCAATTTTGGTTTTCCCCGCCCCATCTCTCTCTCCCACCTCTTCTTTCCTCTTCTCTCCCTCCCTCCTATTCTGATCTTTAACATTATATCGTCTATGGTGTGTGTATGTCACCACGAAATGTATCTTTAATGTATTAGACATCCGACAACATTCATATTTCCCCCTTCCACTCACCTCTATTAAAAAAAAACTCTCTGTTAAGTTTTAATCTACCACCTTCGCTCGTCTGTTACACCTCTCTTTAACTCTAACATTCGTCCCACACTCTCATACTTACACTCTCTCTAAATTAAATTTTTATTTCCGGAGTTTTTTTCTGTTTTCTCTTTGAATTTGTAGGTCTGATGAATTGGACCGTATTTACGATTCCAATGGAATAAATTATGACCATGGAATATTAGTGTTTAAGCCTTTTTTATTATCATATATTTTATATATATATATATATATATATATATATATATATATATATATATATATATTCATTAGTTGCCACTAAACAAAACAACCTACAAACTTACCAATGCACAGCGTAATCCATATGAATTTATAATTAATAAAAATGTGTATATTTCTAAAGCATATTGTTTTAAATACAGTGACTTTCTTAGAAGCATTTGTTGCGCACTATGACATCAGTTAAAATAGAATGATGTTTTAAAAGGTGAACTACAACTATACCGATACTATAAATGTCAGGCTTATCGACAAATATAACCCAATCCCAAATGAAAGATCAAAAGCCAACCTTATCTTAACATTAACGAGAAATCAAGAAAATGGATGAATCCTAACACAAAAACGAAATTTTAACAGCTTAACGTAATCATATCCAATATTAATTTCAACAGACCCATTGTTAATATACTAAAATGTATGCTCTATGAATTTGTACATAATATGAAGAAGGTACCATAATTTACGTATGTTTTTGTCTTCAATGATAGTCTTCATCGTCATCTAAACTGCTTCAACCTGAAGGCCTGTGTAGTAAAAACAGAAGCAGTGAATATACTTATACCACAGCATTATTGCATTTTATTCTGACTTCTCGTCTACTGAGGGATGTTACAGTTTGCTTTTTATACCTCCTAGATTTTAAGGGGAGGTAATTGATGGCTTATCAATACAGCCTGATTTCTCCTTTCAGCATATCTACTCATTACTGAGAATGTCCGTCTTATAAGTCCCATTTGTGTTTCTTCTACACCCACAGAGAAAAAAATGTTGTTTATATTTCAACTATGCTGAGGGGGCCTAAATTACGGTTAAAGTACATGACTGTGTCCCGTAGTTTTCCTCTGTTTCTCTTGCTTTCAAACTGTCTTCTCAGTATGACAGTTTGCAAGTTCGAATTCCTCGTTATGCACTCTAGACATTTCAAGTGATTTTAGTAAAAATTCATTCAAAGATATTTCCATTGAATCCCAATGGTAATGTGTGTTTATTATATTTTCCGGATATACGACAGCTTATACATAAACTAGGAAAATGTAATAAAATATGCGAAGAGATAGAGAAGGGAAAAAAATTGAAAAATAAAAGAAATTATCTTAAGATCTATGAATACAATATGTGTTTGTCTTCTTTAACGTTTCTTATCTCATCACTATCACCAAACACCACAACCAAGATATATATTTCTGCCGATATTTTTATTTTGATGAATTTCTATATCGTTCTTTTATTTCTCATTAGACCTCTCTTGCAAAGCTGAGAAACATTCGCACCCAGAATGTGTATTCTCTTTTTTGTTTCTATTCTTGTATATTATTACTTTATTATGCTTGACTTCTTTCTGACAATAAAATCTAAGCGATGTTGCGGAAAGCATTTGCATCGGCCATTCACACTAAAGTAAATATCATTTCTTTGCTTCCATTTTTATTTGGATTGCAAAATGGTGCGAAATGCCACGATGGTTATCAAGCGAGATTTGATACGCGACTCCATTGTGCGCGATAAAAGTTCCGCGTCGTTGCCTGATCCAGAAAAGCGGTAATTTCCTTTATTATTCTAGCAGTGATTTTTTTATTGTTATTTTGTTTGATTGGTGATTGTTATTAGAAGTCCTAAGGTGCCAGTTCGAAGATGGCGTTAATATTGATAATAATAATGTTTATCATAGTTTAATAATAATAATAATAAGAAGAAGAAGAAGAAGAAGAAGAAAAAGAAGAAGAAGAAGAAGAAGAAGAAGAAGGATGTTGATATATACAGTGTATGTTTGAACGTGAATAGTTTGAACGTTGGTTTCCAACCCGGAGAACAGGTTTCGAATATCACCAGCGGTTTACTCGTTCATAATGTCATGGAGTTGATTCGAGAGGGCGGCACCGTTGGGAACTGCATGAAAACAATATCACTAATCGGTCCAAGCCTTACGAGTAGAATTGGGTGGGTGGGAGAAATCATTAGGAACCTGTGCCAGCTGGACGTATGTCACTGTTTTCAGAGAAGTGTCACGAATACAGATGTGGGAAGTGGTTTCAAGATTCAATTGGCGCTGAAGAAAACAATGTTCACTACAAGAAAAATGCAACAGATTAAAAAAAATTGAAATTTTGCCGCACTGAGACAATTAAATTATCGCAAATATATTATATATCTACGACATGTTATCATGCCCCTAATTGTTAGGTTGATGCAAAAATAATGTCGTTTTCTCACATATGTTATTTTATATATAATTTTGAATTAATTCTTTGATATATATATATAGCCATGTTATATATCATTTTGAAGCGCCTTTTTCGCTCTGTCGAATCGTGTTATTCGTTACCGTTCTCAATCTCTTCATTAATTTTTTGCAAACTTTTCGACAGCATGGACAAAATTCAAATCCGTACGTTTGTCTTGTTCCAGTTCAAACTAGGCCGAAAAGCTGCCGAGACAGCTCGTGATGTCAATGATGCGTTTGGCCCAGGAACCACTAACGAACGTGTGGCACAACGGTGGTTCAAGAAATTTCGCAATGGTGACGAGAGCCTCGAAGATGAAGACGTACGCGGCCGGCCAACTGCGGTTGATAACGAACATTTGAAAGCCTTAAGTGAAGCCGATCCTCGCAAAACCACACGAGAAGTTGCTGTTGAACTCGAGGTCGACCACTCAACAGTCGTTCGCCATTTAAAGCAAATAGGGAAGTCAAAAAGGTTGGATAAATGGGTGCCATATGAATTGAACGATAATCAAAAAAATCATCGTTTTGAGATGTCTTCTACGCTCCTTCTGCGCAACAAAAACGACCCATTTCTCGAGCAGATTGTGACGTGTGATGAGAAGTGGATCCTCTACGACAACCGGCGATGTTCCGCACAGTGGTTGGATGCCGGAGAAGCTCCACAACACTTCCCGAGGCCGAAATTGCACAAAAAAAGGTTATGGTGACTGTTTGGTGGTCTGCGACCGGTCTCATCCATCACAGCTTCTTGAATCCGGGCGAAACAATTACGGCGGAGAAGTACTGCCGACAAATTGACGAAATGCACCAGAAGCTCCAACGTATGTGCCCGAGATTGGTCAATATGAAGGAACCAATTCTCCTCCATGACAACGCTCGCCCGCATGTTGCTCAACTGACCCTGCAGAAGCTGAACGAATTGGGCTACGAGACTCTGCCTCATCCACCATATTCACCGGACCTCTCGCCCACCGATTATCACTTTTTCAAGCATCTCGACAACTTCCTGCGCGAAAAATGATTCAAAAGCCGAGGTGATGCCGAATCGGCCTTCAATGACTTTATCGCTTCCAGAACTCCGGATTTCTATGCTAATGGTATAAATAAACTTGTTTCTCGTTGGCAAAAATATGTCGATTCTAATGGTTCTTATTTCGATTAATAAAGTTTATTATGAAAGGAGTTATGATCTTTTGAAGTTGAACGTCAAAAACGACATTACTTTTGCACCAACCTAAACACAAACACACACAAAAACACACACACAAACATATATATATATATATATATATATATATATATATATATATATATATATATATATATATATATATTCTAGCAGCATGGCCTGGCGTTGCCCGTGCTTGATTCAAAAATCGTACGACTCATACAGCAAATATATTTTTGCCCTTCCTTGCTTTTAAAGGAGTGCTCTTTGCCGTGCTGATGTTGCTACATGCCTTACTTCTTGCCTATCTCACACTGCGAATTTTTTTCTAAGCTCTATACTAAACATTAAATCTGTTACGAAAAAAGAACTAAACAAATTGAACACAAAACGATCAGCTTTAAAAAAGGACTAGTAACTGGAAAAACCGAATGAAAAAAAATGTTAACAACAAATAATTTTTCACACCTAACCCAGTTCTGCGGAATCAGAATCAACGTTGAGTTTAAGCAAGCGAATGAGCCAACTGGAGTAAAGTGCCATGCAGATTTAAATTTTTCCCACGTGTGACGAATGCAGCTAGTTAATATTCCTGTTAGTCAGCTGTTGGATCGCACGCTGGCCAATAAAATCTTCCTGCCTATTCGTTGCAGCCAGCTATAGGCTCTCACTCTGGCCAGTACAAAATGGCCGCAAACTACATGGAAACTGCTGTAGAAGCATGAAAAAATCGATTATTTCCACTATCGATGGGAGTTGGGAAATCCAATGTCGATCTTGGCCTTCCCGCTAACTTGTAGCATGTGCATGTAAATTTTGGTACAAATCCGTCGAAAATTGCATTCGTTACACACACACACACACACACACACACACACACACACACACACACACACACAGACACACGTCCTGCCTTTTACACACACACACACACACACAAACACATATATATATTTACATATATATATATATACACACACACACACATATATATTTATATTTATTTATATACATATATATATATATATATATATATATTTATATATATATATATATATATATATATTATTTTTTATAAAAAATATATATAATAAGTATGTTATAAAATCACTACAAAATAGCCATTTTGTTTCAACACACTCTGTGTCTTATCAAGTGATGATGTTGAAAATAAAATAAATCTAATAAATAATGATTTATTTTACTTTATTTTACAGAGTGTGTTGAAACAAAATGGCTATTTTTGTAGTGATTTTATAACATACTTATGTTAGAATTTTTTATAAAAATAATTATATCTGCTCTACTTTGTATTGAGCACTCTTTTAAGAATAGTAATTGTTGGTTATTCGAATTCATTCCAATATACCAATTATATATATATATATATATATATATATATATATATATATATATATATATATGAAAATACATATACAGGTATATATATATATGTATATATATATGTATATACATATTCATTCATATATATATATATATATATATATATATATATATATATATATATATATATATATCTTGAAATGTTTTATGGCCAGAAATATTTTAGGAATCTGTTCCAAAATTTCAAATATGTATTTGTGTGTGCAGTTGTTCATTTATGCATATGTATATATGTATCTGTACAATAGCTTATTTATGAATATTTATATTTGCAACAGTGCAAATAAATGAGAAATGAAACAAACAACCAAAAAGATTTAAAGAAGAACCTGACTAAATGCAATGAAATTAAACAATGATCAGGAGTCCAGTGATATAAAGGAGCCACTGTTCCATTTCAAAGTTATGGGCTACTAAGAGTTCTGATTTTTTTCTTTTTCATAAAAACGCTACTGAAAACATTGATTTGATTATAGAGATGAAGAATTGTGACGAACCATCTGCAATTTCTGAAAAAACTGTCAACACAGAAACTGTGCAGAGTTTGTGAAGTATTCACTTAACTCATTTCCTACGGTTTCAATTCAGATTTATTCTTTTCTAGTCGACCGATTAACAATCAAGTCACAAGAGCTCAATCTGCAAAATTATTTAACCCACTATTCACACACACACACAAAAACTATACACACAAAAACCATACACACACATGCGCACACACACATATATATACATATATATATATATATATATATATATATATATATATATATATATATATATATATATATATATATATATATATATATATTAAAGAGGATAGGAAATAGTATATGTATATACAAAACGTTATGCAGATAATAAAAGTATATATATATAAACATATATTTATTATGTTATATTTATGTATTATTTATTTATTATATTTATTTATTTCTTATATATGCGTTATATATATATATATATATATAAAAAACTATATATATATATATATATATATACACACTCATCTATTTATATTACCTGCTTTCCGCCATTTATTACACGTACACAAATACACACAGACACACACACACAGATACACACACGCACATTTATATATATATATATATATATATATATATATATATATATATATATATATATATATTACCTGCGTGTACCGCCATTTCAGCTTACGTCGGCTTATTGATGCAAACAACATGATAACAAAGTTTTCTTCCTTAGTAACGCTATCTGTAACGTTAAAATAAAAGAAAAACATTTCAGCCACAGCATTAAGCCATTCATTCCCTTGATGATTCAAATTCCTCGATGCTGACGCGATGAGTTGGGGAAATTAGAGATAAAAGAGGCTTTGATTTTCAATTGTAGCTTCTTTTTCGCTTATAACTTTATTTTAATGTTTGCCTTTGAGTTAATTTCCTCTTTTTTTTTTTTGTTCCCTTCTTTTCTTTTTCTTCAGTGATTTCTCGCTTTCATCACGTTTCAAACGCATAAATCACATCAGGGTAATATATCCTCGAACCATAACACAAGGCAACGCCATTAAATGAAATTTTGGTCGAACTAGACGGCGGTAAATCGCCTTTCCGATTCACCGCTTTATTTCCCAGAAGCAAAAGAAACCGACAGAATCAATTGGAGGAGGGATAATTTGTAGCCTGTACAGTTATGAAGAATACAAATTGTTACATTTTATTCAAATATTGAGATGAATAAGACTATTTTGAGAAACGAGTTTGATTACCGAATTAGTCTCTTTAAACTTACTTTGCACTAATATCGTCATAAAAGGCAGGAATCCACATTGCCCTGCGCTTTCTTCATTGTCAGTTATTATAAAAAATACTTCTTGACACACGATTACACTAAAGATATTTATGTATTTCATTTTTAATATTTTAAACATGAAAATAATCAACATTTGTGTAACTTTGGGATAATTGAACTCGTGCGAAGATGCAGTCAATGAGTGAAAGAAAAGTATAATGTTTGTGCTTCTCCCAACGGATGCCAAGATTAGTATTATAGCAACATATGAGTAACAAGGAAGTCTTAAAGAAAATTGGCACATTAGTTGAGGCAATTCAAAAATGTGATGTTGGAGTTTTTCTTCGTTTAAGAATAAATGTTTTTTGTTTGTTTGTTTGTTTTTTATTTGAGACGATTGAATGCCCAATCTAAAATGTTCCAAAATGTCATTCATGAACTCTTGTATGATGATGATGCTGAAGTTGTTGATCAGAATGAAGATGACATGCAGTTGACAGGAGACCATTTATCAGGGGCTTGTACTACTTTGGGGCTAAACATCAGTCCAACTAAGTAAAAAGTCATGTACATGCTTCCTCCTGGTCTGCCTTACATAGATGCCCAACATTTTCGCTAACAGATTCAGACGGAAGGTAGTTGAAACTTTTATATAGGAAGGTAGTTTGCACTGTAAGGATGGGACACTGGATGCAGAAGGGAATTGCTGCACTGAAAATGTAAGTCAAGCATTTAGAAAACTTGAAAAGAAAGTATGGTATGATTGCAACATCTCTTTAAGCACAATGATCATCTACGAAAGAGTTGTCTTAACCACCCTTTGATATTCTTATGAGGTGTGGACGACCTATCGAAGGCACATTAAGGACTTAGATCGATTTCAACAGAAGCGCCTGAGACAAATCATGGACACCAATTGTCAGTTTTGAAGACCAGACACAAACGTCTTATAGGTAGCATAGAGAAACTACTTCTCTGTAATCAAATGTGCTGGACAAGTCAGCTAACACGGATGGAGTATGGCAGATTGCCCAAAAGACTTTTTTTTTATTGTTAGCTGATACAATGTCATCGATCCACTCATAAGCCTAAAATACGTTTTGAGTATGTAGTTAAATATAACCTTAAGACTCTTGACGTTAATTTTGAAGACTAGGCAACTTGCGGGAGAGAGATAGATCTGGCTAGAAAAGGATGATTTGGGAACATTGCAATAATTTTGAGTAGAAAAGAATTGAACATTCCAACAAAAAGGGCGCCACCAGGAAGGAAGAAACAGAATCCGTATAAGAGCTATTTGGACATCAACACATTTGAAGTATTTGTGGAGAATTCACTCTTTCGACGGTTCGCTTAGCTAGTCACGTGAGATCACACCAGAGACGGTCAGCTGCAATCTTCTGCGAATGAAACCCGACGAGAACCACGTGCAGGTTAGTTGCAGGTTATTTTTGTGACAAGGTCTATAAGCCTGTTACCAGACTCAAACATCACATGATTGTACACAGGGACAGGCAAGTTTCCAGCATAGGTAATATAGACAAACTTTATGTTTGTCACGTGTGTAAGAAGGGTTGTAAAATTTAATTTGGCCTTAAGAATTACTTACGGGCCAATAGAAGAATGATAGTTTGGATAGATATGGTGAAAATAAATATAATTATGAAGGAAAAACACAAAAAAGCTACCAAGCGAAGTCATCGTCTTCTGCTATTTTTATTGTTTTTTAGCAGTATATCAACTCCTTATGGATAATTTAATGCCGAAATTTATTTTTCTTTGAAGTGTTAGCCATTTCCTTTACAAAAAATGTATTGCTGGTAATTTTCTTTATATAAAAATTGTTGCTGGTATTTTTTTAAAAATATATATATTGCTAGAATTTTTTTCTATGAAAATGTATTTTTATACTTTCAGAGTGTTTTGATCCCTGTTTGGTTGTTAAATATTTCCCTATAGTTGGGTCTTGATGAAAACATGCTGCATATATATATATATATATATATATATATATATATATATATATATATATATATATATTGCCTAGATCTCGCATTATAATTCATATTCGGCCAAATGTCATTTTTTTTATTGTGTCGACTCAGTCATACATTCTTCGACCCTCCACTGTTATGCAATTTGGATGTGAATGTGTCTATATGTGCTGTAATTTTCCCGCTGAAAACAATATAATAAATGCAAGATAGAATAATTCATCACATGAAATTTTGTGTCAGCAACAAAACCAGAAAAAATGAAATCGAAAATCCTGACATTTGGAATGCTACTAATATACATACCACCCTTTTTTTTCCGTACCCACAACGAAAGGCGCTGTAGAAATACAGAAAAAACGTTTCGAAAATAATCCTATGGCCAAGTAAACAAAGCTGTTTGTAAATAACTCAACACGGACCCGGAGGTTAAGTCATTAAAATTTGCAATACTTCCCTCAAAATAACTTTTATTTATTTCCGAATCCATCTCAAAGCCCGGAGCAGATACTATGTCTGAAAATACACGACTTACGCCGATTATAGACGAATATGTTTGAAAAAAAGGCGAGACTGCTAAAGAATGTCGTGTATATATTTTCGTTTTTCAGGAATTGTAGATGTGTGTGAGTGCATTGCATAATTTACAAGTACTGCTTTCTTGAGAGATAGGAAGATTTTGTCTGGTGGATATTGCAAGTAGAAAAGGACTTCTTTGACTTGAAATGCATTGTTTCAATTCTTGATCCTCTCCCTGGCACGGATATTGACAATAAACTTTGAACGAAAAGGACACTACATTAACTTAAAAATACATTGTTATTTATAACACATAGGTTTTGCAGATTTTACTAGTAAGAAAATATAAGAAATGTTAGTTGACGAGCATTCTCTTTCGGTAATCTTGTACTTAGCGGGATAAAAGAGATCACTGTGTTTTCTCAAAAATAGGTGTTTATATAAGCGGTGATGTTAGAACGCAAATACTTCAAAAATTAATTCAATCGAATGAGTATATTAATAAAGACACGTTAAAAAAGGTCTATGTGCAGTACTTTGCAAAAATATATCCATATCGCTTTTCTTAAATTATTCTTTGGTTGACTCTGTGTATTTTCATGAATATATAAAAGGAATTTTGGCTGCATTGACCTGCGCAACGGTGGGCTATGTCAATTGGTTCTGCGCAGTAATAAATAAATGGCAGCCATTTTGAAGATATCGGTTTTTTTTATCGTTACAACATGGGACGTAAAGTATTTTTGAGCAAGGTTGGGAAGGCGTTGAAATGCTTTATGAATTAAAAGCAAAAGGGAAATTCCGAAAAACTCTTAGAAGGGATTGCCGTAGGGTCCAACCCAGATGTATGCAGTGTACGAGCCGCCAAAGGAGAAAACGGGTACCGTGTGAAGACAGAGAAGCGAGCGCTTCCACCGAATAATAGCAACAATGTATTTGTTACATATGTTGCTTGAAATGGAACTAAAGTCTCACAATAGCCCATATTGAAGCTCTAAGGATCAGGCTTTAAAATCTTCCCTCTTCTCAACCCGAATATCTCATTAAATGTGCTCGTGAAAATGTTCTCGAAAATTATTAGAATTTTTGTGAGGTTTGGCACGGTGGAGTAATGGATAGCCTAATAGATACTAATGGATAATATGTCCTGTCGGTGTGAAACGTTTTAAGCTCTCTGTCCTTATTATGTTTCAACCGGATAACATAATAGTTGATTAATCCAAAGCTATTTATGTAGTGTTGGATGATTGGCTTATTTAACTTAGGTTTACTTTTTAAATTATCCCTCCATGATATTTATCACGTAGCATTTGAAAACATATGTGATCATGTCTCTTCACAGCTTCTTTTTATTTATTATCTGGGAGTTGGCATGAATTACTTACATTATTACAGCCGGACTAATGTCTTGGTATTTGTTGTTATTATGCTCATATGTCAGTCGTTGTACCTTCTGGGATTTCTAGGTGTTTCCATGTAAGCTTCAGAAAAGTTTCAAGTGAACACTTTTTTTTATCATTCCGCTGTCCAAATTTAGGAATATTTTGACCTTATCTTCTTGGCCTTGCTCAATTATTTTACACCCTTTTTTCCGAATTTTTTAACCCTTTACTACACGACCCGAGATTTGAACCGGCATTTACTTCTGTTCTGCTCAGTTGTGCTTCAATTAGCATCATTACCACCCGGCCCAATTATTCAACTATTTTGTACTGCTCAGATACATCCACGCCCTATCTGAGTCTGAATCTTTACTCCCCGGTTCAGTGAGTTCACAATTACTTTGTTTGTACTGCTCAGTTCCGTCACGCCCTGTTTCTCCTGAGTCAGAATCTTTACTACCCGACCCAGGAATTGAACTCACATTCAATTCATTTGATACTGCTCAGTTACTTCAAACACTGTTTCTACTGAGTTTGATTCTTTAATACCCGGCCTAGAAATGGAACGCACAATTAAGTCTTTTATACTGGACAGTTACTCCAAGGCTTTATTTGAACTTCTCAGTTAATGCTCGAACTGTTTCCACTATGTCTGAATCTTAACTACCCGGCCCATGGTTTGAACTCACATTTACATCTTTTGTACTGCTCAGTTATTACTCGAGCTGTTGAGTCGGAAATTTTACTAATACTCGGAACAGGGATTGAACTCGCATTTACTATACAGTTAAATGAAAGTACCAACGTTTGAATCCTCTCAACTATTCATGTACATCAAATAAACATATCGTGACAGTTATTAAGGTGATGTGATTAAATATAATTTAATGTTTTAAAAAAAATATTCAATGTTATTATTGTTTAGGTAATAAGCATTTTAGCATAGCACAAATAGCTATATTGTTGCAAAATTAAGTGAAATTTTCTGTCCGCGTGGCTTGCGATAAGACGTGGGAGGATGAGAGTTTGCAATGGCTTGTTTTTCAAAGTGAGGACGCTCCTAGTACCGTTTTTCTATTAATTAATAAATTCAAAACTATACATTAATTACTATTTTTTTAATTAATAACTGTTTGTGCTCAGTTGTTGACATTAATAGATATCTGCTGATATGTCAACATTTTGGAATAATACAATTATAAAAATTTTAATTTCATCTCTCTGATTGATGTTGCGATATTTCAGTTCCAAATCCGGTACAGATATACCTGAAAAAGTTTGTATAGAACAACGTCTGAAACATTCTGATAATAAAAACAAATGTGGGGATATTAGGTCGATTGTAAATAATGTAAGTAATTCTAACTTATCCTTCTGACTGGAAACCGTAGTCGAGTGTTTGGTAGTTTGAATTGAGACTTGTTTTTTGTTTTTTTTTTGTTTTTGATCGGCTATCACCAAATTGTATATCGTTCAGTCTGCCCTGTTACTGAACCCATGACTGCAGTTGGAAAATTGATTCATGTCTTTCCCAAGGGTATTAGCCTGAAGCAAACGCATCAAACCTGACTGGAAATCAAACTCAACAATCTGATATCATTTTCGGCTTCAGTAATCATTACTCAAATCACATATTACCCTCAGTATCATACAATCAAAACATATTAAGGGGTATAACTAATATAATACAGAACATTTTATATTACGTGCTATGTCCAGAATATCACATCCCCTATGAGATTTAAGTTTGTGGTATTGTTTATAACGACAATTTGACTGTCAGTGTCGAGAATGAGCGACGAACCCAGCAACTGAATGTACTTATACAAGTTCCCCACATGACTGACAAGTCTAAATATCATCTCGGCACAGCATACGCGAAAAACATCCGAATAGACAAACATAACTTGGTTACAAGGAATCCATTTGTATTACCAAAAGTATATTTAAAAAATATTCCCGGGAAATATAACATATGATGCCATGGATATAACTTTCGTTCGCAAATGTATCTGCCAACAACGTACAAGTTTTCTGATTCTGTTATAGTTGAATAAGGTTTTCTTGCATATCATTTACATTACATTATATTAGCCACGCTTCTATCTCTTTTTGCATTAATACGAGTATCTCCAAAGCTATAGCCTTGATTCTACGTTCTTCTAAATTTTCATCAACGACTTTCCCAACTCTGTATCTATGCTAATTATAAAACTAGTTACTCCTGTCTTAATTGCTGCGTGATCTCTTTCCTTCGTGTAACAGCATAATTGTCCATCCAACAAAATGTTTAATATCTAAAAGCAACTAAATTAATTTTCTTTTTTCTAGATTTTCAAGGAATACGCTTAGCCATCTTGACACTATTTGTCGTAAGAATCACTGAGAAACCCATTGACTTCTTCAGCTAAACAGAGAGAAGGTTAAAATCGTTTTGTCTCAGTCCCGCCGTTTTCCGAAATGAGCAATGCTGAGAGCAAAAAGATCATACAGGCTTTCAGTAATGTTACCAACATTCAGACTCTGATTTCCATCGTCAAAGTCCATTCAAAATCCATCAAGAAAACAGTGAATAATTTTTAAAATGAGGAAACAGTAAAAGAGGAAAACTGGATCAGGAGGTCACAACAGGAGGAGGGATCATCAGTTCAATTTAGAGCTAAAGTTATCAATTAGATAAGAACCGACTCAATTCATAAGACTATAACAATCGAAAGGGCAGTGAAAAAGACTTGGAAATGAAATCGTCCGTGAAAATTGTGAACCAACTTGTAAGTCCAGAAGAGAAAGTTAGAAAGTTAGAGAGGGTAAAGATCATCTTGAATAAGTCGGGAAATGACCGTGGAATATGACACATATATATATATATATATATATATATATATATATATATATATATATATGTGTGTGTGTGTGTGTGTGTGTGTGTGTGTGTATATATATATATTTTTATTAAAGACATTTTTTTTTAACGTTCTTTTTATAGATACAAGTATTTAAGTAAATGCTCTGTTTATAATAAACAGTATTAAATAACATTTACTGGCCTGAATGACCGAGAAATTTTCATAGAAAATATTCGTCCTATGAAAATTTCTCGGACATTCAGGCCAGTAAATGTTATTTAATACTGTTTATTATAAACAGAGCATTTACTTAAATACTTGTATGTATAAAAAGAACGTTAAACATAAAATGTCTTTAATAAAATAAATTGTCGGACTTTGTCCATTTCTTAATATATATATATATATATATATATATATATATATATATATATTAATATATATTTATATATAGTTTAACATTATTTCAATATCCTGAATTATGATTAATTAATTAATGAACATGTAATTTTCGTTTAAGATCGATTTCTTCACGATACTTCTGAAGCTGATATTAAACTTGATTGGCTGCGTATATGCCTGCCATGGGTAGTTTTAGCTCAATATTTCTACTGAAAAAGTAGGAAAGGGCTGGGGGACAAATTTCTTGAACATATTACTGTGTGAAGGAGATAATGTGCCACAGAAAGATAGAATACAGGTTTCAAATCTCTAATGTATAATTTAAATCTGGGTTTTCCATCCTTGGCGATATCGCCCACCGGTGGCCGATTAAAGTTGTTGCGTATGCGATGAGAAACTGAAGCGAAAATGATGAGGGACTGGAAATTTTAGTGGCCGATATAGGTTTCTGAATATTAAAAAGTTCTTTCAAAGTATGCTACTCGAAAAAATATTGAAAGAAGATATGTAAATAACTTGTATAACTTGTATAAAAAAGGTGAAAGCAAAATGGGAATCACATTCCATATATAAGATATAAATATAAAATATAAATAAATATATAACTTATAAATATCCCCGCCAACAGCAAATATTAATATTATATTATATTTTATATTATATTATAGTATTTCTATAGTTTTGAGAAGGGTCATTAAAAATTCAAATAATTCTTGAGAGGAAACAATAAATGTAGCATTTAAGCCAGATAAGGAAAGACGAAGAAAAAGCAAAAATATTGGTTAAAATTTTATTAGTTCTTGGTACTGCATATTCTTTTTAATTTTATAATTATGAACAAAAATCATTTGTTTGTCAACAACCACTACGCTAAGCCTGACCATAAAACTAAATTATATATTTAAAGTTTGTTTTCGCGTGTTCTTTAATGCACTAGTCGCAGAACCAGCGCTATTTCTTACCTCCCTTTGGTATTTGTATTACATCATAAAGTCAATTTATGAACCAGTAACAAACTTTTACCAAGCAATTTTGGTATACTTTTGAATATTTACTCTACAGGTGGGAAGAGGAAATTTTTCCATGTGAAAGTAGGCGGTGACGAAAAAAAACAGTTGGAAACAACAAATTTAAATTTATGAGAATAATATATAATTTTAAAAATGTATTTTGAATAATTTTACTGTATTGAAAATATATTGAAAAAATATTTTAATGATCAGAAAGCAATGCAAGGTTTGTGGACAAATAAAATATTAAAAAACACTTTTCTAAACCTACGAAAAGAATAAAAAGGGAGAGAAAATTACCCTTAAAGCAGAGAATAACCCTGGGTATGACGATAGACTACATCCGACAGCAAGGTCTCTGATCGCGAAATTGAAGGTTTTAAAGACCGTGGAACCATATATTAATTGCTGTTGTTCCCAGGTCCAACCTGATCCAGAATGGTAGCTCTGGCCAAATACCGAGCCCGCAAAAGAAAATACTATGAAAGTATAAAAATACTTATACATATTTATGGTAAAATTATCAACAATACATTTTTAAAGCAAAATGACCAGCAATACATTATCTAGTAGAATTAAGAACAATACATTTTACCGCAAAATTACCAACAACACATTTTATATTAGAACTATCAGCAATACATTTTATAGCAAAATGACCAACAATACATTTTATAGTAGAATTACCAACAATACATTTTATAGTAGAATTAACAACAATACATTTTATGGTAGAATTACCAACAATACATTTTATAGCAAAACGACCAACAATACATTTTATAGCAAAATGACCAACAATACATTTTATAGCAAAATGACCAACAATACATTTTATAACAAAATGACCAACAATACATTTTATAGTAGAATTACCAACAATACATTTTATAATAAAATGACCAACAATACATTTTATAGTAGAATTGTCAGCAATACATTTTATAGTAAAATGACCAACAATATATTTTTATAGTAGAATTATCAACAATACATTTTATAGCAAAATGACCAACAATACATTTTATAGTAGAATTACCAACAATACATTTTATAGCAAAATGACCAACAATACATTTTATAGTAGAATTACCAACAATACATTATATAGGAAAATGACAAACAATATATTTTATAGCAAAATGACCAACAATATATTTTATGGCAAAATGACCAACGATACATTTTATAGTAGAATTACCTACAATACATTTTATCTGTAATTGAAGGTATACAAATGCGTTGAAAATATATTTAGTTTAAGGCATGCAACTGCGTTCAAAATATTTAGATTTCGGCATGAAATAACCCCTAGAGATTGATCTGCCGCTAAACAAAATCAACCAATCAAACAACTAACATAAGAATTTTCTTTCATAAAATGAATCCATATAATATCTTTCAATTTCTTACAGAAATCAAACTGTATTCCAAAATATAACTTCAACAAAACTCCAACATAAAGCACACATATCACTGCCTCTCGTAATTTTTCCACACAAACATATATATATACACAAAATCTGAATATCATCTACCATGTATTCAATTGTGAAAGCAGAATAATATATATCCTTTTTTACTTCAAAGCTCACAAGAAAATTAAATTTCGGTATTAAATGACCCAGAAGTTGATATGCCGTTAAACAAATCAACCGGTCAGTCATAGAACCAGAGAAAAGAACCGTTAGATAATTTCTAATCGTTTATAGTGTAGTGAATATTGGATAATCTCCTCAGAGATTAAAAATAAACTTAAAGTGGAAGAAATGTGGTTATACCGACGAATGCTGTGAATGCCATGGACAGAACATGTGGCTAATGAGGATATTTAAATGGAATGAATGCTACGAATAATTACTGCTAAGAATAACTAATAGAGATCTGAAATATAAAGCACATATAATGAAGACGAAAGGCTTGGAGAATTTGATACTCACATGATATATTGAAAGCAATAGAATTAATTAAAACAGGAAATAACCAAGTATTATTTAATGGATGTTAGAACAATTAACATAAAGAAAAAAAAGAGTCTTAAATAAGCAAAACTTCCAGCCATAAATTCTTGGATTTGTGCTGAGCCATGATCACCAAAAGGCACATTGAACATAGAGTGATCTTCATTTAAGTAAAGCAGTCAATTAGTAGATAGAAAGAATAAGTTTTATAATGTGTGGCTGACAGTGACAGAAGACAGGAAATTGTGAAGAGACGTATTCATCCACATTGAATGAACATGGTACATTGGATGAGATATAGATATTTCATAATACTAATAGAATAACATTGATTTCATACTTCAGATATTTGGTCATCTTGAAATTTTAGGAGAAAGACATCGTCTTGATACTGAACAGGATCGATTAGTGATTGCCTAATATGTTTCAGAATAAATGCCCGCGATGCACAAGCATTCATAGAATTCAGATTTATATTATCCGAGTGTCTATTCCACAAATGTCCACTTCCATTCCAACCTCTGATTCATCATCATCAAATAATATTAATTACGATCGAAAAAAATCTTCAGTTCGGCGATAAATCATGAGTGTTTTCTGCAAAGGAATAATGGAATTCTGATTACAATACAACAACAAATTATTTTTCCCACTATGTTCATTATATCTCTTGTCTGTGATTTAAAGACATAAATTATAACAGCCAAAACAATAATTTCGACACGCAAGTGTTCTAACAGAGGACAAAAAATGAGACACTGAGATCCGAAGACGTATTGGAATGACTAAAGATGCATTCCAAAAGCTAAGCGAAATATAGAATGCAAGGTTGCTACGAAAAGGACAAGCCTAAAATGTAAATTACAAATCGGTGTTACTAAAATCAAACAGGTTCAGGATTGAAAATATCTGGGAATTGTTCTAACAGAAGACGGAAAGTTTGACACGGTGATTCGAAGACGTATTCGAATGAACAAAGATGCATTCCAAAAACTAAACTGTGAATTAAGAGACAGGAAAATTTCGTTAAAAACAAAGAAAATAGTAGTGAACTCTTGCATGATATCTGCGAATGCTGGATATCCGCCTCAAAGATGAAGAATAGAATTGAAGCAACAGAAATGGGTTTTCTATAGAATGATGCTGAAAACACCATGGTCGAACATGAAAGCACCAACGAGATTTTAAAGGAAAAACGGAAACATATCTTACGCCAGGAAGAGGTTTCGGGAGCACGTAATAAGGAAAGAGGTTTTGGAAAAACTGATACTCACGGGACAGATTGATAGAAAAAGGGGGACAGAGGAATACAGCGTGTATCATACTGGATGGTCTTGAACAAATGAATAGCAGAACAGGGTTTGGAAGAAGCCCCAGAAAGACAAAACATATTAAGATCTACAAGGGACAGGACGATGTGGAGGGCCATGATCCTCTACACCCTGAAGAGACACAGCGCTTAAAAGAAATGACAACTATATAGTCTATACTGCATAGGGTACCTGTATGTTATGCATTGATAATAAGGGAAAACTACATTTTCAGATACCATATTGGGATTTTTCCAATTATATTTGGTAACAAAAATATTGTAAAGCTGGCAAGAAAGGAACACAAATACAGATGAAAATGTTTCAAAAAACTTGTAGGAAAAGAGAGGAAAGTTTCAATTGCAAACAGTCGGGTTTGCGGAACTTATCTGAAAGATGCGTCCTTTTAACAGTTTTATATTTCCTGTGTCGTTTTGGCTGGGTTGGAGAAAATAGAGTCTTGACTTCTGTGCTTCAGTTGCTGTCTAAATCCACACATGTGTCCTGGTATTTAGATGACGGAGAGTGCAGACGGGGAACGTGTTGTCTCTGAAGTTCCCAACAATCAAAAGAGGAAGAGAGTTTGTGAAAACCTTTCTCGTGGGGGTTTGGTGAAAATCTAAAACGGTAACCTCTGATTGGTTGTTTTTCATCCAGTCACAGGGTACCCAGTTAGCGACTCCGTAATAATTTCAATAAGAAAGTATTTCGTCAATTGCCGTAACTAACTAATCTGATTGACAAACCCCCAACTGGGTATTGATGTTGATTCTCACTGTGTGTACCAAACTGACCTTAATAAAAATCAAATATATACCCAAACTTCTCTCTTAAATGGTTACTTTTACCAAGTGTAAACTACCCAAGACTAATTAATACAAGATTATTAATTTTGGTGCAAGACAATTTTCCTTATTAACATGCATCTTATTTTAATCTCTGATTTATTTCATATTGGCCACGACACATTAAAACCGCCGTTACTTTAACATTTGTCTATACTTATGAGAGAATGTATTGTAAATATTTACACTATTTACATTGTTCGGATTATTGTCATCATCTTTGTTGCCATATTCATGACGTTTCGGGCGTCGCAGTTCTTTCGGTCAAATCACGGGATTACTTCACACAACGCTTTTATCCGCCGGGCCAGTTCAGAACCTAGCCACAGAAGAGGTGAACAAAAACAATTTGGAGAGTTGAGTTACTAAAGGGTCATAACTGAAACTGAGATATCCAGAAGAGGCATGGCACGGGGAACTAGAATTATCTACCCGGTGGATGAGAAAAAAAAGTTCGGTTTGAAATTCCAATCAAGAAGGTCGGAGCATACAACGGCCGAAACGCTGTCAATATAACAGCAGTTCGAACAAAGTAAATAGTGTAAAAGATGTTATTTTTTTATGGATGTTTTCATAATGTGATCTTTGAGATGATCATTAATGCATAATACGGAAATTACGAGCTAGAATAACCGTCGGGTAAAGGAATTACTGATAAGCTTCCCTGCAGCCAATAACAGGAGCACTTCTACATTCATCTAACAAATCAAATCTCTAAGAAGTTATTGAACTGACTTTTCAGGCCAGGTATTAAACGATAGTACTTATAGGCCAAGCAATCCAAAAGTAGCGACTCTGCTTCATAAACAGTCGACATTATTTAGACCTTGGCTCTCAATTTTTCTCTACACGATGAGTAAGAACTCTTGTATGAGTCATATTCTCCTTCTTTCTTCTCTGCAGAATTTCTCCTTCGTCCCATTCACATTATCTTTCTCTCTTTCGTTGTTAAAATTTACTGGTTTAATAAAATGACACAGCATGACATTGCACATAATATGCCGATCAGTTATTTTAAATCTGCCGTGCCTCCCTCCCCATTCAACACCCTACGTAATATAGATTTTACCTGAACATGACGACTGTCGTCGTAAATATGTACACTCTGGTCTAGTTAAATACATTTTAATTACTCTGCTTTTACCTGTTATTATTTACAAAGATGAAGACATATGCACAAATAAAACATCAATACCAACAATAATCATGTAAAAATTTTGTGAAACATTACTTAGAAACATACTCTAGAAGATTATTACATATGCAGTGAGTTTCATTTCCATTAGCTGATACAGTGTACATTATTAATGACTTGAAAAATGGTGCCGCGTGACCAGGACACCTGGAGTAACCATCACATTACCATATATTCCATTTATCTTTGATTAACTCATGTTAAGTTTGTAAATGAGTTAGCTAAATTCATAGACTACTAGGTACTTCACGACTGAATCAGATGTAACTTTCGGTCTTTAGTAAATGCCATTATTTCGAATGTTGATGTTCGAAGAAGGCAAACCCTTGACACACTACGACATTCCTCATCTTGTATTTCCCGGTACTGTCTTCAGTAAATATTGATAATAATAAAAAATACAACCTAACTTCAGCAGACCAATCGTTAGAACACTATTGAAATTATTTTGAAATCGATTCTCATCGAGCATCGCGCAACCAAAGGCGAATCGATAATCTTGTCTTTCGCATATATTCAGTTTTTGTAAGCAATAAAAATAGAGTCATTATCCGTCTACAATTTTTTCCTCTTTATTGTGCACATTCTCTTCTTTGTAGTCAATATGGAGAATTTTTTTCTTATTTAAGTCGTGTCCCAAATAAATCTTTCTTTTTTTTTTTTTAAATTGAAGTCCGAGATAATTAGGAATTTCTCAGCGGTACCAGGGATAAGTTTACGATCACAAATAAAAAGGTAAAATTTTCCAATATGATTTCTGATGTAGACTGGTATTCACCGCTGAAATTACTCAAGGAGTTCTTATTTATTTTCTTCTCCTACGGTAATAAGTTAATTAAATATATATAAAGATAATCAGATTTTCTTCTTTCTATTGTGTTCTTTTATATTTTTTGTAGTTCTACACATTCTATTCACACCAAAAGAAAACCAACAAAAAAGAGATGGTTCCTGACATATTCCTTACGTTTCTTCTTTCTCTTATTATCTTTTGAGTTCCTTGAAAGTTTTTTTTTTAAGTACATATATTCTAGCTTTTTAACTCTTTTCTGTCGTATTTTAACTCATCTTTATAGGTTTCTATTTAGAGAAAGAAAAGTGTAGACAAGAGGAAAGTCAGAAAATATGATGAATTGTGCATTTTAAGAAAAAAACTTGTTTGGGTATGGACATTTCATGTAAGTAGGATGCTCAGAACAGAGCAGCCACGCTTCTGGAAAAGAAAAAAAAAGATCTATGTTTGGAGGCTGTTAATCTAGAGCCAGTAATTCAGTGGGTAGAGATTGTGGGGTAAGACTTGATGAAATGTGTCTCCTTTTTCTTCGCAAGACATGACGGAAATAATGACAAAATCAATGAATATATATATATATATATATATATATATATATATGTGTGTGTGTGTGTGTGTGTGTGTGCGTGTGTGTGTGTGTGTGATTTCAAGGTCTATTATGAATGATGTGTAAAAAAAATGTTCGAATATCTACATATCCAACTGCTAATCTACACTTTAACGATTTTCATGAGTTTCTGAAATCTAGTCTTGTTTCCTCGAGACAATACCCATGTGGATTAAATCGTCGGTTACTGACATTAATGAAACGATAATTGAAGGATCAATCCCTGGGCCGGGTAGTAAGGACATACACAGATTCATTTTAAATGGGACTAGCAAAAACTGAATAATTAACAAAGACGAGATATCCCCAGACATGATAGCTAAACGCGAAAAATCTAGCCCCTTAGGTTGAATAAATTCTTCGGTGCGAAATTCCCTGCAGGCTCTCACCAGAAGAATCTTGTAAGGCTCAATGACCGAAAACTTTTGATCGTAACATCAAATACGAGGTCATTAATTCGACTTTTAAGATTCTAAATAATTTCGAGCTAATTTGTAATATATTTCTGAGATGAGATATTATGCACGCTATTTACATTATTCGGACTATTGTCCTCATCTTTGTCGCCATATTTATTACAACGTTTCGGCCGTTGTACGCCCCGGCCTTCTTTGGGTGGTTGTAATGTCGAACTTACATCCCATTGTTAACCGACTTTACAATTGGATATCTTCTTCTCACTATTCATTTTATTGTTACTCTCTACATCTCTCTCCTATCGTCTTCACTCTTCTCATCGCTTCATTTTCTCTTCTCTTTCTCCCCCTTCCTATGTGTTTTTCTTCCTCTCTCCATTCTTTTTTTTTTAACTTCGGCACTTTCTTTGTGTATATCTTATTCCTCTCCCGTCACCTCATAACGACATTTTCCTTCTTTTAGTTCTCTTTTACGACATCTTATATTTTTTCAAGTTTTTTATATCTTTTTTATGATTCGCTTTTTCATAAATGTTTTTCTACTTCAGTATCTGTCTATAATTCTGAGATGAGGTACTATGCACACTATTTACATTATTCGGTTTATTGTCCTCATCTTTGTCGCCATATTTATTACAGCGCTTCGGCCTTTCAGTATCTGTCTATATTTCTGAGATGAGGTATTATATACATTATTTCCATTATTCGGATTATTGTCCTCATCTTTGTCGCCATATTTATTACAACGTTTCGGCCTTTCAGTATCTGTCTATATTTCTGAGATGAGGTATTATGTACATTATTTACATTATTCGGATTATTACCCTCATCTTTGTCGCCATATTTATTACAACTTTTCGGCCGTTGTACGCACCGGCCATCTTCAGGGGGTTGGAATGTCGAACTGAACTTTTCATTTCGCTCACTGGGTTAAACTGTTCTAGTTCCACGTACCATGTTTTTTTAATGGATGTCAGTTATCAGTTATCTTATGTTAATTCCCCTCTGCAAGTTCTCCACTGCCTTAACCGGGTATTGAACACACACTCTTTAGTTCCTGTCACTGGATCTAACCAACGCCTTTATCCATTGTGCCATGTGTCCTGAATAAGGCCGGGGCGTACAACGGCCGAAACGTTGTAATAACTATAGCGACAAAGATGAGGACAATTGTCTGAATTATGTAAATAGTGCTTCTGCTTGGTCAATATATCTTTTACTCTGATATTTGAACAATATATTCTACTTAGCATTATTTACTCCTATCCTTGGGAGTCTCATTAGTACCTCTAAGGGTCAATAATTGGTTTGCAGTTTGGTACATTATTGATTGAGCAGCGATGCTTTTTATAGGAGAATGGCTTGCAAATACGCTTGGTTACCTACTATTTCTTTACTTAAACAGCATGTCAGTGACATTATTTTCATATAATCGGAGAGCTAGATAAAAAAGTACATTGCAGACCATATTCCCCCATTACAGGCATTATTATAATAAAACCTTAATACACGGAGTAAACAGAATAGCTGAAAGAAAGAAACGGCAAATATACATTACCCTGAAAGAGATTTTATTTAAGAAATGATGGAAATGCATTTATATTTTAACGTTCCAAGACTACATTTAGATGTTTCCGAATTTTTTAAAGCATTATAATTGAAAGCATTGATAAACATTTCTTTATATCGTAACGTTTGCAAGATTTAATAGGAAATATTTACGATTTTGTTAAAGCATTATCATTAAAAGTATTGATGAGCATTTCTTTATATCGTAACATTTGCAAGATTTCATGGAAAAATTTGCGATTTTGTTAAAGCATTATAACTAATTATATTGATTGCCATTTTTTAGATCTATTTCTTTGATGTCTCATTATAGTTTGACAAAAATGAAAAATTAATTATCAACGATATATTATTATAGTAAAATTACCTTTTAAAAAATGAGTACAAGAAATTTTATAATCTACAAAATACATATCTAAAAATATGTGTTTACCATGAAACTATATATTTTCACGGCAACTGCTCTGACGAACTTTTTTCCTCGTGCCATGAATACACGAAATTAGGCGTGATACTAGATTGGCATCTAGGTCCCACCCCTTTACTGTTAAAATAGTTAAATGCAACTGCCACTTCGACACCATCCAAAAGGTTCTTTTCTGGTATTTCCCACTTGTGGAATTTCCGTACGTTTACTTGCTAGCATGATAATTACAATTTTCAAAAACATTAAACTCCATCTGTCTTCTTGAAACCCGTTCATTTTTTTATTTTTTCTTCAATCCTCCCTATACTGAGTCTTTTCTCTCCCTGTTACCCTGTGCGCAATAGTAGCATTCCCAACTTGCTTTGAAGAAATTATTAAAAACATTTTAAATAAAATTATATACAAAATATGAGTATATATTAAATTGTGTTCAAGATATGTATAGTTGAAGTCATAAAATTGCGCCCAAAATGCTAAGATTTCGGCATTAAAGTGAGATTTAGATTCCGCTAAAGAAAAACAACCAAACCTTTATTTGTACCCGAGTCCATGTAAAAAACTTCGTTTATATTTTAGTCAATAGATAAGCCTTATTGTCTCTTCTTGGCTTTGTAGGCAGCCATTTATTAGGAGGCCCGTATAAGCTACCGACTCTGTGAAAGTTATCTTATTGTCAGTCACGACGGCAGGACACAGTAAAATCGGATAAACCGACTTTCAATGAGAATTGAACTCGTACTCCATGAATTCATTTTACAGAGAAGGCAGCTGAATCCAGTCAAAGAGAGCCAAATACTGCGACAGATTCTAATTCGTTACACGATAGCATTTCAAAGCTCGTCATAAGATAAATGTCTATTCTACTTACATAACTTCGAGAGAGAAAGTTGGGTAAAAATCGAGAATAATTTGGAGAAAGCTAATCAAAAATGAATAATGAAATCATTTCATTTCAGAATTCAAATAAATTAACACGAATGTTTTAACGTATTTTCTATATTCAGCTTTTAATTATATTTCAATATGGTCGCCATTTTTACAGCACGAATATTTGAGATGATTCGACAACCTCGGGTAATTAGCATGACCGATGGACTGATATTGTTTTAATCACTTTTGTCATTCTGAGTGGAAGAGGTACAAAAGAGAACAAGTGATTCGACAGGGCCTCAACAACAAAAATAATTTAATAAATTTTGATTAGGTGAATGGATTTTCATTTGTTCGGGAGAAAGTTGCTTAAAAAATGAAATCAAATCAAAAAATCAGACAGATATAAAAGAAGATATTTAATTTTTTTTTTCTTTTAGAATTGAAGCTTTTCATAAATTTTCCGAAATGATTCTACTGATATAGATTTAAATTCTGGAAATTTAAAATTCAATGCAGACTTTTATGGACAAATTATATTATCATCCGCCCACATGCATACAGACATACGCAGCAGGAAACACATCGACTTAACTAGGTGGCAGACATCAAGTGCCTTGAGAAGGTAGTGCCCTGAGTCAAGAGGTTGGCTGCTGGAAGATCATATATCTGGCAAGAGGACTCTCCACTATGCCACACATCACCCCTTATATCTGTTCACCTAACTTCCCAGGCAGTAACGCCTTTGATTAGTAGGTGTGGGCGACCAACCAAAATTTATTGTAACACCAAAGACGAACTGAAGGCAAGGATAATGGCAGCATTCACCAAATTAAACAAGGTGACCGTCCAGAAGAGATGCAGGAGATTCCGAAGTCGTCTGAAGGCTGTGCTGGAAGCAAATGGCGTTCTTATTGAATACATTTTACTCTTTCGTATTTCAAGATAGTTTTGAGTAATTTTGGTAGACATATCTGTTAAAATGAGATATTAGTGTTATTCTCATTTTTGAGTAATTTAGTCGACAAGTACATACATTTTTGTCTGTGTAAAGGTATGTGTGTGTGTGTATTTACCGGGTCTAACAGCAAAATTGTCCAAATCGTTTAGCAGCCTAATTATCCATCCCACAAAATGCTTAATATCTAAAAGAAAAGCAGTAAATTGAGTTTCTTTTCTTTTTTTATAGGTTTTCAGATAAGATATCCATCTTGACATCATTTGTCGTAAGAATCATTGAAAACCCCTCTGAGTTATTCAGCTAGAAAGAGATCATGTTTTTTTGCTCCAGACATACTGTCTACTCACTTGAGCAATGGTGAGACGAAAAAGATCGTTCAGGCTTTCAGTAATGGTACCAACATTCATAACCTTGCTATCTTTAAATTCCATTCAAGAACCATCAAGAAAATGGTAAATAAGTTTTTAAAAGAGTTAATGAGATAAACTGGATCAGGTGGTCACAACAGAAAAAGGGATCACCATTTCACTAACGAGATCAATAAGAAAAGATCCAACTCAATTCATACGACGTTTGACACATGAAGGAAGTTTCAGTTATGACAGTCTAAAATGCAGTTAAATAAGACGTAAAAATGAAATTTTACGTGAGGCACCTTGTTACTCCAGGAGAGATAGGTAGAAGTTTAGAGAGAGCGAAGATCATCTTCAATAAGTTGAAAAATTCTCCTGGAATTATATATATATATATATATATATATATATATGTGTGTGTGTGTGTGTGTGTGTGTGTGTGTGTGTGTGTGTGTGTGTGTGTGTGTGTGTGTGTGTGTGTGTGTGTGTGAGAACGAAAGTAATATATAAATTCCAACGTTTACAGCATTAATCCAAAGGAGGGCTCGATACCGATAGGAGAACGATACCTATTTATTTATTACAATTTTATCATCTAGACAAAACCATTTTACTCACTTCAAAGACGCAACTTCGTTTCAGTGCATTTCAACTGCACTTCGACGGGTGAGAATCGAAAATGATTATGAACAATCCTGCTTGGATTTTTACCTATATATATATATATATATATATGTGTGTGTGTGTGTGTGTGTGTGTGGCTAAGTAATCCAATTGTATCCTAATAATATAAAATATTAAACCTGATCCAGTAAAGAGAGCTCAATGTAATTAATACAGAGCTTGTATAAATATAATATGGTTCAACCCACCTTCTGTAGGTTATTCAAATTTAATACTGGTCAAGTTTTCTGAAAGTGATAAATAAACATCTCCAAAATAAAACCATTTAAGTAAGCTCTTTAATAGAAAAACTATTGAAATATGTCACTCATGTACAAATAATATGTTTAAAATTATTGACATCCACAACAAGTAAATTCTAAGTAAATTCAATGTTGTCAATAAGAAACCTAGTGCGTACCCCCTCTAGTTGTAGAAATAGCTGCCTTTATCAACTTGAGGGAAAATGTAGATCATCTAATGTTCTTTATCAAGCTACCATTTATCCAAAAGAAAATAGATCAAACCACCATGTTTATATCGGGATTTCTGTGGGGAATGGAAACAACAGCTTTATAACCATAGACACTACTTTTCCAACTCAAGACCAAAACGCCAAACTGTTCCCTCCAAAAATTTTGGTAATTGAGGGAGAAAGAACTAAACCCTCTGATTAACTCTAAGGTGTAACTTGTGTTTAGAAGAGAAAATTAGAATTATTAACTTTGAAAATCAAAGTATTTTACTAAATCAAAGGAATGAATTGGTTTCCAAATATCATCATAAAAGTAAATTCAAACTAATATAAAAATTTTCAAACTCGCAATATCCGTTATCACCTAATACTTATATGTTTAATTCTTTTCCTTATCACTCTTTTTAAATAACCTTCCCCCTATATTATTTTTGGTGAAATTTCTTTTTCATCTTTAATTATTGTAATTGATGTTTCCACTCTTTTAAAATTTACTTTATAATTAATTTATTTGATATATGTCACTGATATGGTGCTTGTTTGATTTCTTTATTATATTATTATTGTTCTGACTTTATTAACTCTACTATTGTTACTATTATTATTCCCCGTTTCTTTAATCTTGTCTGTACTATATATATATATTTATTTTATTCTTGTCTATACCATATAAATGTTCTTTTATTTTTAAAAAAAAGGGTTACCTTAAAAAGATATTTTCTATATTTAATATTATATTAATTTTCTTATTTTTACAATTATCAGATGTTATATTTTTTTTTCTTTTAGGCATAATTAATACTCTTATTTAGTTTCAATTACTTTTTAATTGCTAGCTGTCTTGTCTAATTATGTTTATGTATGGGGCTTATTATAATTGATATTTCTTTCTTCAAAGGGTCTCTTTTGAATTTCATCTATAATTAATTTATATAATTTATTTATATTTCACATATATTGTACTAGCTTTGATTTTTATCCATTCAATCTATTATTTAATGAAAATTAATATTCCGTCTGAATTTTTCCTATATACTAATATTTTTTTTAATTAGCTTATATTAATATTTTACAACATTTTTACACATTTTAAAACCATCTCTTAATTTTAACGATTAAAATTACTTATGTAATGTTTTCTAGTTGAACAGGTGTTAACATATGATAAATAAGTCAAGATCATTTTTTCTGATCTTGTATTTCCAACCGTTTTTTTTCACACTGCACGATTTAAAATAATGCATAATATATATATATTTTTTTTTCTGATCTTAAATTTCCAACCGGTTTTTTTTTTACACTGCACGATTTAAAATAATGCATAATATATATATATATATATATATATATATATATATATATATATATATATGTATGTATGTATGTATGTATGTATGTATATATGTATATGTGTGTGTCTGTGTGTGTCTGTGTGTGTGTATAATATATAACACTCCTATAAACTATATATTAATAAATATATTTTCCTCGCCGATAGCACGACTCAGAGTTTCATGACGACGCAATATTCAGGTTCTGAATTGCATAGTTTAAATTTTGTTAAATATATCTGTTTTTTACAATAATCAGGCCTTCCATACTTTATACGAGGATTGATGTTATTTAATATTTTTCTATTTACAATATAGATAACTACAAAATTTAGGAATTTGGTTTGTAAAATAAACAAGGTAAAACCTACCCGACTCCATACAAACTATTTACATAAAGACAGAGATCAAATATTAATATAGATAGTCACATCTAAAACTTTATAAAAGAAAGTGTGTACTTTAGCTAACTCAGCATAATGTGTGTACAGTTGTGTCTATACATGCTTTTCTTTTATTATAACCTGAAGTAAATAATTTTAGCGGTTGGTAGCCAAAATAATAGAAATCGTCTGTCTCATTACCAATCAATGTTACTTCACATTTAATAATGAGTGTTACAAACAAAAATTACAAACAACAAAATAAAATCCGGCATCATCATCGGATTCTACCAAAGAATATATATATATATATATATATATATATATATATATATATGATTAAAAGAAGAAACAGAACATATATATATATAATTATATATATACATATATATATATATATATATATATATATAAAAGAAAAAACAGACCACATGAATGTTCCATTAGTAATATATATATATATATATATATATATATATATATATATATAAAATATATATTAAAATGTTATAACTACATGCAAGGCAGTAAAACAATTAAGACACGTGGGGTTACAGAGTGTGGTAGAATTAGGAAAAGAAACATTAATAATAAGCCGGAAGTGGAAAGATTAATCAGGACAGTAGATAGCGATTGACATTGCACTTAAACTTTTGCAGATTAATGTTGGCTAGAAAGCATGAAACCGGAAGTGAGTTACACAAGCGAGAAATCGGAAAATGAATCTGTTATCATAGAATTTTTGTTTACATCTAGCCAGCTCAACTGCAAATAGATGACATTTCGACGCCAGTTTACTACTGTGCTTAAATTCAAAAAGTTTAGGTACGATAGCGTGGAGCTCATCCGAAAATTACCATGAACTTGTATTTATAGAAAAGATGAGAAAGTGACTGAAGCCGAACCGCCAGATCACGACCAATAATATTCCTGGTTCATCTTTGGATTTTATCAAGGCGCTCAAGGTAAATAGCTGAGGCACCGGACCATAGGTAGCAGCAATATTGACGAATGGTATACATAGATATGTATGCACATTCTGGAGGGAAAAATTGTCTCGGACTACACAGTTAACCAACTCTCTTACCAAATGACCTCGCAATGGATTCAATATAGTCTTTCCACTTCATATCAGCTGAGAACGTTAGCACGTGAGAAGGCGCAACGAGTCACTGAGCTGGAGGTTAGCATCAGCCATACTAATGGAAGGCAGAAAATAGTTTCTCAGATGATCACTAATCATTTGAGTTGAGTTTTGGAGGCGTTAAAATTAACAAGCCATATTTTGCCCCAGTTAACGACAGACTTGAGGCCGTTTTTGGACATCGGCTGCTATTTTGACTTTGTACTGATCAGCATTACAATCGATGCAGGAATAAATTGTTGTTTTTATCAGCGTAGATACAAAGTTGAGAGCTGATGTCATCAGGAAGGTCATTCATGAAAATTAAAAATGAAGATGGAGCAATGGTGACACCCACGTAGTACGAAAGTAGCTAGAAGAGTGACAGTTCAGGATAATCTTCATTTCCAGATTTGATAAGTAAGACTGAATCAGTTCAAATATGTACCCGGAGATTCCGTAACTTTTAAGCTTGAGGAGAATAAAAAAAAGACATTCAATAAGCCTAATGCTACAGCCAGGGCTGCAACGTTCTTAGTTTTTATGTAGATCTTGATAAACTCTTTGCGGAGCTATCGTCAGTACATCAACAGATATATATATATATATATATATATATATATATATATATATATATATATATATATATATATATAAAAAGTGTGTCCATAAAGTTCGTGTGCACTTTAAAATATATATATATATATATATATATATATATATATATATTTATACACGTTTCATTAAATAATATAGACAGACAAGTGTTGTCTATTTATTTTATGTAAATTTTATTTGTAACATCTGATAAGTTTGATAACATTATCATTAAACGAAGAAAGAAATTCACAATATTGATCCATTTCTTCGTTTAATGATAATGTTATCAAACTTATCAGATGTTACGAACAAAATTTACATAAAATAAATAGACAACACTTGTTCATATTTTTAATGAAACGTATAAAATAAAAATATGCTGCCTAAATACACAATATATATATATATATATATATATATATATATATATATATATATATATATATATATAAAAAACTTGTCAAAATTGTCCAAAGGGTGTAACAGCATGGCATAAATATTCATCCCATAAAATTTTTAATACCTTAAAAACAACTAAACTAACTGTTCCTTTTTTTCCAGGTTTTACGATAAGACATTTCGCAATCTTGACACCATTTGTTGTATGAATCATTGAAAAACACTTTGAGTTATTCAAAAAGAAAGAGAATAGGTTAAAATCGTTTTGTGCCAGTCCATCTATGTATTCACAAGCGAGCAATAGTGAGAGGAAAATTATCATTCAGACTTCAGTAATGGTACCAACATGCATACACTGGCTTCTATCTTTAAAATTCATTCAAGCACCATAAAAACAACGGTGAATAAGTTTAAAAAAGAGGGAACGGTAGAGAGGATATTGATCAGGATATCACAACATTAAGAGGGATCATTTCAAGTTATAGCTAAATACATTCTTATTGTTCAAACTAGAGTCGAGTAGTGTTATAGAAACATCGGATGATTCCAGTAATATACCTTTAATCATTTATAAGCTACAACGGCTCAAAGTTTAATCCAAATATTGAACAATTTTGCTGTTACACTATTTAGACAATTTCGTTGTGACATCCGGTATAAATAACGGTATTAAAAAGAATATATATATATATATATATATATATATATATATATATATATATATATATATATATATATTTGGTTGGATTGATGTGAATACGTTAGCTCTATCTCTGATATTGAGAACTTTTTAATAAGTACCGCGCATATAATATATAAATAATTATATATATACATATATATATTTATATTTATATGCACACACTTTTCACACACACATGCACACACACTCACACACACACACACACACACACACATATATATATATATATATATATATATATATATATATATATATATATATATATATATATATTCTGCTTATGCGGTATATAATTCTCACACGCACATATATATATATATATTGAGAGAGAGAGAGACAGTGGACATATGAATCAACATTGCATTACGATTCTTAGTTTGACTCTGTACACGATCTACCTCCCATAGAGAACACTCTTACCCTATCTATAACATTTTTAAGCATTATTTTCTGTTACTGTTATATTAAAACATTTTTTATTACGCACTCCAGCTTTTGCAAAAATAGAGACGTAATCACGTGACTCCTTATTTCAACAATCTCTGCAACACTAACGCTGTGTTTGTAACAATCCCGCTTTTTTATCACCATATTTCTGTTTCTCAGATAAGACAACTCACATATATTATTCTTCATTTAATTTGAATTACTCTCAACTTATTCTTGCTGAGTATAAAACTTTCGACACTTTGTTCATTTAATCCTTTGTAATGATTGTATATATAAAAATAAATACCTGTTCTGATGCGTTGAAAGAAACATATTGATTGATTCAGTGATTGATTGGCTTAATGATGAGCAGACAGGAAAATAACAATTAAATAAAAATAGATTCGACCTGAATGAAGGCTGTTCAAGGAAACAGGATTGTCACCAATCAGTTACTGTCGCTTCGGAAATAGCTTTTACTTCTTCTATGTATTGTTGAATGATCTCGCAAAAAACACTCCCAGTATGGAATTCTATACTTGTCACAATTGACTGAAATGTTGCGTTATCGCTTTTGAATAAAATCGTCTGTCGAGGACGTTAGATTTATTTTCTTTCCCTTTTTTCTGTTTCCAGTAATCAGAAAATTATGCAAAGACTTTTTAGTGTTACTGGCACTGTTATTTATCTCTGGTGTTATTTTCACTGATATCTGAGGTATATACAGGATCATATATTTTAATTTATTTCTATGCAAGTGCACAGGAAGAAATCAATACGTGTTATATAATATGAAAAGTAATATAGCAGTATAAAGTCATTAACTCTTCCCAAGACACATAGATTTACTGAGTGTGCTATGCGAGAAAAGCAGTTTTCATATATTTTGCATTTCCCCCACTTTGGTATCTGTCTATATTTCTGAGATGAGATATTATGTAAACTATTTACATTATTCGGACTATTGTCCACATCTTTGTCATATTTATTACAACGTTTCGGCCGTTTTCACTCTCGCGAGGTCATGTGTGACGTCACGAGCTGCGGTACGATTTTCGCTTCCACGTCTCGTATACACGATTTTGTCGTTGCTTGGAAATCTTTTATACAACAAAAACCGACTATCATTATTGTTTTGTCTATATTTCTGAGATGAGGTATTCTGTATACTATTTACATTATTCGGACTGCTGTTCTCATCTTTGTTGCCATACTTATCACAACGTTTCTGCCCTTCAGTATCTGTCTATATTTCTGAGGCATGATGTACACTATTTACATATTCGGACCATTGTCCTCACCTTTGTCGCCACATTTATTACAACGTTTCGGCCGTTGTACGCCCCGGCCTTCTTTAGGTGGTTGTAATGTCGAACTGAACCCTTTATTTCCAGTGAGCGAAATTGGACACTGGATTTACACCCAATTTTTAATCGACTTTACAACTGGATATCTTCTTCTCACTATTCTTTTTATCGTTACTCTCTACATCTCTCTATTATTATATCGAACTGAACCCTTTATCTCGCTCACAGGAGTAGACTGTTCTAGTTCCACGCGCCATGTTTAATGGATGTCAGTTACCAGTTATCTTCTGTTAATTCCCATCTACAAGTTCTCCACTGCCTTAACCGGGTGTTGAACTCACACTCTTTGGGTCCTGTCAGTAGATCTAACCAACGTCTTTATCCACTGTACCATATGTCGTTTTGGGTATTATTATATCCATGATATAACACCTTAATACATGGATATAACGTAAAGTCAGAAAGAAAAGTAATGTTTTGTTCTCAGATTAAAAAAATGTATTTACACGTGTCTTAAAGAGAGAAACTATAATACATGTATACAACAACAAACACTGTAAAAAGACAAGCGCCATAGGGTATTACTTGTGATTATTCCTGACGGGGATTCGAACTGCCGATAGATACTTCTCTGTTTCTGAAAAAGCTACATTTAATTTTCCCAACGGTGTTTCGAGCGGACCAGATTTATCCTCTATGACTCTAGGGAGGACATATATTCAAAACAGTAAAACGGCGCTCTGGCCTTGTGAGCGATCACTTTGGCAACTCATCCGGGTGACAAAATTCAGCCTTGGTCCGAGTGGGCAGATTTCGTCTTAATCAAATAGAAAACACTCGGTTTGATTTCTGTACTAAGAACTTTCGACGGAGTATGAAATGAAGTTACTAAGTGGCCGTCATGTGACCCACGTGACTTCATGTTATGCAAAGGAAGATAATATCCTTTTGCATCCCTACATATCCTTCAATAAATATAATACACTAACATGACGGATATATTTAGCATTCTGCTGATAAGTGATGGAGGATTGGATTGCTTCGTACCTGAGATTATTACGTTTTACCAAGAAGATCCGGTGTCAGTTAGAGGCAAAATATCTGTGACAGATAATCCAAGGATTTTTAAGGTAAGCAGACACAATGTGCTTGCGAGAGTGAGGCACAACACACCGTTCCTACATTACACTTCCTATATACTTTCTCTTTTACTATATTTATATATATCTAATTTCTCTCATTTAAACCGTCTTTGACTCCCCTCTCTAAAACTTCTCTCTGTTAAGTTTTAATCCCCCACCTTCTCTCGTCTGTTACCCCTCTCTTTAGCTCTAACAATCGTCCCACACTCTCATACTTACACTCTCTCTAAATTCCATATAATATTTTATATTATTTTTTAGATAGATAGATAGATAGATATGAACCTACTGAAATAGAATAGATAGACAGAAATTAATATGATGATGAACATTTTCGGAATGTTACTACTTATTCTCTGATAGTTTTACAAACATGCGCAAACTTCTTTTGCCGGCTGATGATAACATAAATCTGACAATTCACCAACTCTAAGACTCTGTATATTTTTATTTGATATTTTTATTAATCAGTTTACTTTTATTATTAGCACTCCTTTTGTGCAAACAATAAATTTACACGCAATCACGCACACAGACATATATATATATATATATATATATATATATATATATATATATATATATATATAGAGAGAGAGAGAGAGAGAGAGAGAGAGAGAGATAATATTAGTGGTAAATATAAACATACATATGCAAAATATATAAATATAAGTAAATGCCCTTCAGTTTTAGTTTTCCCCACCCCAGCTCTCTCCCCCACCACTTTTTCTTTTCTTTTCCTCTCCCTCCCTCTTCCTCTGATCTTTAAGATTAGATTGTCTATTGTGTGTGTATGTCACCACAAAATGTATCCTTTCCGGTTACATCTCTAATATATTAGACATCCGACAACATTCATATTTCTCTCACTTAAACTGTCTTTGACTCACCTCTCTAAAACTTCTTTCTGTTAAGTTTTAATCCCCCACTCTCGTCTGTTAACGCTCTCTATAGCTCTAACATTCGTCTCATACTTACACTTTCTCTAAATTCTATTTTTATTTTCGGAGTTATATATATATATATATATATATATATATATATATATATATATATATATATATATATATCGAATGAGCTCTCTGGGTAGGAAGTGTAGGTTTGTAAACAGTGACTATCACGGCTAATAATGCAATACTCTTCGGTAAATCGAATCGAGTTCTCTCAGTCACTGTGTGTTTATTTAAAAATAAATACGCTTAAATTCACATTTATCTCTTCCGCACGCCAACAGCTTAGTGGTAGAATCCTCGACTGACGCCAATTCAGACAGGTTTCGATCCCTGCTAGAGGCGACCGGACATCTGGCGACACTAATGATCTGCGAAACATTGATTGGCTTAATAACGAGCAGACAGGACAACTTTTATCAAAAACGACTAACAAGGGACTGCGGTTAATGTCTTTTGTTAATTTTTCTAATGTTCTTATTATTTGTTTATTTTCTGAACATAAATTATATAGCAATTGCCTAATGTTCTGTATGTCCGACCGCTTTCGGCGATACTTTTAGCCATTATTAAGGATGACTTTAATTTTAGTTTTAAATGAATGTATGGAATTTTTATGAATGTATCTAGAGTTATAGGAATGTTTTATTTTCCAAACACGGTCAGCACATTTTGTCAGTGTTCATAGTTGATATTACTAAGTGTTGTTTTTTTATTTATTAATAATGCTTCCATGGTTTTTAGCCTTTATTTGCACTAATAGGTCTTATTTAAATACACACGTATACATCCTAAACTTGATCCACAAAATATTCGCTGACAATACAAATATAATAGCGTCAGGATAAATTAAATGAAAATTTAATCTCAGTTTCTTTTAACGA
This sequence comes from Acanthosepion pharaonis, assembly GCA_903632075.3. NCBI lineage: Eukaryota > Metazoa > Mollusca > Cephalopoda > Sepiida > Sepiidae > Acanthosepion > Acanthosepion pharaonis. The sequence goes on along the minus strand of CAHIKZ030005329.1, from coordinate 1,191,402 downwards.
AACTTGCATCTAGGGACACACACACACACATTTTACCTGCTGTTAACCATGCAGCCACATAGATGTCTCTTGTTAAAAACTTCCAAATTACTGTTTTTTATAAACACACACTCGAACATATACAGGGTGATTGAAAAGTATTTTATGGTCATCATGGAGTCTTGACGTAACACCCTGTGACATTCTTTGGGATTGGTTAATGAAGAAAGTCTACAAACCAAGATTTTGGAAGTACTTGAAGGGAGAATACACGAGGTTATGTCTTCCATAACACAAAAGTTCCTAGGGAAATCAGTTGAGACGATTCGTGCTCGGCTCGAGAAGCTGGTAGCAAAATCTGGTGGCCATATCGCATTTTAAATAAAACCTCAGGCTAAACACTTTTTCTAATAACCATTAGATTTGATTCTTTCGTTTTCGCATCAGACGAAGCCTTAAAAGGCGAAATGAATTATAAAATCACTTTTTAAACAAATCTATTTTCAAGAATGTTTCCAATTGACAAATATATAAAACTTTTCGTGATTTCGCTAACCTAATATCAAAACATATATATATATATATTTATATATATATATATATATATATATATATGTGTGTGTGTGTGTGTGTGTGTGTGTGTGTGTGTGTGTGTGAAAAGTGTATATAAATATAAATAAATATATATGTATAATTATTTATATATTATATGCGCGGTACTTATTAGAAAGTGCTCAATATCAGAGATAGAGCTAACATATTTGGTTGGATAGATGTGAGTTTGTGATCCTGGGTTTCACGCTTTAGCGATCGTCAGACAAACTGATTAATGTTTTAAAAAAATAATAATAATAATTTTTACCTATCATAATTTTACACTAACCCCACCACACGTATATACATACATGCGAGGAAATATCTTTCAGCGAAAAAAAAAAAATATATATATACATAATATGACATGGATACATTCACGAGACATTAACGAGACATTTCCGCCACACTTCCAATGTTTAAATTTCAACATTTCAACATACAAATGCGTATGTATAGACATAACACCACCCGTATACATACATGTGTCATAGCCGAAACTGCCCACATACGTTTATATATGTATGAGTCCCGACGGACGACCAAGTATGTATATGTGTCTACATATATCGATGTTTGCGTTAGTACGATGAATGACAAAACGACGAAATTTCCCCCACCACTTCCACAATAACACCAATACACGCAATCTACATAAACCCAAAAATTTTAAAACATTAATCAGTTTGTCTGACGATCGCTAAAGCGTGAAACCCAGGGTCACAAACTCACATCTATCCAACCAAATATATATATATATATATATATATATATATATATATATTTACACACACACACACACACACATATATATATATATATATATATATATATATAGAGAGAGAGAGAGGAGAAGGAGACAGAGGTAATATTACTGGTCAAAATATATATATATACATATATATATATATATATATATATATATATATATCTTCCAAGAGGATAGAATCCAGTTCCAGTTCGATGTACAGTACAGAATAAGTCTATGATATAAAAGGCTAAAATATTACATAATTATAATTTATTACATTGGAATCGTAATCACCTGTTTTGAATTTGAAGGTCTGATCAATTGGATCGTCATTACGATTCCAATGTAATAAATTATATATATATATAACAGTAAGAGGTTGTAGTGGTTCCACCGAGAGAAAAGTATGTATATTAAAAAGAAGAGAAGAGAGGTGCCGCAAACGTTTTTGTTTGTAATGTGGATTTATTTAGAAAAAAAATATTATGCTTTGTTTTACATAATTGTCTACACGTATTTCTGGTCTCGTGACCGTCTTCAGGTAAAAGTGAAGATTTCCACATATTATTAAAAATAATTAATTTTTTTTGTTTTTCAATGTTAAATATTCTCGATATGAGACATTTTCTGTGTTAGTAATCCGAATTTCTTTCTTGAATTCAACCTAAAGATTTAAGAACATCTTCAGCGCACTTTTGTGCCGGCGAAACCTCCAGGATCAAAGTTTCGACCTAGAAAACGCAGTTCTAATAAAAACTGGATGTTAGATGAATTGGAAGTGCCAGGATCTATGACGTCGAAACGATAAATTGACGAGCAAGCTATTTCATGTTATGTTCTGTTCTTATTAATTTAATACTGAAAAATATGGGATGTGAACACCTTGAAGAAAAATAATAAGAAATCAATAAATGAAGATCAAAAACAAAACTCAGTTAAAATTAATTAAAATCTAATTTCTATACCGTTGTAGTTAAAGGAAAACCAACTGTTCAACTTTTCAACGGGAATTACAATTTCTCGCACGAATATATATTTTAGTCTTGTGAAATAAAATTATTTGTCTGATGACGTGAAAATTTTGAAAATTACCTTACACACACACACACACACACACACACACACACACACACACACACACACACACACACACATATATATATATATATATATATATATATATATGACTGTGTGAGTGTGTGTTGTCAATGTTTACGTTAGCAGATGTAATCGTTCGGGAAAGATCGTCAAAAATGTGTTGTTTATAAAGAATAATTCGAATTTTTATGTTGCTGAATGGTTAAAAGCACATCAGATCATATGAGGGTTACATGTTCGATTCCGGCCGAAGAAGCACATACTTTCTACGAAATGTCTCGAACATTCAGGCCGATAAATGTAATTAATACTGTTTATTTTAAAAAAACGGAGCATTTACTTAAATAAATTGTATCTATTAAAAATAACGTATAAACAGAAAATATATTAAATAATTGTCGGACTTAAAAGTATTTCCAACAAAAATTTCGCTTGAAGATGGAACGGAGCCCATTTTACTTTCAACTTAATTTAATTTAAAGGATTATATTGAAGTTTTCGGCTCTTGTTTTGAAACATGAGACCTCTTATGTAGCGATTTGGAATCATATTTTTAAATAAATAATTATATTTATGCTCTACTTTTGTATCGAGCACTATTTTTAAAAAATAATAACTAAAATACTAAGGGATTTTGGATTATTTACCTAACCAGTTCCTTCCTATTTTCTATATATTTTCACATATATATATATATATATATATATATTAAGAAGTGGACAAAGTCCGACAATTTATTAAAGACATTTTTATGTTTAACATTCTTTTGATAGATACAAGTATTTAAGTAAATGCTCTGTTTATAATAAACAGTATTAAATAACATTTACCGGCCTGAATGTCCGAGAAATTTTCATAGATACATGCACATTCTCAGCACTTAATGCTCATGGATTTATCTACATAATTATATAGATGCATACACGTGCATATGTGTATCTAGATAATTATATTGATGTATGCACACATATATGTATATATGTAAAATTTAAATATATATGTGTGTGTGCGAATTTGTGTATGTGCTCGTGTTTCTCTGTGCCCGTGTGTATTTGTATGTGCATGTGTGGGTGCCAGTTTGCTAAGTATTTTTGACCGAATGTATGATTGTGTGAATATATGAACTGTTATGCTTCTTTGATTATATCCGTTTCTGTGTAAAAGAATCTATGTGTTGGTTTGTGCGTGTATCTGATTCTGTGTGTGTGCGTCTGTGTTTAACGTACGACGTCATTTAGATTAATAATATCAAAGTCGACAAACCGCATTTGTCCAGTTTTTCATGCTTTCGCCAACAAAGATTCAACTTTAGTATTTACAAACTATAGCTCAATTCACTGACAGCCATTCACAGAACACACCCTAGTACGCCTGCCTAAAGACACTAATCCAATGAAGCATCTAATCGACCATCAAACTCAATTACGTTCCACATTTGCCATTATCTAAAAGGACGAATGACCAGAAGTCTTAAAATGAAGAAAGAGTTGCCCATTAGACAGATTAACCTATCCTGGTATGCACTAACGGAACCGGAAATAGATCGGTTTTTACAAAAATAAGTCTAGACACGGTTTCATTTCCTCCCGTCGGCTCGTTCATTAATTCCGGTTCTTAACCATAGAGCTGTGTTTAACAAAAGAAAACATTTACTCATATCTACAAATTAAGCTCCGATGATACTTTACTCTAGTGTTACAAGCCGGGTTTCTTGATGCGATATAACGTGTCTGTCAGAGAACAACAATGATGCGACCTTAATACAAACACCTGTAAGCATGAACTGTTTTTGAAAACTATAGTGGGCCACTTTTTCTGTGTTCATATATGCGATCTAAGTCGACACATCAATTGAAAAAAAATGAGTAAAGTTTTAAACGGAAAGCTTTACTAAAAATTGAAATCGGTATGAATATTTCTCTTTCTTTAATATTAATAAGCCCTTACAATTATGGATAGATGCTGTCAGTAAATGCGTGTCTATATTCGCCAATCACTGGCAAGCAATTCGTTAATAATTTTCTAGAATTTTATATTAAACTGCAAATATTCCCAGTAGTAAACTCATCATCAATGCATTTACGTATAAATTCCGATTCATCAATAAAGTTTGCATTAATTTGTATCTTATATATTCTTTTTCTTCAAGTTTTGAATTCATATATGTTTTTAAATCATTTACAATGGATATTCAATGGAACTTAAGTTGAACAAAACAATCTCTAGCAATGCATTTTACATCCTACAGATTATCGCCGTAGTCTATCAACAAAGCTCGGCTTTATTCGCCTTTATTTAAACTCATTAGGAATGCATTTACATAATACATAATTCTATCATTAATTCTTGTATTAATTCCTTACCACTTACGACAGATGTCATATTGATTTTTTTTGCAGTTTTATAGTCGAATCGCTAGAAATGCATTCGCATTATAAACTCTTCTGTTGCGTTGTTTTGTTTTTTTTTTTAATATCTAGGTACTGAATATCACTTCTTCTTATTTTGTAAATCGTTTCTTTAAGGAAACATGCGTTTGCATAAGATTCGAAGGTGAATTGGAATAATGAAAAATGTAGAAAGATGAACAAATAAACAGAAGGTTTTTGTTAGAAAAATACGATGCTGAGTTCCTTACGTAATATGAATCAATATGGCAAAGAGTGCTGGACAATTTTACTCACAAATATAGAGACTTGAACGGAGATGTTATTCTACAGAAGGATACTGAAAATACGTTGGGCGAAAATGAAGACAAAAAAGGTCCTTTTAATTAGAATCAGAAAGAAAATTTTGAAATGTATAGAACACATAATGCCGAAAGAATGCTTGGAGAATTTGATTTGATTGAGAGACATGGGAAGAAGGCCGGAGTATATACCAGCCAATATTTTATAAAAGTAAAAAACATCTATTGTTCTTAAGAGCTTTCTTCTATGGTAGCTAGACGTTATGAATTTAACCGCAGTACTAGATTGGCGGTAAGGTCTCTTTTTACAGTTGAAATAGCTAGATATAACCGTAAGTTCTATGCTAAGAGTTTATTCACTCGGCCTTCTTCCTTGTGGGACCATCTTCCTGCTTTCTGTGGTGAACAAGTACGTAGAAGCAAGCGAGTCTATGTGGCTTGTATCTGGTGCAAAGAAAAACAATTTCCTTACCTCAACACACGTCTGCGTCTCTTTTCAAGTCATGGCTCCAACCGCACTCGGCTCCTACCGCACCTCAGAACTCATCAGTATTTATATCAATTAATCATTTTCCCCAGTGTTGGAGAAACGATATACCCCTCAAACAAAGCAGTCAGTTACTGAAAAAATACTTTCTCCGACAACAATTTTTTCATAACAATATTTTGTGTTCAAAAATTATTTTTATTTTCCTGATGTCAAAGGATTTTTCCATTTTATATTGCTTATATTCCGGCTTTGAGGATTCATAACAATCCTACTTACCCATCAGTTTATCAGGAAAAAAACATTTCATTTTTTTCCTTGAATCATATTTCAATACATGTTTTCACCTTAACAATTTTAACGTTGTTTGACCCTTCCAAGAATGTATCAGGTGCATCTTGGACTGGCACAAGTTAGTGACCATTTTTCATAATTTTTAGCGTTTAATCGTAAAAGTTCTACTTGAGGACTGGAGTGAACTTGATTTCCAAAAGACATTGAAAGAAACGAACTTCATTGAGAGTGAAACCGTCCTTCATAACTGCAAAAAGATTTAACGCCAGCTCGGTGAAGAAACATTATTAGTTTGTTTTCGAAGTTATTGAAATTAATAATCCTGATCCCGCCTAGTTTGAGCTGCTTGAGATAGATCAGAGGTGAGATCATTTGCCAAACTCTGATTGTATAGATTTTTGCAGAGGCACACAAAAGCTAGATTTTCATAAGCATAGCTATTGAGAATGTTTCTGGGCAGATTGTTACTATAAAGTAGAAAGCGGTATGACCTCGGACAAATAATTAGAGGAGGTCCACATTAAGCTCATGGGTTTTCTTATCAAGATTTCTTTACTGCAGTCCATATTTTCTTTCTCATTCCTTGGTTTGTACATTAATAAGACTAATTACTAGCTGTCTATTTGGTTTTTGCAAAATGGTTTTTGCTATTAACTACAGTTCATTTGTATTTGTTGTTGCTAATGTCTGGACATTTATTTTAGTTTGTAGACTAGAGTTATCACACAAGATTAAACCTCGAAAAAAAAAGACTTAATGATTCTAATAAAAAACTTCTGTATACTCGACGAGGCTCTTTTATACCCCGAGGTATGAAGTAGATTCATCCTAAGCATACGCCAGATGTTATTGTTGACTAGAATAAACTAATACCTGGTATATTCTGTGAAGGGGTTAATCTGGGCCGCTATACCGGTCCAATCGCTAAACTGCACAGGAAGAATAATTTCACTAAGATGCCACGTTTAAAAAAAATAGAAAGCGAAAAGTGACGCAACAGGCAGAATCAATGTGACGCTGTTTAAGAAGAACAAATCAGTTTTCCATGGAAAAAAAAACAACAGAAAGCAGGACTTTTTATTGGGGGAAGAATATAACAACTTGCAAAGATTGCTCATGTTGAGAAATAACAATTTTTATAAAAAATTTAGAAATCATAATTTCATTTCGTATCCCAAAAATCGTGCCTTCATTTCAAAGGGAAACTCTCAGGAATTCAGAACTTGATTTCGTAAACATTGCATGGACAAAAGATGAAATTATATAACGAAAAAAAAAAATCTATAAACGAATTTCAAATGCAAGCTTTCGGTTATGGCATAGGATTATTTTTTCATGAATGAATCGACATGGTGTGAATAATATTGAACCAGAGGATAGAATTGCATTTTGAAGAATAAAGCTTATTCGATAAAATGGTTACGGGGAGAGAAAGATGCAGTTTCACAAATTAAGCAAAGAAATAATTTGAATAATGGAAACAAAAGATGAACTCTGGAATTAGAAAAAAAAGGGGGGGGGAGAAAGAAAGATAAATATTAACAAAATAAAATAGAACATATTCAAATTTAAATTAAAAAAATAAAAGAACGTAGTAATAAAAGAAATCAGAAACAAAAACATAAAACTAATTTAATAAATAATTAAAATAAGAAAGAAAGCAAACAAAAGGAAAAAGATTTAGATAAAAAGAAATCAAATGAAAAGGAGAGGAATTAAAAGGAAAAATTAAAAAAATAAAAGAACGATGAAAGTGTAAAGACAAAAGTACGCTGATATAGGCTTTAACAAAGATTTATCCAACTGAAAATAAAAAGGTTCGCGTACGGTGTCCTTTTATAGTCCCAATAAACAGAAATAGCTTTCTCAAAGTAACGAAACACGGGAAGACAACTCTTGATCATTCATAACAGAAAGATAATAATTAAGATGAGCAAAACTACTTAAAGGGTGAAAGAAAATGTTTAAAATATTTTTTTAAGCGTTTCACCCCAAGCAAGGCGGGAAGCCACTAAGACGCAAGGGGTTACAGAAAATTTGGAGCATGATCAGATAGGATTGATAGAAGAAAGGATGAGGAGAAGGGTAGTGGATAGATCAAGGCAACTGGAGATACAGAGGCCAGTGAGAGAGAGAGAGTACCGGAAACCCCTTCCTAAACAAGAAACAAGGCGTAAGCCTCTACTCATGTCTAAGAGAAGGGGGAGGTATAAAAGAAAAAAACGAAAAATAAAGAAGCAAAGACAAAAAATTAATCGAAAATGAGGCAGAATTATCAAGTTTTTGCCTTCTCACGGTAAAGGTGCGTAGCATTCACTAAAGGGTAAAGCAAAATGATAAAGTGGAGAGAACTAGATAAACATATATGGGAAGTTTCGAAGTAATTCGCAAAAATGGAAGATCTAATCAGAATTAAATTGTCGTTGTGATTTATTTGTTCTGTATTTGCTATTTTTATTTGCATGGTCTTATCTTTATGACTAACCCAAAAAACCTTTGTTCAATGTTTGTTTAAATTAATTAAAAGCTTATAATGTTCACTTGTTTGTTGATAAACTACATTTTCTGATTAAATGTAAATATTTCGCAAATATATTTTGATTAGAGTAACAGTATTTTATATTTTTTAACTCTTTTTTATCAGGTCTTAAGATTTTTACCAGGAGTGTGTATATATATATATATATATATATATATATATATATATATATTATGAAGCACAGATACTTCATTGAGGCTGAGGACCATTCAATTAATGTTGTGTTTTTGAAGCCTTTTTGGAAAATCTTCTTTACTACTCTTCTACTCTTCTTCTACTCTTTATTCCTATATAAGAAAGATCAGCCCAAAATTCAAAGTCAAAATTTAGATCGGATTTCGTGAATCCTTTTGGAAAGAAAACAATTCTTATATTGTCGCATATGAAAAAATATTATTTTGATGAATGACATATATCACATTAAATCAAAATGACATATATCACATTTAATCAAAATTAACTTTTATTTAAACAAATTGTTATATTTATAACGACAAACGGGGATTCGGTTGACGCTTTGTGAAGCCCACATATACTTGTTGTCACACTTGTAATGCTCGCTGTAGTTGCAATTTATAATTGCGGTTCAGTTTGTTGATTTTTTTTAAGGCATTAGATCTTTTTTGCAGTTTTTGTTGCTGCAACACTTGTTGCTGTTGCTTCTGTAGCACCAACATGTGAACAGTGATAGTTTTTAGTCCTTCACTTTCGCTAAAAGAATCCTCGTGTAAGCTAAAGGAATCATTGGGAAACCTTGCGAATCTTCGACGCCATTGTTAGGATGACAACGCACACTTGTTTGATATTTCATCAATGCCAAGGTAGTAGTGACTTTGTAATCGCAGATACAACTATAATAAGCCGTTGACCAATACTGGTGTCAGATGCTTTTGAGTAGTACTCGTACTAATGGTATTTAGTATATTGAATACGGTGAAGAATAGCGGTCTGAATAGTAATAGAGGAAAAGAGAAGAAATGGTGATCCGTATAGTATAGAGAATAAACTAGAAATAACGAACGGTATTTAGTCACCCCCCCCACGAGGACATCATGTGGCACAAGGCCGGTTTCTAGAAATAACGAACGGTATTTAGTCACACCCCCCACCACCACGAGGGCATTATGTGGCACAAGGCCGGTTTCTAGAAATAACGAACGGTATTTAGTCACACCCCCCACGAGGGCATCATGTGGCACAAGGCCGGTTTCTAGAAATAACGAACGGTATTTAGTTACCCCCACCACGTGGGCATCATGTAACACAAGGCCGGTTTCTAGAAATAACGAACGGTATTTAGTCACACACCCCACCACCACGAGGGCATTATGTGGCACAAGGCCGGTTTCTAGAAATAACGAACGGTATTTAGTCACCCCCACCACGAGGACATCATGTGGCACAAGGCCGGTTTCTAGAAATAACGAACGGTATTTAGTCACACCCCCCACGAGGGCATCATGTGGCACAAGGCCGGTTTCTAGAAATAACGAACGGTATTTAGTCACACCCCCCACGAGGGCATCATGTGGCACAAGGCCGGTTTCTAGAAATAACGAACGGTATTTAGTCACACCCCCACGAGGGCATCATGTGGCACAAGGCCGGTTTCTAGAAATAACGAACGGTATTTAGTCACCCCCCACGAGGGCATCATGTGGCACAAGGCCGGTTTCTAGAAATAACGAACGGTATTTAGTCACACCCCCCACGAGGGCATCATGTGGCACAAGGCCGGTTTCTAGAAATAACGAACGGTATTTAGTCACACCCCCACGAGGGGCATCATGTGGCACAAGGCCGGTTTCTAGAAATAACGAACGGTATTTAGTCACACCCCCACGAGGGCATCATGTGGCACAAGGCCGGTTTCTAGAAATAACGAACACTCAGACGTCATGCGACTTCCTTTATATATACGTTTCCTCTATGATCACGTGATCCACTTAAATCAAGATGGCCTGTGTTTGTTCACTGGCGATCTGTGTTCAAACACAAATGTCGGCAGCTACTCTTTATTCCTATATAACAGTTACACATGTCCTTGAATGTTTTCCTTCTAACGCAGCTGTAAGCTATCTATCCCATCAACAAAAAACCTCTTCGGCTCATTCCTTACCTAATAAAATAGAAATATTACAGTGGGAGATCAAGGGTGTCTGGATTGGTTTGGTTTGTTTAACAACAACCTTATGGGTCATTTAATGCATAATGTTTATTTTCTTATGAGCTTTGGTATTTTTCTTTACAATAATTTATTACTAATACTTTTTTTCTTCTTTTCCTACTATGAAAATGTATCGCTGGTGATTTCTAATGTACTTTTATATTATCCTGTTTTGACCCCAGTTTGGGGGCTTCGCTATTTGTCCATAGGTAGGACCCTAACAGGTGTTACTACCCTCAGCCAGGGTTGATCTAGGGATAACAGTAATTAAGAAGAGGTTCCATAATCTTCAAAACCTCTCGCTGAGAATCCCTGCTTCTGGATGTAATTCATCGTCATATCCAGAGTTTATGTAGATATACGTCCGTGTATGCAAAGACCTATTAAAGACCCAGAGATGCTTAAATACGAGAAGAATTCCTTGTTGGTTTTGTAGAATTAGATATGCCTGGATTTATGTTTACAACACCTGTATGTTATGTACTATGTTTTGTATTCAAAGAACTGGGTGGTTTTTTTTGTCATGATTGAATGAGTCCTATATACTTTTATTATTTCTGACGACAGAGATGTTATTTTAGATACAACGTTTGGACCTATACTCTCTAGCTATTATCAGATACCTATTATTTGGCTGATAATGGGTTTATTGTGTTATTTTTGCTCGGTAATGGTTGTTCCTTCCAACTAGGATTTACTCCAAGTTCAGTGATTTAACTTATATCCACGAGATGACAGTAATATATATAATCCACTGTTCTATCTACTACACCAGAGTCCTGAAAGATATTAGTTAAGTGTTTATGATCCTTTATTTTCAATGTCAGGTTGGTTTCAACATTTGAATTAAGTTGAAATAATTGTCTCTGATATCCGTATCAAAAATCATGAAACTATATATAGCGATGGGAAAGTGAATTTTTGTTGAGCTTTTTCGGAATTGTAATTTAATTTGAACTAATATTTTCTAAGCGGACCTTTGATGTGGCACAAGGCTAAAAGTGTAAAGCACCCAGTTAAGATCGAACTCAATAGCCAGTTGTAATTGATCTAATGTGACAAGCTTGTTAACCATTAAGCGACGTCGAAGTGTCTAGATGATTTCTAAGCCTAGTTTAGGTGTGGCAAAAGGCCAAAAGAGTGCAGCACTTAGTGAGGAAGGAACTGTAACTGATTGAGCGAGACAAGCTTGCTAACCATTGGGCGACATCGAAGTGCCTAAAATGATTTTTCAAGTGTAGGACGAAAGCATGAAGTACCCACTTAGGATCGAACTCAGTACTCAACTTTAATAGATCAAGAAAGACAAGGTTTCCAACCATTACACCACGACGAAGCGCCCCTCGTGATTCGCATAAAAACTCTTTCACAAAAATAAATGGAATAAGTAAAGTCAGTAAGTAGTTTTTTCTGTCATATTTTTTTTTATATTACAGACAAAACAATAAACGTAATATGAAATACGTCTCGTATATGACGTGTGGATTTAATACTGCAAATACTTAAGATAAATATAACAAGCGGGGACTTTAATTTACTAGTTTTATAATCGCTGCTCTGTTTCGTCTTTAATGTTTCTCAATGCGATAAACATTGTAGAAAAAAATCTAAAATCTCTGCCAGCGACCATAAGGCGCTTCTACTTTTCTCTTTACCGATGTATCTGGTCACCCTATAAATCTAAGGTATACGACTTGAACGGCTTAATAAAAAAGCCATAATACAGAAATAATACATTTCGCAGCAAGGTTTGGTTATTTAAAAAACAGAAAAATAACGTCCATAAGTCTATTACAGTTGTATTTACTTCGTATTTAACAATATAGAAAACCAAGTAAGTTAAATTATTTTGTTCTAAATTACATTTAGAAATTTAAAAGTTTGGTTATCATTCTGTTGTAGAGTTTTCCCAATGCTTCCAGTTTTTAGAAAACGTTAAGATATTAATTATTTAAAATTCAAGTCCCATTTTTGCAAAGTTAATAAAATTGTTTAAATGCAATAAAAATTGAATTTAATTCTCAACATTCATATTGCTAGCAACGAAAAACAATTTCCTTTTCATGTTACAAGACGCAAGAGCTACTCAAAGTAGAGATTCACTTAGTGGTTGCTGTAAGGGCGTAAAATGAGGAATTACGAAATAAATATTATGAAGAAATGTAGGAACAATAAAGGTTGACCCTAAACTTGTAGAGGTTAAAATAATTTGGAATCTATCTGTCACTATTTCTGAGATGAGTTATTTTAACTATTTACACTATTGAAATCGTTCGGACTATTGTCTTCATCTTTATTGTCATATTCCTGACATTTCGGCCGTTGTAAGTTCCGACCTTCTTCAGGATCTGTGTATATTTCTGAGATGAGGTATTGTAACCACTTACACTGTTTACATTGCTCGGTCTGTTTTTCTCATCTTTGTTGTCATATTCACGACGTTTCGGCCGTTGTTCGCATGGCCCCGTGTATAAAAGCGTTGTTTAAGTTAATCCAGTGACTTCATCTGGATGAATACCTGGCCAGAGCGGAGGTGAATAAAAATTTGGAAAATTGAGTTACTAAAGGGAAATAACTGAAACTGAGATATCCAGAAAAGGCATGGCACGTGGAACTAGAACAATCTAACCCGGTGAACAAAATAATGGGTTCAGTTCGAACATTCGAAATACCAACGTATATCACCTGAAGAAGGCCGGAGCGTACAACGGCCGTAAAGTTGTCAATATGACAATAAAGATGACAATAAAGATGACGTGTGAACAATGTAAAGAGTGTGAATAGAAATTAGAATACCATTGTCCATCCAACGCAGAGCGCAAGAGCCACTCAAAGTAGAGATTCACATAATGTGGTTGCTGTAAGTAGATAAAATGAGGACTTACGAAATGCATATTGTGAAAATATATAGGATAAATACATGTTGACCCTAAAATTGCAGAAGTTAAAATAATTTGGAATATATATATATATATATATATATATATATATATATATATATATGTCTATATTTCTGAGACGATGAATTGTAACTATTTACATTATTGATATCGTTCGGACTGTTTTTCTCATCTTATCGTTTCGGCCCTTGTACGCTCCGGCTTTCGTCAGGATCTGTCTATATTTCTGAGATTACACTATTTAAAATAAAGAATTAAGAAATTTATATTATGATGATATGTAGGATGAAAAAAGTTTTGACCCTAAACAAGAAGAGTTTAAGATTGTAGTGACCTAGGTAGCACCCACACGAGAGTCTGTTCCAGGAAGTAAGCTTTCTGAATGGAAATTACTCTTTATCATTGGAATACGAAACGAAGGAGTATGAGCCGATCTCGTTAACGTAGTATGTCGGGTCTTAGGTACGAAATTATGAACTAGTAAAACTAAGGAATGTCTGAATACCAGTCACATGGTATACAGGCATTCGTAGGGACAGCGTAGTGAGGTTTCATCTGTGTGGAAAGTGGTTGTAGTGTGGTAAATAAGTCGTACCTCACAAGGCCGTATAAATGCTTTTAAACTCTGTCCAGACCTGAAAGTGGAGATCGAACAGCTGCTGTCCCGATATCGCAGTAATAGTCCATTTTTGGTCTGTTCTGACTCTGGTAAGAGGAGTTGGGTACTGCAAAAGGATTCAACCATTTTACCAGCATGCATGGCTATGGCTTCTCTGTACATGTTCCACTCGAGGTTTGGAGTAAGCTTGAGTCTAAATAAACGCCCAAGAAAAGGAACCTCATCATGACTTGAGAAACATTTCGCTTACAAACTTGCTTTTAAAATGTCCAAGCCAGTCGTACATTAAATGAGTCCTTATAATGCTGATTTTTCAATCGGTTTCACCCCAAGCAAAGCAGTAAAGCTACTAAGAGACAAGGGGCTGTTGGGTTTTGAAGAATTATGAACAGAAACATTGATTATGAGCGGCAAGAGAAAGGAGTAACCAGGTGGGCAGGATATTGACAGAGCATTTAAATTTTTGCAGATTAAAATTGGCTGGAATTGATTTATTTCCTAGGTTTATACCCAAACATATATTCCAGTTAATTAATGCAATAGAAATTTTAATTTGAGTTAGGTTAGGTTTGATTTGTTTAACGGCACATCAACCTCAATTGGTTATTTAATACCGACGACGCTTTTAGGATAGATTAATATGAATAGAGCATGTATTCTTTGGTTTAGATTGGTTTGGTCTATTTTGTTTTACGGCATATCAACCTCAATGGGTTATTTAATGCCGACAACATTTTTAGGATAGATTTGTATGAATAGAATATGTATTCTTTGGTTTAGATTGGTTTGGTTTATTTTGTTTAACGGCATATCAACCTCAAGCGGTTATTTAACGCCGACAACATTTTTAGGATAGATTCGTATGAATAGAGCATGTATTCTTTGATTTAGATTGGTTTGGTTTATTTTGTTTTACGGCATATCAATCCCAATGTGTTATTTAATGCTGTCAAAAAATTTTATTGCTGGTAATATTTTGTTTTCTCAAAAATCTTTTTCTAGAAATATATTTCCTTCAAAATTGTATTGCTGGTATTAATTTTTTCAAAAAATATTACTTGTAATATTTAACTATTAACCCATAACTGGGTCCCTAACAGGTGCTAACACACCGAGTTAGGGTGGGTCTGCGATCACCAGCAATTAAGAGGTTATTCCACGCTCCTCAAAATCTCCTGATCAGAAGCCTTGCTACTGGACGTAGTTTACCGTCTTACCCAGGACGGAATTTGAGTTAGGACGATAGTATTATGGATTCGGAAATGAATCTTAAATTTAATACGTAACGTTCAAATTGTTTATTAATGTGCGCATATCTCCCCAGGTGACGTTTAAATTGAATATACAATGTTAGTTTTCTATCTGTGTATCTGGGTTACATATATTTCGGAAAATGGGATAATTTTGACCAACTTAAATCTTCAACATAAATTAGAATAACCTATACAGCGAGGCAATTCTGAGAGAATAGGAAGTCCTACCGGGATTCATTGGCGAGCACAATCTTAACAACATAAGATACGCAGATGACACAGTACTGATAGCAGACACGGAAAAGAAATTACAAAACCTCCCGCAGACGGTTGCGAAGGAGAGCGTAAAGAAGGGACTAAGTATAAACTAAAAGAAGACAGAATGCAAGGTCATCTGTAAAAGGATGGACCGGAAATGCCATTTGCAGGTCCGGTATACTAAAAGCGGAAGGTGCAAAAGTCTAAATATCTGGGAAGTGTTTTGGCGGAGGATGATCCGACGACGGATTGGGATGGCCAAGGATACATTCAAAAAGCTGGGCATACTATTGTACTAAGATTGTTACCAAAGAAAATAGTACAAAGCTGATATGTGATATCTGTCCTCCTATACGGCAGCGAATGTTGAAATCTCCCCTCAAAGATGAAGAAGAGGCTCTGGGCGTCGGAGGTATGGTTCTACAGAAAAATGCTGAGGATATCATGGACCGAGCGTGTTAGCAACG
This sequence comes from Acanthosepion pharaonis, assembly GCA_903632075.3. NCBI lineage: Eukaryota > Metazoa > Mollusca > Cephalopoda > Sepiida > Sepiidae > Acanthosepion > Acanthosepion pharaonis. The sequence continues at coordinate 1,175,307 of CAHIKZ030005329.1, read as the reverse complement.
ATGAGGAAAATAAGATTCAAACAATGCGAAAGCTTATACTTAACATGAAGAAGACATAGCTGAAATTCCTGTGACACGTAATGAGAAAGGAGTGCTTGGAGACTCTGATACTGACAGGTCGAATAAAGTGAAAGAGAGACAAGTTAAAGCAACGCATGTCATACCTAGCGGGTTTAAGCAAGTGGATGAAAGATTAGGGTCTGCGGAAAATAGCAAAGGGATAAAACTTATTGACAGCTACAAAGGATAGGGGGAAGAGATTACTTATTCAGTTTTTAAAATCACATATTTAAAAACTGTTAATTTAGTTGATGGTCACTTTTGCCCAAATACTGTGCAATTATCGCTCCGTGTTCTCATATCATGACAAAAGTTTTTGTTAAGTTGTAGAACTCTTCATAATTTGAACAACGTAAATACGTATAGAATAGATATGTCTGCAGTTACTGAAACGCATCTTCCTGATACCTTTAAAATGGAGGAAGTTCCAGAGGGCTGAACTGCTTTCTAGATCATTTTCATCATTGATTCTCTGCTTAGGTTCCTCTAGACCTGTCGGAAGAGTAGGATATAAACATGTCTTTTTGCATAGTCCCATAGAATAAAATCATAAGGTTTCAAGTTAGATGATCTTAGGTGGCCGTTTCACACGCAAGACATGCTACAGCGTATTTGGCAGGAGTTGGACTACCGATTTGACTTGTGTTGTGTCACAGGTGGTGCGCAAATCGAACCTTTATAAAGCTTTAAGAAATCGGTTATAATATCTTCATCCCTTTAAATATATTGTTCGAATATTGATAAAGAGATCGATTATGAAGATTATTTAATTTCATTTGCCTGGAAAATGTAGGTACTCAGATATACACATTTTAAATCATTTCAATTATGGTGGGGATACCCTGTATATTATTTATATTAAGTCCACAAGTCAACCCTGAAAATTCATTCAAGACGTTTTAAAGATAGTGGGTGGAATGTTAATACATTTTGAATTATATATTTTCAAGTAATCTATGTTTTGTGACCCGTATTTGTAGCTTGAAGTGAAAAATCAGCGTGTCGATTCTAGTTGAGATCTACACGTTCACTTACGCGCAAATACCATTGGGAAAACGTATGAACACATCTCTCCACTCCTCCCACTGATAAGGGCGAATAACAAGATAGACAGATCTCTATAGTTTTGGTTAGCAACCTGTTTAGGAGAAAGAAAACGCTACGAGTTACGGGGGAGTTGATCGTGATGATAAGAAGTAAATATATATCATGTATATCTGATATACTGCGTGTAACAGCAAAATCGGGTTTTTTTTAGCTAGAAAGGAACAGGTTAAAATCGTTTTGTGTCAGCCCCATTGTATTACTAACTGAGCAATGGCGAGAAGAAAAAGAATCATTCATGCCTTCAGTAATGCTACAAAAATTCACACTCTGGCTTCCATCTTGAACGTCCACTCAAGAACCATCAAGAGAACGGTGAATAAGTTTTAAAAAAAGAGGAACAATAGAGGGGTAAACTAGACCAGGTCATAACAGCAAGAGGGATTATATCTTAAACTTATAGCAAAATACATTTTTTATTGTTCAAAGTAGATTCCAATAGCGTTATAAAAATTTCGGAGAATTCAGTAAGATATCTTTAATCATTTCTAAGATACAGCGGTTCAAATCTTAATCTAACAATTGGACAATTTTACTGTAGCACGCGGTAGTTTTAAACATATATATATATATATATATATATATATATATATATATATATATATATATATATATATATATATATATTGTCATCCACAGACAGACAGTTTCGCTGTATCACAGCTTATCAGTGTGACAAGACGTCCGGTTCTCTCTAGCTAGGATCAAAACACGGCTGAATTGGCGTCAGTCGGAGAATCTACCACTAAGCGCACAGCAGGGATGAAGGTGAAGTAAAAGCGTATTTATTTTAGATAAACAGTGGTTGAGAGAATTCGATTCGTTTTATTGAAGAGTATTGCATTAGAAGCAGTAATATTCACTGTTTATAAAATCAGACGTTCTCCCAGAGAGCTGAACTGAAATCATTTTTCAGGAGCACACACACACATATATATATATATATATATATATATATATATATATATATATATATATATATATATATATATGCATGATAAAAATATACTTTTAAATTATACTATATTTATGGGTAAAAGTTCTCAGTATCAGTGACAGTTAAATTCTTCAAGTTCTTTTACCTCCATTATGTGTCCAAGTATTCTTGTCTCTTTCTTTGAGATTCTAACTACCATTGTTGCTTTCTTTCCCTTTTTCCTTAATATTTCTTCATTTCTTACGCTCTCCATCCACGGTATTTTCAGCATCCATCTGTAAGGCCACGTTTATTTTTCTCTCTACGAGTTTTTTTTTCTTTTCTCCTCTTTTTTTTTCTCGTTATAATCATGGTAATGGTAGACTTATTTTTTTTTCGTTTTTTGTTAAACACTTGTAAGATACATATAAAATATATATCATTTGTGAAGACCCATAATCACCAATATCCTGAAAGGCCACGCATCGTTAAAATAAGGTGTTTCATTAAGACGGATCAAAGTGAGCAATAAATAAATCAGTGTTATTGGTGAAAATTTATTTATTTCTCTTTTGGGTCATGTTATTTAAGTCATGGCAATTATGTGTGAAAACTAATATCGCCCAAATGTCGGCCAAATCCGAAAGAAAAACAAAAAAAAATTAAACCTTTAAACTTAATTCATATTAAAATCGATCCAAATTATTGGAACACCCTTTACAACATTTTTCCTTGACTTCTCAAAACTCCATATATGTGGCAAAGAAAACAACAGCGATAATGGCTGTGTTTGAACCGTCTGAATAGCCTAAACTTCACGTTTTATACTTGCAAGGCGACAGATCTTCCCCTCCTGAAATATTGGCTCTCAAGTGTCGCATATGATTACCTTGTTAAAGGTTTTTTTTTTTTGCTCTTTTTTTTTCTAACCGGGTTATATGACCGTAGCTAAAACGGACAGTATAAAGATACTACACTTAAATGATCAGGAAACGATCAATAGAAGACAGACGGAAAATAACTTTGCAAGACTGGCAAACTTATAAATGCCAACAGATATATAAACACACCTACTAAACTATATAAGACGAATCAGAATAAGAATTGAAGAATCATCATATTTTCTTGTATATATTACTCGACTCTTTAACAATGATCACAAGAATTATAGTTACTTCTATGATTTCTTTTAATAGAACAATTTTATTTTCATTTTTTTCCAAACAACAATAACGATTGGCTACAGTAATTTTTGCAATCGGCAAATATCTATTTTTCACCATCTGTTTCACTGACAGCCTTCGTTGAACTGAGCACGCTAATTTTTTTTTTTTTTGTTTTGTTTTGTTTTTTTTCTGTTTTGGCTGTCAGTGATATTACAAAGCTTAAAACTATTAATATCATTATTTAAATTTTTACACCAGTTTTATCTGCTGGTTTTTTGTTAGGGTCAAGATATATTAAGCCGACTCAAAATTACAGAATTCACCTTCTAATTCTAATTTTCTGTTCCTAAACTGGTGCTGTCTTTAGAATTTCATTTCTCCTTTAGATGCAGTTAAACTAAATCTTTTAAAACTCTACTCAGCGTATTCTCATCCAGACAGATAATGGATTGTACAAATGATACATTATATTCTATAATTCGTTCAATACTCTGACAAGTTTTATATTTTTATTGATTCTATTTTCTTGTAAAAAACTGTAAAATCTATTATATGGCAAAGTCTCGTCTCTCCCGAGATCTGGACAACTGATATTAATTTGGATATCTGTTTAAAATTCAAATTCTAAATGAATATTACTTTTCTATTATGTTGCATTGTTTCTTTCTTTCTTCGTCTTTCTGTTGCCTGTGACCTTAAAATAGAATTATTACAAAGTTAATAATCCTGTCAGAATATAGACGGCAATATTCAAGTATGTTTGCAAAGTCCTCTTACTTAAAATTAGCCGGAACTTCTGTATTTTCTTGTTTGCATTCAATACTTCTTGAATATTCAAATAAACAAATGATATTCATTGAATAATTATCATTTCACCAGAATAATAATACGGACAACTTATGACCTAGACAAACGTTACACTCAGAAATATATATGCCGGTCTAAACGGTAGCTATCTTTTTGCCATAAAGAACGGAGGTTCGATTCCTGCATAGAGCGCAAATTTTCTTTAATAAGATTTCTTAAGCAGTCTGGTCGATAGAAAAAAGTAAATAAATATACTGTTTAATGAATAACAGGGCCACATACTCAAATCTTCTAAAAGTAACGTTTAAAGTGCTAAAAAAAAACTGTCGGATTAATAAAAATATCCATTCTAAAATTTTCTTTGTTTACGTTTGGATATGAAAAGCTTTGTGAGATGTATAAAAAAAAGAAATTTCGCATGAAAGCACAAAGTTTTGCTTCGAATGTTCTTGGTGTCCAAGGTGTGCCGGCCTAAACGGTAGCTCCATCTGTTCTGAGGAACGCAAATTTTCTTATATATATATATATATATATATATATATATATATATATATATATATATATATATATATTTATACTATACTGACCACAAATATTATCTATATATATATATATATATATATATATATGTGTGTGTGTGTGTGTGTGTGTGTGTGTGTGTGTGTGTGTATATATATATATATATATATATATATAGATAGATAGATAGATAGATAGATAGATAAACCTAGTGAGCCAGACAGTTTTTTCTTAAGCGGATCGTCAAGGAAAGCTGGCCAGCTTTCCCTGACGATCCGCTTAGGTCAAACCTGGGTAGGTTTGTCTGACTTACTAGATTTATCTAGGTCTGCTCTACGGTTGTTTTGAGCTCTTTTGTTAGTTAGTTGTTTACGTATTTCGGGGTTTTTCTTTGGGCTTCAAACCTGTATCTGTGCGATTTTTTTCGACAGACTTTCATGTCTCTAGCTCTTTCTTTTTTTTTTTAAACTTTTTTCTCCTTCGAGATTGATTTAATTATTGGCAAATCAAAAATTCGAATGTTTTTCAAAACGAGTATAATTACCTATATATATATATATATATATATATATATATGTGTGTGTGTGTGTGTGTGTGTGTGTGTGTGTGTGTGTGTGTGTGTGTGTGTGTGTGTCTGTGAGAGAGAGAGAGAGAGTCTGTGTGCATTTAAGGACGTATAGGTAAAAGCAATACAGAGCGCCAGGTGACCAAAGCAAACTTAAAAAGGCAAGCAAACAACCAATAAAACAAACAAACAAACAAAAGAACCAATTGATAGTTGAAAAAAGGGATAAGGATTTTGTTTGGTTTGTTTTACGGCATATCAACACCTCAATTGGTTATTTAATGACGATAAGATTTTTTTTATTTCTGGTAATTTTTTTTTTTTCAAAAATGTATTGCTGCTAATATTTGATTTTTTCAAAACATGTATTGCTGGTATTATTTTTTCTTCAAAAATTTATTGCCGGCAATATCGTTTTACAAAAACGTACTACTCGTATTAAAACTTATTTTATACTTTCATAACCCCAGTTTTGGCCCCAGTTTGGGCGTTAAGTATTTGCCCATAACTGGGACCATAACAGGTGCTACCACCCCGGGTCAGGGTGGACCTGTGAACAACAGCAATTAAGAGATGGTTCCACGCTCCTCAAAACCTCCTGATCAGAGGCCTTGCTGTTGGACGTAGATTATTGTCTTACCCAGGGGGTGGATGAAGTTTATCGTCTTACCCAGGACGAGGGGAAAAAGAAATATAAAGTAAGAAGAAAAGGCCAATAGACAGACACCTACCAAAAAGTAATAATCAGTTTACATGAATTAGATAAAGAAAAAAACAGAAACTTTTATCAATCGAACATGTTTCGCTTTTATTAAATCTTCATCAGATAAACTTCAAAATAAATAAACGGTAAGTTCTGTCTGTCCGTCCGTCTGTCTGAAATCCCTCGAACTCAGGCCACACTAGCTCTTAATAGATATATTATACTTTTTTTGGAATCAGGATGATCCCGGGATTAAAATGTGTCATTCATCTGGTGCTTAAACATTCAGCATTGGAATTTTTATCCGGATGAGAAGGAAACAGTTAAAAATTTAAATAAATTTTTAATATACCTGAAAACAATCAGTGATCTTAAAAGTTTTTTTTCATTTATATTGAGTTTAAAGTAACACAAAATATTTGTGAATTAAAAAAAATAGTTTTAAATTCAGTTTAAAATAGAGTAGGGTTGAATAAGTGATTGGACATGAAAATATGTCATATTTTTATTTGTAACATATTAAATTAACAAAAAGTGAATATATCTACTGTATCAGATTGCATTCTAAAAATGTATGCATATAAAATTAAATAATATTCCATGGTTAAGAAAATATCGCAATATTTAAATTTTTAGGGGTTTAAGAAATAATCGTAATCTAGGAGAGATCTTCCTGGGAGCACCGGGTCAGACTTTGTTCTCAACAGTATTACGTCTTTTAAATATTGCAATAAATGAATCAATTGTTGAAAACGGTATGTTCGTGACACTGGAGATGTTTCTGTAACTTTGTCCATTCTCCCATAGCTTAATAATTAGCTCTTTTTGAGCACAAGTCATTTCCTTACGTCTAGCCATTATTAGAACCGTTAACATTGAACAGTGACTACAGAATGATCCAATTTTGAACTGAATGTTACAATAGAGTTACTGAGAATATTCTAGAACAGTTTAAAATCTTCTACAACTAAAAGCTACCGTATTATAATGCAAAAATTGATACAGTACGAACGCTTTTTCCATTATTCGAAATATAAAAATGTGCATAACTATCACTTATCGATTAATTTTTAATTTTAAATTGCAGATTCTGATTCTATGCCCCAAAATACATATCTAACATTGTTATTCGAGGTTTTCATTCGCTATAAGTGAGAATAACAAGCATTTGTTTGCTGTACGATCACTTATTCAACCCCACTGCATCTCCAAAATTTGTGAATTGAAGAAATCAGTGTTATCTAATCAAAATACCAAAAACTCGGAGTTAAAGTAAGATGTGACGTTTGAAGTTCATGAAAGTTTGGGATTTGAAGAAATCAATTTTCGAGCTGATTTGTAATTTCGGCTCAAATTGAAGTTTTGAACCAAATTGGACATTCGGCTCAAATTGGTCTTTTGACTGGACTTAAGGCTCAAATTAAGGTTAAAGTGAGTTTTCGAAGTTCCATTGAGTGAATTGAAGAATTGAAAGTTATTTCTTCAAAATTATTATTGCTGTTTTATAAGCTGAGCCAGAGATACCTATAGTTATGGACCTGAGTGATGCTTTTAAGCTAGTAATTAATAAAAGGGAAACGTGTTAGATTGATAAACATTTCTTATTTGCTCTTTATGTTATCATTCTGTCGGCTTCCTATCCAGATTTGATATGTATTTGATACCAATTCAATAATTTATATATATATATATATGTAAGCAAATATATGGATATAGATCCAACAGTATGAAGAAAAATATATACGGAAAAAAACAAACAAACAAAAATATGTTTTAAACGGAGCGCTTATCTTATAAAACTTTCAGTTATTTGTTTGGAGAAGTCTTGTTCTTATGTACATCGTCTTTTTCATGTTGTATTGATAGTGTTATAATTTATGAATATGTCCTGAAGATGGTTTATTAGACCGAAACGTCCGACGTTGACATATTAACATTAAAACAGCATAATTGTATATAAGGATTTTTGTTTGTTTTTTCCGTATATATTTTTCTTCATATATATATATATATATATATATATATATATATATATATATATATACGAGAATTTATGGTTTACGTTGCAGAACAAATTACACTAAGTCTCCACAATTCTCAAGGGATAATTTTTCAGTATTTTGTTCTGGAAGGTTTCAAGTCATTCACAGGTTACCAATTCCTACAATTTCTATGTAGTGCAACTCAGGATTCTCAAAAAAAAAAAATGATGAGAATATCCGTGACTTAAACGATTCAACTTGTTCTTAAATCTCCTCAACTTTACTTCTTTTTTTTTTCTTCTAAGGAAATTCTTCTTTAAATTTTGTTTCTTTTTGTTTTGGTTCGATTGAATTTTTTTGTGCAGAATCGTAATTAAACCATTTTTGTTGGCAGTTCAATTCTTTCTTTTATTTCTTTTCAATTTTCTGCAACACTATCACGTGCTAGCATTTATTGATTCCAAACGCCATCCAACGTGCTAGCTAAATTTATATCAATGGCACAATTATTATTATTATTATTATTATTATTATTATTATTATTATTATTTCCTTTAATTTCTGGGGTATACGTCTTTCTTGTATCTTGATAGTTTTTTTTTTTGTAGATGTTGAAATATACATTAAACTCGGCAGTAACAGACATGTCAATAAGAAAGGTCATTCTGTTTCTCTGGTCTTTTATCAAGGTGTCTTCGTAATTAGCTTTGATTGTTCTGCCTGTGTGTATTATAAAGTCCCATAAAATTGTTACAGGTTCTATGTCTGTAACCGGGTCTGGGTGATGTTCATACTAGTTTCTTGCAATTTCCTTTCCGTAAAAGTTGCAGATATTTCTAATGCAGATATTGGCCCAATTTATCATTCTGTGTTTTCTATTCAGTTGGGGCTTACACTGTGCAACCTTATACAAAATGGTCAATTATTTCTGGATATTTATCATAGAATCTGCATTTTTCAATATGTGCTCTCTGTACTTTCTAATAAGCATGTCCCGTGTAGCAAGAATAAAATATTCAGTTTCATATTTTAACTCTGCAGTACGTAACTACTGATATGTACTGATGTTTCTCTATATTGGGCAGAGCAGAGGCTTGACTATGAAGAGGTTTATCTTTTCATCCTTTCTTCATTTGATTCATTGCATTTAATTTTGTTTTTCGTAGCTTCTTTGCCGCTGCAGTAGGTGTATTATGGATTATTTGCATTTCTTTACCCACTTGAAATTTCATTTTGAATTTGTTGGCTTTCTTTATTAATATATTATTATTATTACTACTAATATTATTATTTATATAAATTCTTATTTCATCCACCCATACATATTAAGTGAGGAATTTTTCGTATGACTATATATTTTTACCTTTTTTTTATATTTTGCAATATTTTATTCTTGTGAAAATATAAAATAGTAATGATAGAATATGTCCCTGGAAAACTACCTATATTAAATACAGCATAGGATTATTTTCTGGTCATTTTTGTCTCAGCTATGTAATATTTCGCTTATTTAATAAATTTCTTCTGTAATTGGACACATCTAGATTTACCATATTCCAAGCAGTGGGGTTGGAAACCTCTTATTATTTTTCGTTTGGAATCAGGCTCGATTCTCAACCATCATCCTCTAAGAGATCTTTGCTCCAGTTTAGCAATGTCGTAATTCTTCTATTCGTCTATTATGCATATATATATATAACTAGAACCCTGACAGCTTCCAATCTGAAATGATCGTTAGATTCTTGATATATACGAGGAACATCTGGAATGTTCCCCGACCAACCAAGAAGGCGATTTAGTAAATTGGTTAGATTCTGGAAAGTAGGTTGAGATGTAAATTTATTTCAGTCCTGTGTCTGATATTTTTTACATCTTTCTTCGAGATAATGGAATTAGTTGATTTTTTTTTCTCAGGTTAATTAAACATTCGCCTTTCCTGTCCTGGTTTTCTGTTGCATTTCCATTGCCCGATACAAGAAAACTTCGTTTCAGATGTATCGGTTTCCCCTGACCTCTCGATTACCCGTCTTTAAAATTTGCTTTCACTTTCTTGGAACAGTTCTACTCACATATCAATATATATAAAGATGTCGCCTCTGCCTGTCTGTCTGTTTGTTATCGAACTCTGTTATGGGACCTTACCCATAATAACATAATGGACTTTTACATACGTAATAAATACTGCGCCTTAAGAGGACGCAGAAAGTTCACTCTGAAGACTGGAGTGAAGTCTATCAGGATTCTGTCTGTCAGTCAGCCAGAGCGAGCGAGTCAGTCAGTCAGTCGAGTCAGAGGCAGTTCGAAACAGAGTCGCGTTCAGACAATTACTACAAGACATTGGAATAGTGATACTGGTCGAGACTACATTGTTCTCCCTACTAAACCTGATTGTTCGTACTAACACTTTCTACTTCTCTGTATATATTCCTGTTTGTAATATATCTGTTTTATTCGATATACGTGTTCGAGTTCTTCTTTATTGGTTCTACCTTGGACCATCACCGTGGTACAAGGACCTGGATCATAACAAACTCCTTCAGGGGTTTTGGAGATCCATGACCATATTCTGAAATCACATTACTGAGGATACTTGGATAAATATATTTTATTTTAATCAAAGGTTTTCTGGGGTTACACATCCCCACTGAAATTTTTCATTTGATATGAATTAAATTTAAATTTGAACAAGGGAATGACTCCTAGGATACTTGGATAAGTATATTTCATTTTAATCAAAGAGTATTTCCCAGGATTGTGGAACAAACATCCCACTGAATTTTTTCCCTTTGATATTAATTAAACTTAAATTTGAACAAGGAAATAACTCCCAGAGTACAGGGATAATTATATTTCATTTGATCAAAGGGGGTCCTCGGAGATAGGGGTGCAGACACGCCCCTGATTGTTTTCTGTTTGATTTAAATTAAATTTGAAAAAGTGAATGATGTCTATTCAAAATATAGTAGGAAAAAACCAGAAGATGGAGGTCTACCGTCAAGATCAAAATATGAACATCAATTTCAGTAATTAGTGAGTAGTGCTTTACAATATTATATTTGTTGCGACAATCAAACTGTCATATCAATGCCGAAATCTGCATATCATTTCATCAAATTTATATAAATAATAATAATAGTAGTAATAATAATAATTATATTAGAGACAGACCCTCATTAACATATATATTTTGAAGCTACATTACTCAGTGTACTTTTGTAACTATATTTTGTTTTGATAAAAGCGGGGTCCTCGGGGGTACACACACTCCACCTACATACATACACACACTAATTCTTTCCACTTTGAGGTAGATTAAATTTAAATTTGAGCAAGTTAATGAACCTAGGATACTTAAATAAGTATATTTCATTTTGATCAAAGGAAAGCTCCGGGTGGCACACCCAACAAATTTTCTCCTTTTGATTTAAATTAAATTTGAATTTGAACAAGGGAATGATTCCTATCCAAAACATAAAAGGAGAAACCCAGAAAATGGAGGTTACATCGGCAAGATCATTTTGTTCAAAGGTGGTCCTCGATGTGTAAAACCCTCTCACACAGATTTTTTTTTACATTTGATTGTAATTAAAATTTAAATTTGAACAAGGGTATGACTCCTGGGTACTAGAATACGAATATTTCATTTTGATCAAAAAGTGTCCCCGGTGGACACCATCGTGAATTTTTCTTTTGATTTAAATTAAAATTAAACAAGATAATGGCTCCTATCTAAAATAGAGAAGGAGAAAGCCGAAAGATGAAGTTCGCATAGGCAAGATCAAAATGAGACAATATTGGCGTTGAGTAATCACCAATCAGTGGGTAGTGTCTTACTATGGATATTTGTTTCAACACTTCAACTGCCATATCAATTCATTCAATCAAATATCGCATCAAATATATATCAAAGGGTCAGATCAAGTTATTTTTTGCAGAAATCCTGCACTGAAAGTGTTTTTTTCACTTTTATTTAAATTAAATTCCATTTGAACAAGTGAATGACTCTTATCCAAAATATAGAAGGAGAAAGCCAGAAGATGGAGGTCAAATCGGCAAGATCATTGAGTCATATATAATACATTATTTTTGTCAACGAATTATGACAATGATTTAAAAACAATCATCATTTTCTTACAAAAACAATGGGTGACATGGAGCAAGGCAATTCGGTTAATGTATATATATATATATATATATATATGTGTGTGTGTGTGTGTGTGTGTGTGTGTGTGTGTGTGTGTGCAGGGTGTGAGTGTGTGTGCAGGGTGTGTGTGTGTGTGTGTGTGAGTGAGTGTGTGTGTGTGTGTGGTGGAGGGAGAAATATCCTTCTATGTTTGTTTGGGATGACACTCTCATATGCATAGACACAGATGCATACAGGTGTATGTATTTTAGCTCTTACAAAGCCACTCATATAAGCAACACGAGGTTAGGCGCAGATACACATCCATGCGTTCGAACATACATATATACGCAATTGTCATTTTATTTTGGTTTCGAGACCGTATCGTTACATATGGAGCAATGTTCTCTTAACAAGGAACGGGTGAGAGTGGTCTTTTTCAGTTCGGCCGTCTACAGATATGCTCAAATTTCCTCACACATACGCGCACGTATGTAAAAGCGTACCTACACTCATTGGTTTGGGGACCTTGTGGCACTTAGTGCACCAGATCTCTGTATTCGTCCCTTCAAAAAGTGTGGACGGTCATGCACGAAGCCTTCACCACTTATAATCAAATCTCATGTGACGTTGTCGGGCTGTCGGTTTCCTGAAACTGATCTGCTTGACCCTCATACGTCGAATTCGACGGGAGAGTCGACTATATATATATATATATGCTCTCGGAGTACCTTCGATAGAGCTCTCTATAGAAAACGGTAAATTAAAAAGAAAACAGTGGTTGCTGCTGCTATGAACTCCTCAAATACGAATTGAGTTCCCTTAGCCTCTGGCATATTTCGTACGGCTTAGGGCTAGGATCTCTGATTGATGACAAATCAGTCGAGTTTCGATCCCGGCTTGAAGCAATTGAACGTCAAGCAACACTGAAGAACTGTGATATAGCGAGACAGTCCGTCTGAGAATTACTATATATATGCTCTCGGAGTCCCTTCCATAGAACTCTCTAGAGAAAAAGGTAAATGTAATAAAAAAAATAACTCCTGCTGCTATGAATGTATAACTTCTCAAGTACGAATTAATTTCTCTTAGCCGCTGAAGTATTTCGCATATAAAACGCTAAAATTTCCCTTTCTCTCTGTCGTTCGCCGATGATTTAGAGGTAGGATCTCTAACTGATCGGTCGAGTTTCGATCCCGGCTTGAAGCAATAGAAGGTCTAGCCACAGTCAAGAGCTGTGATACAGTGAAATAGTCTGTTTGTGGACGAATATATATATAGATAGATAGATATATATATTATGCGAATTCTATGATTGAACCAGTAGCTATTAGCAATTTCTTCCCTGCTATCCATTTTTATATTTTTTGCGCGTGCTTATGAGCCAGCAATATGAATTTGTGGATGTTCCCTTAGAGTAGCATTCAACGTCATAGTATCTGAGTTTGACGTGTCAAGATCAACTTCCAGCTGAAGATGTTGAGCTTGCTTTCACATAAATATTCCTGAACCAATCTTCCTTCCCAGCTAAAGTTTTGTTAACATTGCTCAGATACCAGTAATACCTGTTATTCATATGGTCCAATACTCATTCTATATATCTATATATATTGTTTACATTATTTCTCTTCTCTGTTGTCTTGATCGTTGTTGCTGTTATAACGTTTGCGTTCTTTGTACCGAACAGACTTATTCAGGTGTATCGTTATCTAGGTAAACTACATGGAATTCAGAACTCAAAACTTTATTTAGTTTACTGTTGATTTTCCACTGCTCATGTCTAGGCATCCTTCTAGTTCTTATTTATTGCTATGACAGCTGCCATGAAGATTGGTTTACAGTCTCGTGCTCGACGGATTTTCTCTCCAGAGTCTAACTTACACATCTATGTCTACCTTTCATTCATGGTTTGAATATTGCCGCTACATATGGTCCAATGCTCCTTCTATATATCTAGAGGTCCTTGGTAAAATCGAAAGAAGATGCAGCGCCGATCTGGCGTTTCGTCTTCAGTCACATTCTCACAGCCGTAAGGTTGCCTCTCTCTGGGTTTTCAATAAACACTTTTATGGTAATTGTTCGGGTGAGCTCACCGTAATGGTGCATAGACGCTTCGAATTTAAGCGCAGCCCGAGCCTGGCGATGAGGTATCACCACTTTTAAGTTGAGCTGGCTAGATTTAACTGTAAATTCGATGCTAACACTTACTTTTCTCGCAGTTCTCGCTTGGGGAACTCTCACGGTCCCATGCTTTCCAACCGACTTTAATCAGAATAATTTAAATGCTATGTCCATCGCTATCTCCTGATTCTTCTTCCTTTGTTTTCGTCATTAGCACTGTTTCTGTTTCTAACTCTTTTCACACTTTTCTTCCCTCGATTAAAACAGAAAAAAAAAGCAGACAAATCTCTCACTACATGGGAAGGACAAATCTGAATTTAAAACCGGTATCGCGGTGGGCTAGTAAATACTCTACATAAAAAAAAAATACTTACGACAGAAAGCATAGCAGTAACGCTTATCATGGCGTGTTTTTGGTCCCATACTCCGCTGGAAAATATACAGGACTTTCATATATTCATACAAATATAATAGAGTTAATGCAATTGACTTCATCTCTCCAGGCATATAAGTTGTAACGGGTACAATGAAGCAGCGGTCGAGGAAGCGGAATAGAGTAGTTGTTGGATTTTAACTTCCATACACTTTTCTATCTAAATGTTTAAATATGTACATATATAAACAAAATGATAAACAAAGGCGTGTACAAAACGTCTAATCCGCTTAAAGGGTTAAATCATCAATTTCAAATTATATCGCATTCCCATAATGCCTCTGAGAACTACTGCCACCTTAAGAATTCACGACGCCCCCAAGCGGACGTTAACGCCCACGTTGGAAATCTGTTTTAAGGCTACCATTCATAGCTAAAATCGTTTTATTCTTTCCTTTTATTACCAATAAGTCGAGTGTTCTAGATTTCCGCTTCACATGACGTGTGGAACTTCCCATTTTGGTTTCTTCTTTCAGTAATTTCCTTTATCGGCGTAACTTCTTGTGTTCTTCTATTTTTGAGTTCAGAACTTTTGAACACATTTGCTTCTCTTCGTCGCTTTTACTTGCAAGCATTAAATATTTTGGTAACTATATTTTCCTTCAGCATATATCGTTTAAGATTAGTATTTTTTTTACGGTTTAACAAACCTTTATGCGTTATTCAAAGTGAAACATTTCGGATGTATTGTCTGTTTTTATTAAGAGTTCATGGATTGACATTTCTGTCTATCTCTTGGTAATATTTTCTACATTTCTTTGTATTTAATTAATTTCCTTTTCAGTGATATTTTCTGTATCGTTCTTAAGCATGTAATTATGTTTCATCCTAATATTATATTTCTTTATAAATATTTTCCAAGCACAGTTACGTCATTTACTCACTATTAGCAACCGTAAATCTATCAGATTTCGGTAAACAGGCTCCAGATCCTGATAGATTTTCCCTACTCAGTAATTCTCATTTACAGAAAAACTTGACATCATGTACCATATTTCAATCACTTATCCTAAAAATTGTTTGAGATGGGCATTGTTTCAAATAACAATTGACAACAATCATCATCTCGTCTTTCTTGAAATTCATTTGCGATGATAGCGAAGAAAGTTGTATGTTTATATTATAACTTTTAAAATATATTCCAACGGCTACAAGCGAACGACCGGGTCCCTCATCTAGGCTATGAAAAAAGAACCAGCTGAATATAATTTTGAAGTCACATGATTTTCTGATATCTCTTTTTTTTTTTTTTTTTTTAAAAAGCCGTTGATCATATATTAAAGTATACAAGAATGTCATGTATTTTTATCGTTTGAATTTTGAACACGACTCTAATGTCCACAATATCATTATAAAAAATACAAGGTGCACGCAAAACAACACTGACAAGAGTAAAGGTTCGAATAGTAATAGATAATATTACAAGGATGTTTAATTCAAGGGTTATCGCATTTTCTGGCTTACAAGACGCAGCGGATTGGAAGACGCGCCCTAATATTGGAAAGAAATTTCTCAGAAAAAAATAATTCCCATACAACAGCACATTCACCATGTGTCCCTCACATACTGGCGCCACGTATTGTTTACATTAATCACTCGTTCAATTTTGTTTGTAAACCAATGACATATTAGTCAAGAGCAGAAAGGCTTTCGCCACTGCTAGTAATCAGAGCATGTTTAAGCTTGTGGCTCGGCTCCAGGAAGGGTTATAGTCTTGGAAATACTTGTAACAACTAAGTAGTGAGGTTGCATCATATAAAAGGCTGAATTAGATAGCTAACATTATAGTGCAGGGAATCAACATACAAATCCACGTCCCTATCAGTCAACTCAATTAGATGACCGTCCACGCCCACTTGCGCCTTACATTCGTCTTGAAAGATGCACAAGTATTTTTGGGGGAAAAAGTGTCTTTTAAGCCGGAAAATGCGGTGGTTCTGTGGAAGATTAAGATCTCAGCTTGCATTAAAATGAATTTCATCTGTCATTTTTTCTAACCTATTACAACCTATAACCTATTACTAACCTATTACAAATTATCTCAGATTTGTGGAACTAACAAGAAAAAAAGTTTTTAAAAATCATTTTTTCTAAAATATTCTATATAATTAGGTTTCGATGGCTTTTTCAGTAACTAGTTGATCTCAAATCGGGGCAATGCATTTATTTAAACAAAAATTCTTTAACATCGGACAATTCCGACCTTTCGAAATATTTATTAGGATGAATAATCAACGCAAACGTAGTATATTTAAAAATAAGAATTGCAAATAGCGTTGTATTGAATAAGCACTAGAGAAAATAATTGGAAATAACACAGATCGATAATCACCTGATGAAGGCCGCAGAGCAAAACGACCGAACCAAAATAAATTAGAATAATGGTAACTCTTCGCCCTGGAAATTTAAAGAGGAATAATTGTAAAGCTTAAAATATTTCTCTAAGTTTTTTTTTTATATACTATACCTACGAACACTAATGAGTATGTCACAATCCTCATAAATACGTTGGACCCTATTGTAAGTGGGGGTAATATGCTGTCTAAGTAGTTCATCACTAGCAGTGGTTTACCTACTTCACGCCGCTGGCGAGTATTGTATTTTGTTGATGTTATAAAGATTATCATTTATTTTCCAACCTCCGTTTTAGTTATTCCGCATTCAGCAACCTTTTACAAAAGTCTGTGAGAAATTTCAGATAAAGATGTATTTTATTAAATCCCAAATATCAATGTCCTTCCTCATCGTCCCTAAATGTCCATGAGATACATGGAATAATAGTTATATGAAATCACATTCCTACATTTTTAAATATTCAGATGCTAATATTTGGCGAGTTTATACGAATATTTCGAAACTTTATTATACGTTATGTTCAGCGTGATATCGAAAAGAGCAAAACAATGTTTTATAAATTTATCCAAAGCCTTTTTTTTTAAGTACGACACAAAGACCTGTTTGAACTGTTAGGTAAGTTTGATATATTTGGGAAGAATTTATACTGGTAGAAAGCTCCCTGTATACGGATAGAACATGAATTCTTTAAATGCACAAAAATAGCGGTGTAAGACAAGGATGCATCTTCTCGCCATATTTATCCCAACTTTACAACTGGGCGATTGTGAAAGAATTATAATTTCAGCCAGGATTCACTATTGGCGGACACAATTTTAACAAGATTATATTTGCAAATAACCCGGTATTGATACAGAAGGAAAACTACAGAAACACTTACAAGAAGATAGTAAAAGAAAGCAAGAAGAAAGAACTAACTATCAATTATAATAAAATAATATGCGCGATTTTCATAAAAATGAGCCCAATATGGTAATTACAAAGTAAAGGTACCAAATGCAAGCAACTATGAAAATTTAAATATGTATAAGTTTTGTTTTTTTTCAGATGACACATAAAAGCTAATAGGCATTAAGATAACGAATGAAGTTTTCCAAAACTGAAGCAATATATTAAGAAAAAGGAAAAAAATGTTAGGAAAAATAGAAATGACTACTTAGTAGTTATGACTTTATATATGATATTGGATGCTGCAAAATCTTCTCGTATATGAAAAGAGACTTGCTGCAACAGTTTTGTGGTAGTAACGAAATATGTTGAAATAAACTGGACAGCACATGTTTTAGAGAAAATAGAAACAAAAACCGCACTTATACTTAACATCGGAAAGAGATAGTTGAACTTTCTTGGTCAAACAACGAGGAAAGAGGGATTAGAAAATTTGATACATACAGACGGTTATAACCTAACTAGCTTGCTTGTGTAAATGATTGACAGAATAGGGATTAGGCGAGACAACGAAAAGACAAAATTTGCTAAGAGTTACAACAACAACAACAACAACAACAACAACAACAACAAGGTTTATTAGCTTTTATAGTGCAGTCGCGATGTAATTATGTATGTAACTAGCGACACCAGATAGAACTTACATACTAGTGGAGGACTTTATTTGTACCTCGTGTTATAAACAATGTAATAACAAGACTTCTCTCACCAGTCACAGGAAGATCAGGAAGATAATTAATATCAATCGTGGAAACACAGGAAGTGTAATGGAGACAATAATAATACAACATATTCAATAGGTAATAGTACATGTCAGGAAATAAGATAGCGTTACCACCATAATAGGGGTGAGCTATGGAAGAAAAATTTATTTCCCACATTATGGGCATTATTATATCCATGATATAATAACACTGTAATTCACAGACGGAACGGAATGGCTGAAAGGAAAAGGAATGACAAACATGTTTTGTTCTGCATCTATCTATATTTCTGAGATGAGGTATTATGTACACTATTTACATTATTCGAACTATTGTCCTCATCTTTGTCGCCATGTTTATAACAACCTTTCGGTTGTTGTACGCTCCGGCCTTCTTCACGTGGTTGGAATGTCGAACTGAACTTTTTATTTCGCTGGAGTATACTCTTCTAGTTCTACGTGCTATGTCTAATGGATGCCAGTTATCAGTTATCTTTCTGTTCTCTAATGTCTTAACCAGGTATTGAACTCACAACTCTTTCGGTCCTGTCACTGGATCTAAGCAACACCTTTATCCACTGTGCCATGCGTCCTTAAGGACATCTGTATATGAATTTTTGGGACTTATGCTTTGGTCTCGGATAAACTTTTATACCACTAAGACAGACAAAACTGTATGTACATATATGCACGTATCCAACGAGGAGAATAATATATCATATATATCTACACTGTGAGCAGAGGAAAAGGAGAAAGAAAAGGGTAAGGCCTTACATATAATATGGAAAATCTTATGTGCTTCTGGAGAAGCTATCTTTAGGACTCCAGATTCAAATCGGCCGGATTCATCTACTTAGCCCCAATTCAACGAACGAGAAGCGGTTGGTCTTGGATTTTCCAAAATTGAGTACTACACCCGGATTTTCTAATTATGTCTGGCTGGGCTAGATATATTCCCAAAAGGAAACGGCACCATGGACTTGTAAACTGTAGCATTTGCTGAAGGAGGCAGATTTAGCCTCAGCCTGGCCTCCTTTGCCCAGGTTTAAAAAAAACCGTTTGGTTTGTCTGCAGTAAACATACTGGATGACTGATCACTCTCATCACTGTATGAGCTGACATCACTGGGCAGCCATCATGTGACCCATCAAACAGAGTTAATCACCTTCTGCATCCCTACAAATGCATCAAAACATAAATCTCTTTGTCAACTGTAGAATCGAGGTTTTAAAAACCTTCCTGGTTTTAACAGTCATAGAGTAAAACCCAAGTGCGGGCAGTGTGAGAAAATCTGTTATTATGGTTATGTTCATCGAACGGACATCAAATATGGACGTATATATGTATTATTATTATTATTATTATTTTTATTATTATTATTATTATTATTATTGTGCTGCCGCTGCTAGTTTCCCTAACAACTGTCATCAGTTAATTATCATGTTATGGAGTCTGTATAATGCACGTAGTTATGGCTAATAATACCGTAATAGAGACTACCGTAGTTCAGTGCTTACGACTCAAACGCTGAGCCTTGCGACTGACTTTGCGACGGTATTTAGCCAACCAACCAACCCCCACGTGGGCATCATGTGGCACAAGGCCGGTTTAACGTGGGCTCTCAGAGCCCGTGGGCTCGGCCATAAATATGCTCTTTGAACCCGAATAAACGGGTTCAGGGTCGGTTTACCTCCCTAAAAGAGAATCCGCCCTTCGGCGTAGCCTCCTTCGGGTTCCTCCCCGCCCGAAGGTAGAGAGTTCAACCGATCAGCCAGTGGAGTGACTGAGCGACGGTCGTTCTTGTGAGTTGACGATCTACTCATCGCGGATAGACGCGTCCAAGTTCAACATTCAGTGTAGAGCAGTCCAGTGTTCTTTCTACATAACATAGTATTATTAGCCAAAAAACCGTCTTGCAAACATTTATAAGTAACGATGTACAGATTAAAAGATTTGAAGGCGGCAACTTTTTCCATTTCATTGAAACTGACGTTAAAAAAAAGTCTTTATTCTCTTCTTTCTGATGTAGAGTAGGACTCACCGTATTTCCAGCTCTTCCCTATTAATGGGATAATGGACTAATCCTACTAATAAATATGGAAGGTAACATTATAAGAGGAAGATTTGAGCAGTTGATTTTCTCACGTTTTTCCGTTACATGTATAAAATAAACTTCTTCCTTTTCTCTACCGAGTCTTCTGTTCCTTTTATACACTCTCTAGCTACGTCTGTCCTAATTCACGGCTACTTTGAACAACATTACAAAACTTTCGCTCTTTTATTTTCTCACTGAAACCAAGTCACCACTCCGATATCTCAGTTACGTGTTTTCAGGTGGTCAAAACGGAATAGTCGATTATTTACGATGTATTGGCAGGGTGCAATGAGCGTGCGAGCTAACTAACAAAGGGGGGAAAGCATAACTATAAAATATATTAGTATTTTCATTATTTTACTTCCTTTGATTTCTGGTGTATATTCATTTCTTTCCGGATCCTAACCAGTGACCTAAGGTCAGAGATGGTATCATTACATTTTCTACTAAGCATCTTTCGAGGAAGTAACACATAACATCGCATATATTTTACATAGATAAAGCACTTTGTAAGATGCAGGCTGTACTTGTGAGCACAATTTTTTCTATTTCTTTAAGGCATGGGTTACCAGGAATCCCTTAAATGAGTCTATTGGAACCTTTTTCCAATCAATCCAAGGGCAACAGCTATAACTGAAACTGAAATTACTGATGTCTTCATGTGCCACATTTTTGAGAATTCCACATCAAGATACGTGTATTTTGATAGATTTTAAAAGATATATTACCATCTGCAGGGACTACCATATCAATAAGAAAGTGCATTCTGTTTTTGTGGAGTTTGATCACGACATATGGGCGATTAGCTGTGATTGTTCTGTCTGTGTGTATTGTAAAGTCCCATGAAATTGTTCCAGGCCATATCTGTGTAACCGGAACTAGGTGGCGTTCATTCCAGTTTCCTTTCCGTAAAGGTTGCATATTTTCCAATACAGACATTCTCCCAGTCTATCATGTCTAGTTTTGTATTCAGTGGATGCTACCACCGTGCCATCTCATAGAATATGGTCAAATGTTTCTGCATATTTAACACAGACTCTGCATTTCGGATTAACACAATTTTTCAGTATGTGTGCTTGGTAATTTCTAGTTAGCAAGCATTGGCCCAGTGCTGCTTGAATAAAACATTCAGTTTCGACTTTTAACCCTGGACTACGTAACCACTGATAAGTATAGGGATCTATCTACATCAGACTTTTGGAACGAGAAGAATATTGAATATGAAGAGGCTTATCTTGCCATCGTTTTTGCATTTTGGTACATTGCATTTGGTTTTGCTTTCTTTTCAGATTCTTTGCAGCTGAATTATGGTTTATTTGCAATCTTCCATCCACTTAAAGTTCACTTTTCCAAATTGTTGGCTTCCATTAATACTTACTTAATAATTCTTATTGTATTCGTTTTGTTTTTTTTTTTTGTTTTTTTATGGGACCTTAACCATAATAATATGATCGACTGCTCCATACGTAATAAATACTGCGCCTCAAGAGGAAGCAGGGAGTTCAGTCTGAAGTCTGGAGTGAAGTCCGTCAGGAGTCAGAAGTCAGTCAGTCAGAGCGAGTCAGACAGTCGAGTCAGAGGCAGTCCGAAACAGAGTTGCGTTCAGACAATTACTACTAAACCTGATTGTTCGTACTAACACTTTTCTATTTCTCTGTATATATTCCTGTTTGTAATATATCTGTGTTATTCCATATCCGCCTTCGAGTTCTTCTTTATTGGTTCTACCTTGGACTATCACCGTGGTACAAGAAACCGGACCATAACATTTTTATACTAGAATTTTATTTTTTTCCGTGTTGCTTGACACCATCATCATCCAGTCTTCTATATTTTGCAGGTATCTTTGAAAGCTGAATTTAAATGCTTTGTAAGAAAGTTCTAGTTGAACTAATCCTCTGCCACCTACAGATCTTGGCGCATAAAGATGATGAACATCAGTCATAGGATGATAAAAGCAGTGACAAGTGAGAAGCTTTCTCGTTTTGACATCTACTCGCTTGATGTCAGTTATGGTATAAAGATATTGAAACTGTATTTTACCACTCATTATCGTCCTTGGCAAAATAGTTTGATATCATTCATGTGGGCTAGATCATTAAACACATTCTTATTTACCTTATATCCATAGTTATTGCTGTTTAGTTCATGCGAAAGTGGGATTAAGGACAGACAGAACAGAAGGGGTGGCAGGGGGAGACTTCTTGAAAGATTTATCGTCGAATATTCATGAAATTAGAAGTGGCACTAGTTTTGGTGAGATTTAGTTATAATGTGGTTTTCCACAGTTCCATGCCATATTTAAGAAGATTTACTATCACGAAGGAGACGTTGTACATTTCCGAAGACTTATACATTATCAAAAGCTTTACGGTAATCTATCCAAGCTGGGCTCAAATTTCTACTTTTTGCTGCAATTTTCCAGAGTCGGTTTATTTATTCATAGTTGACCTGTGCAACCATATGAAATTCTTTGATATCGCTTCTATTCTAAAGGAAGAATGTTTTGTAATCGAGAAAGTAAGTCCAGTGTATCAGAACAGACATAACCATTCTAGATATTGTGAGCAGATATGTTATTGGCCTATAATTATTGGGATCATCGGTTTCACCCATTTTTGGTAGGAGATATGTAATATCTTCTATGCTTCATTCTGGGAAGATATTGGGGTTATTAATTAGCATTGATAAAGTTTGCTCAAGAGTTTTATGCATTGATTACATATGATAGAGCCAAATGGTGGTTACTTTTTCATTAGGCTGAGATTGCCATTTTGGGGATTTTGTTAAAGCTGAGCTAAAATTATTCTTGGTTATATATATTTTTTTCCATTCTTGTACATGTTTATCCTTCAGTCTTTCTTGTTCCCGTTTGATCCACTTTTCATTGGAAGTATGTTCCTTCGGATTTTTCCAAATAATTTCCCCAAAAAACTTGATCTTCTTCAACAAAAGGTGGCTTTTTCTCTGTTATAACTGCTTTTCTAATTTTCCTGTAAAACATCTTGCGGTCCGTTTGGAATATCGTATTTTGTCGATGGAACCTACAACGCTTTTCTTTTCGTCTTACAACGCTTTTCATATCGTCTCCTCCTCCTCCTTCTTCTTCTTCACCTTCTTCTTCTTATTATTATTATTACTAGTATTATGAACGTCATGGCCGTTTTCATTATCATTGTTATTGATATACTTCTTGTTGTGTCTTCGTCACTGCTTAATTCTTATTGTTTTGTAGTTGTTCTTTTGAACCTAAACTTTTCTCTTTTTTTCACACGTACACAGAGAGAATGATTTGTTATTTGGTTTGGCTCAAGTGACAAAAGAAGATTCTGCTTGAACAAGTAGGTGAAGGAAGCAGCTGCCGATACACATAAATTCAACACTTCTCTATTTCTTATATATTTCCGCAGACAAAACATACTTCTGGTACGTGTGAAATCACTGACAGTCCTATTATTTCTTCAATATCACAGTTTCAGGCATAAAGACGTCGTTCAGTAGAAAAAATAGATAACTCCTGTCTTCATATATCTATCTTTAGATGGGCCTATGTCTAAAATTGTATTCCCCATCTATTCATTAGTTCTATTTGCAGGTGGATTTTCCCTTCAGCATACCCGCCACCATCTCTCTGTATGTATCTCAGTATGTTCATCTATCTATCTATCTATCTATCACTGTAAACATTATCTATCTATCTATCTATCTATCTATCTATCTATCTATCTATCTATTATCACTACAAACATTATCTATCTATGTATCTCAGTACAGTCGTATATATCTATTTATCTATCTATCTATGTATTTAGCTATTTCAGTATGTTCGTATCTAATTGTCTTCATATTTGTCTATGTAGATTCACATGTATCTATTTACTTATTTTTATAAATATAAATATAAAAGTGAACATTGAAGTCAAAACTCAGAGGCGACAGGCTGTTTCATGTTAGGCACAATCGTCAGGCCGACGATTGCGTCTACCATCAAACAGCCTGTCGCCTCTGAGTATTGACTTCAAAGTTCACTTTTATATTTATATTTACATACTGCCTATCTCTCATATTGAGCACTTTATCCCATAAATATAGCACACCTTAAAACTATATTTATTTTTATATACATCTTTTCACTATCGCCACTTGGTGTTGACATCAATGTCCCCTGTTATATTTTCATAATGTGTAACCATTAGTTTGAGCAATTTGTTAATATATGTAGAAACATGTTTGAATATGCCTATTGTCGTAAACCTTGTCCTGTCAGCCTGTCCCCGTTTCCCACCTACGAGACATATTTTGTCTAACTAATAGGTGCCTGTACACTTTCTGTCAATGATACAATTTTCCTATAGAAGGGATAATAGGATTTTGAATTGAATAAGGTTAACGCATTCAACGTTAGTTGAAATAGTCTATACTCATGAGGTAATTTTGCATTTCTCTGTTATATAAATTAATATATATGTGTGTGTGTGTGTGTGTTTTGTGTGTGTGTCTCTGTGTGTGTGTCTCTGTGTGTGTGTGTGTGTGTGTGTGTGTGTGTGTGTGTGTGTGTGTGTGTGTGTGTGTGTAATGTGTGTGTGTGTGTGTGTGTGTGTTGAACAATAAAAATATTCAAAAAATTATAATTTTCAGCCACACTGGGTTGTATATATATTTGTTTAATTATTTCAGTTAGATTCCTCGACTTCTTTCGGTCAGCATGGCCATTATCCGGAGAAAAAATTTTTTGCTTGTTAGTAGCAGTGAACTACAGGAATAAATGACCTTCTGAAGAGAATGAAATTTATCTGCAGTTTTCATATTTTGGTGTTGGACAAACGTCCTCTTAAGTTGTTTTTAAGATAGAGGGTGGGGAGATTCATGCGACTCAGAATTCCCTTCTTGGTCATTTTGAGATTTGTATTGGTTGCTGGGAAGAGGATGCGTGTCTGTGTTAAGTGTACGTTATCATTTAGTTCTTTGGGAATGTGTATGATGTGTATAAGTGTATATAATAATATGCATGTGTGTATCAGTGTGAGACCTCCGAAAGCCTGACTGTCTTGTGATGATGAGAAATGTGGGTAGGGCTTGATTTATGGGGTTTTATATCACTTCTATCTATGTTGTTAAATTTGTGGTTAAACACGTTTAGACGCATTGTTTTGAGGCGCAAAATCCATTTGTCTTCATATTCCACTAGAATTGTTCTAATGTTATCTTTTCTCTCTATTTCCTTTTTTTCAGTTATAGTGAATTTGTCAGGAAAATTTGGCGTGAATTTGACTAGATATATATATATATATGTGTGTGTGTGTGTGTGTGTTTATGTTCTTCCTAATTTACTTAATTGCTGTTTTAAAATAACAACAAAAATCAATGATAATACAAAGATTATATGTTTGAAAAGTCTTATTACTGTAATTAAATGAGAAAGGCTAAGAAATTAACGGCTTATCTTTGCATGAGGTTGAGCCATAAGCAGCTTTATAACTCCTATTTATACATAGCAATTAAGAATAACGTTGGAGTTTAGTAAACTGTGACAGTCAAAGGAAGACGAATAACAAAAATGAATATCGAGATACGACTTAAAATGTGGGCTCCATGGAAGAAAGTTAATGCTGTATTTAAAAGACAACTAAACAGTAAATTCACATTGATACGGTCAACATCTATGGAATATCCATAAACATTTCGTCTGAAAATTCCCCGAACAGGTTAATAGGAAAACTGTCAACGCAAGGCCGAATAGAGAAAAAATAAAAATCTTACACCAAAATGACGGTTTTGCGAAAAGTACTATTTTTTCTTGACATCGGTATTATTTTAACTATCTTCACTCTTCAGCAATATTTATTGTTTTAAAAGGCAATTATTAGAATTCTAAAGACAGTTAAACAAATAATGAAAGTAAATTTATACATTTTTTGTTCTTGAAAAATTTACAATCTAAATATTAAACAGGAACGAACGTTCAAATAGTGGTTTGGCAGATTTCGTCAAAGATGTCCCCAGCGAATTTCCGACATCGATGAAGACACTCTGTTTGCAATCGTTGAGAATAAACCGAGAGTTTTGACAGAAGAGATTGCTAAGAGTTTGAAAATCAAGATCTCTTATGTTTCACTATTTAAAAAGATTTTGATTCAAATTCTGGCAAATTGAAAAGACGTCATTTTCCACCAATACATTGCAAATCAGACCTTGCAAAAGCTGATAGACCTGAAAGAGGGATCATTCCAGCACCTACCATATTCGCCTGGCTTGGCTCCCTCGGATTTTCATTTGTTCCGGTCGCTACAGATCAATTTAAAAGAATAAAGACAAAAGGAAAACTTACATTAGCCGACGCGTTACTTCTTCTGAGAGACTTTAAAGGCAACTGCCGTCCGCCTTGATAAAGTCCCTCAGAGGACGAAACGCGTCGGCTAAGATATGTTTTCTTTTTGTCCTTATTTATATTGTCCGTTCAGAGATATACGCTATCTGAAATTTTTACAATTTAAATGGCAAAAAATTGGAATCTGCACTGCAAGTCGAAAACTACCTCACAGCCTTCTTCTAATAAGTTAAAAATAATTGAGATTATTCCCTTGACTAATATTTTTTTGCGATAATATAAAATTTTGTTTTTAATTTTCTAAGTGGGCAAGAACTTTTCCAATGATTAAATATTAATCCCAGAGGAAGTCCTGAAAACTTTGTCCCATAATGTTCATTCTGACTAATGTTCTTTTTTCATCACGACGTTTTAAATGCCATTCTCTGTGCCATTATTGATTGCCGTTCTCCATGCCATTTTTGATTGTCATTCTCTGTGCCATTTTTGAATGACATTCTCTGTGCCATTTTTGATAGTCATTTACTGTGCCATTTTTGATTGCCGTTCTCTATGCCATTTTTGATTGCCATTCACTGTGCCATTTTTGATTGTCATTCTCTGTGCCATTTTTGACTGCCATTCTCTGTGCCATTTTTGACTGCCATTCTCTGTGCCATTTTTGATTGACATTGTCTGTGCCATTTTTGATTGCCATTCTCTGTGCCATTATTGATTGCCGTTCACTATGCCATTTTTGATTGTCATTCTCTGTGCCATTTTTGATGGTCATTCCCTGCGCCATTTTTGATTGACGTTCTCTGTGCCATTTTTGATGGTCATTCTCTGTCCCATTTTTCAGGTGACTGTGAATTCTAGTGAGCTCTATTTGATACCAGTACATGTCTTTCTTTTTTTACAACCGCTTAATTATTCCTAGCCCTATTTTACGGATATATATTTCTATTTTTACTAGTTAATAGTTATTAGTAGTTCTGTGACTAGTAAATCTGAGTGTGTACTACGTGGCCCAGGGCTTGAACTGTTAATTATTATGCTACCAAATTCAAGAACAAAAGCTCTAAGCGTTTTAGACAATGCTGGGACCAGAACCTGGAGACAATACTAAAGTTATTATTGTCTACATACTACAAACCTTTCAATTTTTAAATGAAAACAAACAAAGGATCACTTAAAACGAAAATATCAAAAATTGAGCACGGCTTCAAGAAAGAGGAGGTATTCCTAACAATCTGTAGCGCGCATCACCACAATTATTTATCTTTGACTGGGAATGACGTGGAAACGGACAAGTAAAGACGCTGGAGGTTACCAAACATGTAGCGGTCACAATGCAATTTATATTTGACGTAAAATAGCACATAGTATAAAATACAAGACATAACAATTGAATTTATTAGTGTTTTTGTGTACATGTATATAAGCTGAAGGTTTGAATGAGTTATGTCTCTTAGATTTGGAAATATTTGTTCCTGAGCTCATAAAGATGAAGTAATTATTAAACTGAAGTTTTAGAAGAATAAAGTTCCTGTTGCATGTTAGGAAAAGTGAACTGGTAAAGTTGGTAAGAGTTAAGAGTTCGTACTTACGTGAATTGGTAATGTTCTTTAACGTCTGACCGCACAGTCAAGACGGGAGCTCTTGAAGATTACATCTTGGCAGCAAGGAATAAGATGAATGAAGAGAAAACAGATAGAGAGAGAGCTTACAAGTGTTTTGTTTATATAAGGTGGTGTATCACGTGCCTGGCTCAAACCTTAGTGAGCGGGAAATTTCATTACTCGCGTGCAGGATATCTGATTGGTCTGAATTGAACAATCAGCGAGCTTGTTTTGAGGAGATTAACCAATGAATACTTGTCGCATAATTTTTATGTATGATGGTTATGATAATTATCACAAATCTACCTTCGTAGATGAAATAAATAGTTCAACTTTACATTCGCTGAAGTTTACACGGACCGACAGTTACCTGAAAAAAAGCAGTTGATCACATAGGGTATAAAAACAATGGCGATATTTGACTGTATATAAATAATGTAAACAGACGAACAAGAAGATAATATTTGGTAAAGCCGCAGAATTCAACTGTTGAAGGATCCAATATAACAAAAGCAGTTCTCTTACTAATAATAATAAACGACTAACCATTTTTCAGGATTATAAATTGGTGCCCCAACAAAACATTTTTTTACCAATCAGATTTTCAGTCACAGAACCTTCTCATTGATCCATTTATATGCTACACACAAACTGATGTAAAATTAGTTTAACGGATGAAGAACAAATTGCCATCATGTAACAACGCAATAACATGCGGCAATATGAGTGATTTTGATATCGCATTCATTAATCTGTTTCTTCTTCGTTCCGATGGAAAAAAATCTTCTGAAAACAAATAAAATCTTTTTGTTGTACTCACATTCAGATGATTATCATGTTTTTAAATTTCTCTTCAAAAATAATGTTTTCTATTTTATTACATCCGCTTACAACGTCAGAAGCGGACGTTGGTTTTATGTCAGCAGAAGCTGCTTTTAAATAATCTATACTTCTTTTATTACTGATATAAGTCTGTTAAAATTGTATCTGCCATAAAATTGTGTACAAAGCATACTTATTGAATACCTATATATATTATATAATATATCTTAACCTGCTGATATTCATCGACAACTGATAATCATTTATGAAGAGCAGACAATGAATCTGAGCACTGTTAGACCATGAACAATGCGTTTCAGCAGTGCAAACAGGGATGTGCTTAATAAGTTACGTTTTCTGCGTTGCTCTACGGATGAAAACAACATCGTAATATCATTTGTAACGATGCAAACGTATGGTGATTTGTAACCATATAAAACGATGATGTTTTACTTCTTTTATATGTGTTTTTAATGAACATAAATATGAAATATATTTGAATATCTGTCTATATTTCTGAGATGTACACGATTTACATTATTCGGACTATTTTCCTCATCTTGTCGCCATATTTATTACAGAGTTTCGAAGTGTTGTAAACAACCTTCTTCAGGTGGTTGGAATTTTGAACTAAACCAGCTCACTGAGGTAGACTGTACCATGTGCCATGTCTAAAGGATGTCCTGCTTAATTCCCTCTAGTTCTCCACCGCCTCAACCAGGTGTTGAACTCACACTCTTTGGGTCTTGTCACTGGATCTAACTAACGATTTTATCCACTGCGCCATGTGTCCTTAAGGATATCTGTGCATGAATTTCTGGGTATTATAAACCTAATGTCTTCAGCAACCATTTTTACCAGTTCTCATATTTGAAGTGTCTATTTCTTCTGAAGATTGTCTTCAAGCATGAAACAAAGTGTCACCACTTGGTGTGGACCACAATGTTTAATTCTAT
>CAHIKZ030005329.1:1102500-1140000 GCA_903632075.3 Acanthosepion pharaonis | reverse complement strand
CATCCAGAAGCACCGTGCACTTCAAATCCGTTTTAGTACGTGTCTTCCAATTTTGTTTGTAGGTGATCGCTTTCTGGTAAATCATTTTGTAATATTTTCCAAATTTTTTTGACGAAAATAGCGCTGAATCATATTGAATGATTTTGTTAATGTTAACCCAAGAGCCACTCAAGGTAGATGTTGCTGTATGCGCGTCAGACGTGGAAGTATGAAGTGAAGTTTATGCGGTTATATAGGAAACTGTTAATCCAAGACTTGATTAGCCTAAGTCTGTAAGGATCCCGAAAGTATTTTCTCGGAAGTCTCTTCCGCAAAGTAGAAGGGCCCGAGAATAATGTTGCCTGAGTGCGACTTGTTACTAACAGAAAACTAATAAAGCTGACTTGTCCCATGATACGTGGAACGATGGGTCTTAACTGCAAATTGCTGTACTGATAGAACTAAAGTATTTTACTCGTCAGATCATTTGTTTTAGAAATAGGGAAAAACTAACGAGATGCTTATGATGTTTCGTCTATTGTAAAGGGTGGAAAATAATTCATCACCCACAAGGCCTCGTAGATGCTTTTGTACTCCACCACGTCTGGTCCAGTGATAACTGAGCATCTCAAGCTTAGATATGTCAGCAATACTCCATTTTTTTTTATCTTATTTAGTTATTTATTTAAAAACAAGATAATTGCTGGAGGAGATAGACACTTACTGGAGCGGCACGAAAAACACACCATTTTCCAATTATCTTTAGGTATTTGTCTTATATATGAGTTTCACGAGGCTATCTTGTACGAACAGGGGCTCAAGTCAAGCAGTCTCCTTGAGAGAACAACTATAAATTCTAAGTAAAAATACAAGCCCTGATCGGGGATGATGAGACCGTCATGGTGAATTCAAGGAAGAGATCAGCTGTCAGGTTCTGGTGATGCAGTTTTTTTAGGTGCACCTATTGTGTCATTTACATAGATATTCCCTAAAAGTTCTGGGTATGAAGACAAAATACATCCGGCAGCAAGGCATCTAATCGGCAGATTGGAGTTATTGAGGTTCGTGGGACCACCTCTTTATTGCTCGTGTTCCCAGGTTCACCCTGACCCGAAATGGTAGCACCTGTTAGGGTCCAACTTGTTGACAAAGAGTTAACGCTAAAACAAAAGCAAAACAGTATCAAAGTATAAAAATAATTTTTATAGTAAAATTACCAACAATGCATATTTATAGTCAAAATGAACAGCAATATATTTTATAGTGATTTTCTAAGCGTAGCTTGGATGTGGCACTAGGCCAAATTTAAGATTGAACTCACTACTCAGTCGTAATTGTTCTAGTGAGACAAGCTTGCTAAACATTACATCACCACGGGGTGCCTAACAATACGTTTTTATACTAGAATTACCAAGAATACATTTTGTAATAAAATGACCAACAATACATTTTATAGTAGACTTACCAACAATATATATTATAGTAGAATGACCAACAATACATTTTATAACAAAATGACCAACAATACATTTTATGGTAGAATTACCAACAAAACATTTTATGGTAGAATTATCAACAATACATTTTATAGCAAAATGACCAACAATACATTTTATCTGTAGTTGAAGGCATACAATTGCTTCCAATATATATTTCGTTGAAGCCAGAAAGTTGTGTTCAAAATATTTCGATTCCGGCATTAAATAACCCATAGAGGTTGATATATTCGACTAAAAAAAATCAACCAGACAACTAACATGAAAGAACTCTTTCATGACATTAATCCATATAATATTCTACAATTTCTTAAAGAAATTAAACTATAATCCAAAAAATAACTTCAACGACACTATAATATAATGTACATATATTACTGTCTGTATTATTTACGTACACACAAATAAGCATATGCACAAAAGCTGAGTATCATCTACCATGTATTCAATTGTGAAAGCAGAATAACCTATTTTTATTAATCCAAACTTCGAAGAAAATTAAAGGATCGATGAGGAGTTGATATGTCGTTAAACAAACAAACCTGAACTATTACTTAAAGATCTGAGTATGGTCTTAGGTAGATCTTAAATATAAAGCCAAAACAGGGGAGAAAAAAGAAGAGTCTTGTGAAATGCCAGCATTTCCCACATAGGTTTGTCTTTCGTATATGTTTAAGGGTTAAAAATCTCTTAAGTATTCCCGTCATTTGACAGGCTTTGAAGAAACTCATCGGTATTCTCATGGAATAACGTGACTGCTATACATGACAATAAATACATTGACATCGCAGATAAAAATGAAGTGAATTTATGAACTTTCAAACCATTAAAAAGAAAATGAAAGTAAGCTTCTGGTAATCTTATTTTGTGCTCCTATCATTAAGCAAATATAATCTCCATATATATATATATATATATATATATATATATGTATGTATGTATGTATGAGTATTTATGGAGAAAAATATATATATATAAAATATAATAATAATAATAATAATATATTACATATATATATGTGTGTGTGTGTGTGTGTGTGTGTGTGTGTGTGTGTGTGTGTGTGTGTGTGTGTGTGTGTGAAAATATATAGAAAATAGGAAAGAACTGGTTAGGTAAATAATCCAAAGTTCCTTAGTATTTTAGTTATTATTTTAAAAAAATAGTGCTCGATACAAAAGTAGAGCATAAATAATATTATTTATTTAAAAATATGATTCTAACTTGCGACATAAGAAGTCTCATGTTTCAAAACAAGAGCCGAAAACTTCAATGTAATTATTTGAATTAAATTGAGTTAAAGTAAGCTCTGTTCCATCTTCGAGCTTACTTTAACTCAATTTAATTCAAATTCTTGTTTTGAAACATGGGACTTTCACAAAATCATATTTTAGATAAATAATTATATATATATATATATATATATATATATATATATATATATATATATATATATATATAGATAATATTAGTGGAAAATATACATACAAAAAAAAAATATATCTAAAAATTCCCATACATGTATATTTTCAGAAAAAATTTTCCAAGAGGAAGGATCCAGGTAGAACTCAATGTCTAGGACAGAGTAAGGATATAATAAAAAGGCTTAAACACTAATATTCCATGGTCATAATTTATTCCATTGGAATCGTAAATACGATCCAAATCATCAGACCTACAAATTCAAAATGAAAACAGAAAAAAACAACTCCGGAAATCAAAACAGAATTTAGAGAAAGTGTAAGTATGAGGATGAGTGACAGAGAGAATTTTTGGAGATGTGGGTGGGGTGGATTTAAAAAGAGGAGAGAAAGAAAGTCGACGGATGTCTAATACATAAAGATACATTTCGTGGTGACATATACACACCACAGACAATTCGGATAGGAAGGAAAAAAAAAAAAAAAAAAAAAAAAAAGGGAAAGGGTGGGGGAGAGGGATGGGACGAAGGAAAATAAAAATGTGTTTACATAAAGGGCCGCTTCGTAATTGGGAAAATTAAATCAAATATAAATATATGAAGATGAATATAACGATTGGAAGGAGTGAATGAGTCGTACTGCATCAGTAAAACCATTATTAGTCAAACAATTTTCATCCTGGAGGCTTAATGTAACACGTAAGATTTTTTTCTCACTTTATTACCCAACACTTGACTTTGACTTGCATTATCCTCGTGTAAGTTTATGATACTTGTCTTTGAATATATCTATTTTTTTTACGTTTTCAAATATTTAAATCTGAGAAATCAATAGAAATATAGATTCTTTATTAACCTGCATTTTAAATATCTCCGGAAATTCAATTATTGAAATTGACTACGAAAATTTTTCATGCACAAGTTTAGCAACTTTTATGGGTGAGCGGTTGTAGTTTTTTTTTTATTTTATTATTTCTAATGCATCGATTATTGAATATACACCGCTTCCTTGTAGAAAAATAAAGTCTGGTTTTTTTTTCTATGTAAATGAATATAAATATATGAATTGCAAATTACAGATTGATTGTAATGTGCACATTCTTTAAAACTTATTTCACTGAGGAATTAAAATTATTTTATTTTTTGTGAAGGCCAATTTCCATTTTGTTCGAAATTATACTCCATATCAGAAACGTGCAATTACAAATTAACTTCAATTTTTTCTTTTATTTTTATATATAATTTTAATTTAAAATAATTAAAAACACATTCTGACAATCTTTTATGTGAGTTTAAAAAAAAAAAGAAAGCTTGATTATACACGACTTTCAACCATCGCAGGACAAAAACATAATACCAAATAATATTCGATGATGAATTTTTTTTTTCATTTCACACCAAACAAGGTAATAACGCCGCTAAGACGCACGGAGTTACTGAGTGTTAGAAAATATGATAAAACTTACTATTAAGGGGAGAGAACAATGAAAGAACATGAAACAAAAATACAGAATCTAACGATTGACATTGCATAGAACTTACGGTTACATCTAGCCAGTCAAACTCTAATATGAGAAGATCTTACCGCAAATCTAGTACTGCAATTAAATTCATAAATTCTAGGTACCATAGAGTAATGTCCATCAAAACAGTTACCAAAAAAATGAACAGGAAAGCTACATTACATTGGTGTGAAAGTAAGTGAATCCAAGATGCCAGATCAGCAACAATAACAGTTCAGATTCTTCTTTGAATTTTATCAAGAATAAACAATTATATAGCAGAAGCAGCAAAGTAAATGTGACAGCACGAATGAATGGTAGACTTATAAATATTTTAAATAGTTTCTGACGAAAGAAATTGTCTAGCACAACACAGCGAACCAACATTCTTAGCAGCAAATCTAACAATTTATTCAATAGAATATTGCCATTCAACTTGAATAGGTTAATGTTGCACTGATCGGGCGTCTGTTATACAACGCAACGGTGCGAGAAAAAATCTGTCTGAGCGCAACTTCATCCTTACCAATGGAATATGAAGGGAATGAGTATGACTCGACTAATTGTACGGGAAATGGCGAGTCCTAGGTGTGAAGCTCTGGGCTGGTGATACCAAATAATATACTTAGTCCGAACATCTGCCATGAAATTCGCGACAGGTTAGCATGAGGCACGCAGCGTTTTTTTTTTTTTTTTTTTGTTGTTGTTTTTTTTGTTTTTTGTTCTGTGGGAAAGGGAATGTAGGTAGAAACTTTTTCATTGCCCACCAGGCCGCGCAAATGCTTTTGAACAGAGCTTCTGCTCAGATACTGCAGCAACACTCTACTGTTTGGTCAGATATGGCTCTTGGAAAGAGAGAGCCTGTCAGAAGGAGTCAAGTTCTCTATGGTGCAGGAACACAACCATTTGGCAAGCCTCTTTAGAAAGAGAGTGGGTGTAAGAGTTCAACATGAGGTCTCCTATGAGTTTCAATGAATGTTCCATGCAAGGAGCATCATTGAGAGTACAAGCGTTCATCGTGACAAGAGAAATCTCAAGGTCTGCTCAGTGGAGATGCAACGTTACTTGCTTAATTTTGGGGGAACTGAATGTTGCAAGCCATTGTTCATTCATTCATCTGTGTGTATATGATTAGATTAGAGATCTGCTACCAGGGTCTGGTTATATATATGTATAATTTGGACAGAGGAATCAACATGCCTGATAGCTCATGTAAAATATTGGACATTCTTCCCCTATGAATATAGAAAATCTTAAACAATATATATAGAGAGAGGGAGACAGACAGACTGTCAGACAGACCGACAGGCAGTGAAGAAGAGAGAGGGAGTACATAGGCTGATGATGAAAACCTTTTTATACAATTATGTTTTTCTATATTTATGAAATTAGGTACCATGTACACTATTTACATTGTTTGTAATATTGTCCTCATCTTTGTTGCCAAGTTTATTACAAAGTTTCGGCCGATATACGCTCCGGCCTTCTTTAGATGGTTGAAATGTCGTACTGAACCCTTTATTTTGCTAGCTGGAGTAGACTGTTCTAGTTCCACGTGCCATGTCTAATGGATGCCAGTGATAAGGTATCTCCTCTTAATTCCCCTCTCCAAGTTCTCCACTCACAACTCTTTGGGATTTGTCAATGGATCTAACCAACGCCTTTATCCACAGTGTCATGTGCCCTTAAGATCATCTGTGTATAAATTTCTGGGACTTATAAACTTAATGTCTTCAGGATCATTTTTTTTTTTTTTACTAGTGCACATATTGCAATTTTGGATGTTATTATTGATTTTGTTTTTACTAGAGCTCATATTGCAATTTTCGTTGTTATTATTGATTTTCTCTTTACTGGTTCCCATATTGATGGGAATTAACAGGAGATAACTGATACTAATTAGAGATGCCACGTGTAACAAGAACATTCTACCCCAGCGAGCGAAATAAAGGGTTCAGTTCGACATTCCAACCAGCTGAAGAAGGCCGGAACGTTGTGATAGCGGAGGGGGGGGGAGTAGATGTCGATAGGCACACCTATTTTGTCTGAAGAAATTAGTTAAATCATTTTCAGCAATCCATGAAACAGTCTACCTTTTTTTAAATTATTTTGTGTAATCTCCGGCATTCCTAGTGATTTAAAAAAAAATTGGTGGCGGGGGGAAGAAATTTTCGGCCACCCTTTGCTTTGCTTTCTTCAGTGATTGCACAAAGGTGGAACTAGTATTGCACGTGAACACCATGGCAAACCTGTTGTCAGAATTCACAGAGAATTCTGTAGTGATATATTTTCGAATGTTTGTGAGCTGTACACTTGTATTCACACTTCCCAGCAAATTGGTCTGTAATATTTATTTTCCTCTACCGGCCTAAATATTCGAGAAATATTTTCTAAACTTTCAAGTGATA
Source organism: Acanthosepion pharaonis (assembly GCA_903632075.3). Classification (NCBI taxonomy): domain Eukaryota; kingdom Metazoa; phylum Mollusca; class Cephalopoda; order Sepiida; family Sepiidae; genus Acanthosepion; species Acanthosepion pharaonis. Next base: position 1,133,198 of record CAHIKZ030005329.1, on the reverse strand, counting down.
AAATATGTCGGATTAATAAATGAAAAATCCATTATACATTCACACACACACACACACACACACACACACACACACACACACACACATATATATATATATAATATATATATATATATATATATATATATATATATCAACTATATGGTGCAGTTCAATTTACATTACATGAATCATTCATACAAAAAAGATGTATTCTCGCCATTTATATTATTAACTTCTACATCTGATTTTGTTTGAATGATTCATGATATATATATATATATATATATATATATATATGTGTGTGTGTGTGTGTGTGTGTTTGTGTGTGTCTGTGCGTGTTTGTCCGTATGTGTGTATATATATTAGGCATTTCACCTCAAATAAGGGGCTACAGAGAGAGTAAGTTAGGGAAAAGACTGGGTATAATAGGGTGTGAGGAAAGCATAAAAAGAGGAACGGAGGAGAACAAAAAAAGAACGAAGAAGAAAGCAACAGAACATGACGATTGGCAGATTATTGTTGAAGATTACAGTTATCAGGGAAGCAAGTAAGAGGAAGGGTGTTTCACTGTAGGGAAGTGCGTGCGTGCGAAGACGATGTTGCAGTAGAAGAGGAGGTTACATTTAACTGTTTCGACAGTAAAAAGGTTGGGACCAAGATGGCAAACTAGTAGCACGTTTAATTTCATGCAGACATGGTACCAGCAAAAATAGCTCGTCAGAGCAAATGCGATGAATATATTTATAGAAAAGACAGAGGGGAGCCACCTGTTACAGTTTTTTGTGAATATATATGTGTAACTAGTGAGTTAGTCAAAATGACTTAATTCCCTTTATAGTCTACCAATAGAAGGTTGACCAATCAGGAGCCGCAGAACAGTGCATCCGTCGTGTATAAAGGCGGCCATCTTTGTTTACCCTACCGGAATGACCAGAGGTAACTTGTGAGGCGAACATGACAGACGGAAGAACTACGCTCTGCTACTTTGCTGTTATATCGAACCTGCACTACGCTTTCCTACTGTCTCCGAAATATTCATTGCCAATCTCTGGATTCTATACTCGAGGACGACTGTCATGAATTTGTAACACCACCTTATGTTGGAGAGAAAGTAACTAGAATCGAGACACCCAAGTCCGTCTTTAGATTTTGTTGAGAACAATATATGGCGTCAGTATTCCATGCGTGGATGAATTGTAGATTTGTAGATGTGAAAGATGGACTCAGACGAGAGAAAACCTTCTCGCGCCACACAGATAACCAACTTTCCTTTCGGTCGATGCAGCTATTGATTTAATGGTGTTGTTCCACCCCAAGTCAGTGGAAAATATGAGACCAAAAAGGCCCAGTGAGGCGCCCTCGTGCAATTGAGCATCAACCATGCGGATAGGAGGCAGGGAAGTTTCGTTTGGATGCAATATAATTCATAAACCATTTTCTGCCTAGTCCACCACAGATTAGATGTTGTTTTCAAGATCAACGGCCAGGTTATCTTAGACTGCAATATTAGATTTACTATTGAGACAAGAGTAACTGGTAGTGTCATCTGCGTAGATGCCTACTTGACAACTGATGACGTCAGAAATATCAGAAAAAGAGTTGTACCAGTGTTGGACATTTAGAAAAACCAGAGTTCGCATTGAAGGAACTGGAAGAGAACCCCTTCAGCATAACCTTCATTTCACGGTTAGTCAGGAATGATTGAATTAAATCAAATAATAGTCCTGTAATGTCGTATCCCTGAAGCTTACGTAGAAATCTAGCATGCCAAACTCTGTCAAACGAATTCGATATATCTAGAGCAACAGTTTGAGCTTCGCTGTTTTTATAAAGAGCTTGGTATACATATTCAATTATGGCCTTAAGCACATCAGCAGAAGACCGTGCCAAGCTTAAACCATATTGCTTGTTAGAGAGCAGATCGTCGGGGTGAGATGCTTAACTAGTTCGGCACTGATGAAAGCTTCGAAGACATTGTCGAAGGATATTAGGAGAGTGATGGGAGGGCAGTAAGATGGATCAGAAAGGTCTCAAGTTGACTGACAACAGAGAACTTCCAACAGGCTGGAAAACAATAATCGGCGAGCCAATAATTGTATAGTTTGGAGTCAGCTCAGGGACATATTTCTTTAGGACTACGGCTGGAATCCCATCACCACTACTTGCTTTATGAGAGTAAGAGATGATGTCTAATACCATCGATGGGTTTAGGCACATCTCATTCAGTATAGGCTCAGCTATTGGAGAAAAATCAGGTGCGGGTGTGTTCAGTGGGATTAGAATCAGCTGAGGATGTTAGGATTCAAATTGATTGAATAGTCTAGGGATTGATGACTTGCTTTATTTCAACATATTCTTGCAGAGCCACCAATGGTCTTCAGAACCTAACTTCTGAGATACAAGACGTTGTTTCATTCTATCAGGAAACAGTAATTTACTTCGTTGAGGACTTGATTGCACTCATTAATAGCAGAGACAAAGAGTCTTTTACTATCAGGCATGTTGCTCTGGTACGAACGAAAGAAGTGATTCCTATGGGCTATAGCAGCAGAGCAAGCAGGTGAGAACCAAGGAGATGAGCGCGATTTAACTTGTTATTTTCTTACTGGAATGAAAGCCACGATGCCGGCTTTTACCCAAGGGGACACCAAGTCGCACAATTTTTATACGGGATGATTAAAAACCACATTCCAAAGGATATCGTGCAGATAGTCACAGAACGAGTCCCAGTCTGCGCATTGATAACAGAAATATATTCTGTTAGAAATGAAAATGAAAGGTTAACAGACACCACTACGTGATCAGAATTGCCAAAAGTGCAGAGCTGCGTAGCGCGATAAGAATCAGAGATGGAGGTAAAACAGAGATCGAGAAGGGGAGCGTTACTGTCTTAGTTGCTAGGGAAACGCTTAGGAAAGTCAACCACTTGCGTGAGTGAGTGAGTGAGTGATTGAAAAGTTAAGGGTTTGGACGCCAGATTGGTCAGTTACAGAGTGTTTATGCCACATAGTATATTGTGCGTTAAATTCAACGAACACGAATATGTCTGCAAGCGGATGAAGAGAGATGGCTTTGTGTATATTATAAGAAATGCTATCCAGTATACAACAGTCTTCAGAAGAGTGGGAACGGTAAAGAAAGAAGAGATAACTAAATGAATTGAGGAGAGTTAAATGGAGACACAGACACTAATAGTCTGGAGATTCCAAAGAGTGTTTTATAGCCAGCGGAATATGTTCGCGGACATAAACTCCCAGGCCATGCATGTGGGTTGTAGAGTTTTTTCTAAGGAGAAGGTAGCCAGGAATCGAGAAATCAGAAGAAGGGATTGATGAGTTACGGTTCGTCTCGCAGAGAACTAGAGTATCAGGGGACTTTTCGAAGTCGGTACGAATCCTACTCAGGAGAAGGAAATGTTAAAGAGTTGAGGTGATTTTTTTGAGCCGGATAAGGTTTATATTTTTGTTTGTTTATATATATATATATATATATATATATGCTCTGTAATAGGTCCAAAACTAGCATCTCGACTCCAGTCCTTTTCTCGCAGACGTGATGTGGTTTCCCTCTGTCATTTCTATATATATAACTATAACATCTACTCATAGAGCTATTTTCACTGGTGCCCCGACTGCCTGAATTTAAGCATGCTACTAGGTTGGCATCTTGGTACAACCCTTTCACTGTCGAATCAGTTAAAAGTAAACGCCACTTCTACTACAACAGCTTCTTTTCTCACACTTCCCGACAGCGGAACCCCCTTCCTTTAATTGCTTCCCTGAGAGCTATAATTTTTAAAAATTCAAATGTATTGTCATCGACATCTTCTTTATACCTTCATCATGATCCCCGTCCTTCTCTTCTTCCTTTCCTCAACCTCACCCCATTTTACTCTTATATTTACTCACTCTAAACCCTTGCTTGGATTGAAATGACATATATATATATATATATATATATATATATATATATATATATATATATATATATACATATATTAGACAGAGTCAAACAAATCAGTTTCTGGGAACCGGCAGCCCCGAAACCAGTATATGAGATTTGATTATAGTGGTGAAGGATTTGTGCAGAACCATCCACTCTTTTTGAAGGGCCGAATTAAGGGACCTGGTGCACTACGTGACACAAGGTCCCCAAACGACCCTTCGCAGGTTTTGAAATAAGATTAGTTCTTCTTCTAGGCTATATAAACCAGTATTCCCTTCTATTTACCCATAGTTGGAGTGAGAAGAAGAAGATTAATACCTTTCCCAAATGTAATGGGTTCGACTGGAATTCGAACTCGGCTCTCCGATTCCTCAATCAAAGCCGCTATGCATTGCCTCCTAAGTATATCTTTTGCACCCTTTTGCATATGGGCATAAGTGTTTAATGTAAGAAATTAGACAATATATTTCTTGCACTGTTCGGATATTGGGATAATTTCCTAAGGTAAGAAATAGGAAAACCTATGACTTGCATCGCTTGGATATTGATATTAGTGTTTGAGTGAAGAATTTGGACTTGCTATCTCTTGCACTGTTCCCCTATTAGGATAAGTGTTTAATTGATAAAATTGGCTTAACTATCTCTTACAACGTTCGGATATATGTATAAATTTTTAAGGGAAGAATACCACCTGTACTGGCAATGATCAGATATGTAGCTAAGTCTTTTAGGTCAATTTGGACTATCTATTTCTTGCAAAGTTCGAATATTGGGATAATTGCCTGAACGAAATAAATTGAACTACCTATCTTAATTGTACAGCCTATTCCTTGCAGCGTTCCGATATTGGAATATCTGTTTAAGGGAAGATATTGTACTACCTATCTCTTTCAATATGGGATAGGTTTCTAAAGGAAGTAATTGCCTAACTAGCCCTGGCACCACTAGATTATTGGGATAAATATCTAAGTGATTTAGGAAAGGAACTGAACGACCTATTTCTTGCATTCGGATATTGTGATAAGTGTGTAAACCGAAAAACTGGACTACTGATTTCTTTCTCCGTTCAGATATTGGTATTATTTTGACTACCTATCACTTGCACTGTTCAGATATTCGGTAATTGTTTAAAAGATGAGTTAAACTACCCAGCTATTACAACGTTCGGATATTGAGATAAGTCTTTAAGGGAAGATGTCATCTACATATGTCATACATCTTTCGGGTATGGCGATAAGTGATTAAGGGAAGATGTTGTCTACATATGTCATACATCTTTCGGGTATGGCGATAAGTATTTAAGGGAAGATGTTGTCTACATATGTCATACATCTTTCGGATATTGTGATAAATTTCTATTGGAAGAAATTGAACTACCTGTCTCTTGCATCTTTAGGATATTGTGTGAATTATTTAAGAGACGAAATTAGACTAGTTTTATCTTGCACCCTTAATATGTCTTTACGGAAAGATATTGGAGTATTATATCTTTCACCGTTTGGATATTTTCTTAGTATTGAACTACCAATCTCTTGCACCATTTAGATATTTTGGCAAGTGTTTAAGCGAAGAAATCTTACTATCTCTTGCGTCCGTTTGAGTACGCGTTTGTCTAAAAGAAGAACTACCTATCTCATGCAACGTTCGAATATCAAGATAAATAACTAAGGGAAGTAATTGGACTACCTATCTCTTGCAACATTCAAATATTGGAATAAGATTTAAGGGAAGAAATTGGACTACCTATTTCTTGCACCGTTCAGAAAAGGTGATAAGTTCATGAAGGAACGATTTCGACTACACTTCAATTGTACCGTTCGGATATTGAGATGAATAAAGGAAAAAATTCTCTACTAATGTCTCACTATGTTCGTATATTGGAATAAGTGTTTAATGGATGAACTGGTACTATCTCTTGTACTGTTCAGATATTGTGAGAAGTGTCTAAGGGTAGAAATTTGCTGTCTATAAGTTGCAGTATTAATGATATTGGGATAAGTATCTAGGGGAACTTTTGGACTACGTATCTCTTGTACCATTTTGATATTTTTATGTGTTTAAGAGAAACAATTGGACAGCCTATTTCTTGCACTGTTAGGATATTGGGATAACCGATTCAGATGATAAATTGGACTACCTATCTCTTGCACCATCTTGATATTAGGATAAGTGTTTAAGGTAATAAATTGGACTACCTATCCCTTGCATCGTTCAGATATTGTATAAGTCTTTTAGAATGTAAATTGAACTACCTATTTCTTGCATTGTTTGGATATTGGGATAAATGTTTATGGAAAGAAAATGGACTACCTATCTCTTTCACAATTCGGTGAGGAAGATCCTGGACAGTTTTATTCTACTGTAACTATGAAAAATAGTTACTTCTTAGAGCAACTAGCCTCGTTTTTCACTGTTACCGTTTTCGCAGTGTTGTTTTTTTTTCCATTACCGAATAGCATTTACAAGTATGGTCGGCATCACCAACTTAATTAAATTCTTTTCATCGGTTGGTGAATCTCTTTAAATGCATCCATTTTTATTTGTCTTCTTCCTTTATTGAGCCGTGCAACAAATATAAACAATGGTGGAATTTCGAGAATTCATCCATAAGAGTGAGACAAAAGAAAATATGAGAAATAAAGAATGTTTATCACTTTTGCATATCCTACTGACTTTAAGCTAATTCAGTTGTTATTTAAATCGCAGAAGACCGTGTAGTAATCTCATTATTCAAATACTTTTTGAATTTCCAATAAGTCGTTTAATATTCAACTTGATTTTGTCAATATGATTAGAAGATGAAGTTCGATCGATGTATTTCTCTTACCTTTATGTGGAAAGCCATTTCCATTGTACTGAGATGCTAGGAAGGCTATAACAAAGAAAAAGGCAAGAAGAATTATTCAGTGATTTCTTAATGAGTTATATAAATTGAAATTAAGTTTTACTGATTAGAGGAATAAGTGGAAAATCCCTTTTCGTCTTGTTCATTATTTACCGCTCTGAAGATTCCAACTGAATGATTTATCTTAACAAATAAACAATAAAACGACAAGAAAAATAAACTTAAATCAGAAAGAAAAAGGAAAGAAAGAAGGAAAATTAGAAAGAAAAAGAAAACATATACATTATCGTGTAGATGGAATAGAAAGAAAGAAAGAAAAAAGAAAGAAAGAAAGAAAGAAAGAAATGAAAAAATTGCATTATTCTGAATATGAAACAGAATGAAAGAAACAAACAAACAAACAAAATGAAAAAGACAAAAGTGTACATAATCTTGGATGTGAAACTGAAAAAAAGAAACAAAGAAAATGAAAAAGGAAGAAATATACATTATGCTGTATGTAGAATTGAAAGAAAGAAAGAAAGAAAGAAAGAAAGAAAGAAAGAAAGAAAGAACATGAAAAAGACAAAAATATACATTATTCTGTATGTAGAATTGAAAAAGAAAGAAAGAAAGAAAGAAAGAAAGAACATGAAAAAGACAAAAATATACATTATTCTGTAAAATTGAAAGAAAGAAAGAAAGAAAGAAAGAAAGAAAGAAAGAAAGAACATGAAAAAGACAAAAATATACATTATTCTGTATGTAGAATTGAAAGAAAGAAAGAAAGAAAGAAAGAAAGAAAGAAAGAAAGAAAGAAAGAAAGAAAAAAGACAAAAATATACATTATTCTGTATGTGGATCTTAAAGAACGAAAGAAACAAAGAAACAAAGAAAATGAAAAAGGCAGAAATATACATTATGCTGTATGTAGAATTGAAAGAAAGAAAGAAGGAAAGAAAGAAAGAAAGAAAGAACATGAAAAAGACAAAAATATACATTATTCTGTATGTGGATCTTAAAGAACGAAAGAAACAAAGAAATGAAAAAAAAAATGAATTATCCTGAATATGAAACGGAAAGAAAGAAAGAATAAATTTCAAACTCAAGAAATGCACCAACCACCATACTGCAGCTGTTACAAGTTTGCCTTTTCAGGCCATGAATGCCGCAGTTATCATTGTGTCTATACCACCGATTTTAATTTCTTATAGGAAGAAAGCTCGAATAATTCATACCATCCTCTAACTCCAGAAGTGCATGTATTCTACCTAAGTTGTTTTCTGTTTAGGGTCGTGCACCCATAAGAAACGATCTCTGGTTGAAGACGAGAACCGTACGAACAAAGTAGATGCAGACAAACCCCGTACCAATCAATGACTAAGGAGTGCTTGCTTAAAAGCTGAAACTAAAGGTTTTATTCTTGCTGTAAAAGACCAATGTTTGCTAACTAGAAATTACCAAGCACACATAATTGTGTTAACCCGAAAAGCAGATTCTATGATCAATATCAAACAAATGACCATCTTGTACCAGATTGCGCCGTTTCAATATCTGCACTACAAAAATGTGCAACGTTCAAGAGAAGGAAACTGCAAGGAATTGGTATGAACATCCCTCAGACCCGCTTACGGAGATAGGATCTCAAACAATTTAATGAGATTTTACAAGACACAAATGGAACAATGAAAGCCAATCGCAAGATCATAAAAATAGAATAGGCTTTCTTATTAACATGTCACTTCCTGCATACTAATATATATTTAAAGATCTTCAAAAACTATTAAAATACAAGAATATTGAAGTTGAAACGTTAAAAATGCCATAAATGTAGATATCAATAATTCCAGTTGTAGATGGAGCCCTTGGTTTGATTGAAAAGCTTCCTGTAGGCATTGATTGAAGCGATTCCTAGTAGACCATATTTTAAAGAAATACAAATGATTATACTCACAAATACAGCTTAGACTTTGCAAATGACTTTATCTATGTAAAATATGCGTGATCTTACACTGTCTTTTAGAAAAATGCTCAGTTGAAAATGTACTGACTCTATTTCTTAGCTTATCCTCTGGTTAGGACGCGAAATGAAATTAGTATACAATAATAATAATAATAATAATAATAATAATAATATCTTTGAAGAAGATGCCAAAAAGTATACCTAGACTGTGAAAAAATATAGATAAATGACCTACATAATATCCAAGATGTCGAGGAGCTCTAGTGTAATATGTGGGAAAACTGTAATATACACAATGAAAGCGCAACATGGATGAACAGGAACAACACACACATATCGAGTGCCAAAAATGGACAATATCAATACTATTGAAACAACCGCTGCCATCTTCAAAACTTAAAACTGCATAGCGCCAGGAATCGACCGAATAGCCATTTTTTGGATAAAAAAAACTATCTAACATTCACCAAGACCTCCGACGGGCATATACTGATATAATCATAAACCCAGAAAAATGCCTCAAATGGCTCATGCAGGAAGTAACATACCTAGTTCCCAAAACAGAAAAGATGCAGAAGCCGAAAAACTATGGTCAAATAACTTGCCTCCCAACAATGTAAATGATCCTCACTTCTGTCATAACCGAGAGGACATCCAGCTTCCTTGAGAGAAAAAAATTTACTCCCAGCAGAACAGAAGGGATGTAAAAGAGGAAGTTACGGGAGCAAAGACCAACTAATTATCAATAAAACAATATTGGAAGAGGTGAAAACATAAGAAATGGATAGAGAAATGTTCTAAAATATTCAGAGTATACCTCACAACGATTAAATTCATAACGGATATTGTGAAAAATTGGAAGAGTACCCAAAAAGTAAGCCATACAAACGGATCATTAACATCCAGACCAATCAACATCAAAAGCGGGATCTTCGAAGGAGATTCATTGACACTACTATTCTTCTGCCTTGCATTAGCGCCACTCAGCAGCCTACTGAACAAAAGTAACTGTGGATAAATATCAAAGAATGGTCTACTGAAACACTTATTTTATATTCCTGATCTTAAAACATTTGCCAAAGATGACAACCAACAGAAAAAACCTACTGACTATTGTCAAACTTTTCAGCGAAGGCATTACGATGAAGTTCGGAATCAACAAATGTGCCAAAGCCAACTTCAAAGGCGGTAAACAAACAGATTTAGAACTTGAAATACTTAGGAATTAATAAAGGATGCGGAATACAATATTCAATTATGGAGAAAAAGATCCAAAACGAATGTTAGGAGAGTGCGTCTGATACTAGAAAGCGAATTTAATGGTGCCAATAAAATGAAGACTATCAACAGCTCTACCCGTAGTAATACACAGCTTCAACATTATGAAATGGAAGTTGAAAGACATTAAAAGACTGGACAGCAAGACCAGAAAAATTCTTACCCAAATGAGGATGCACCACCCGAAATCTTCTGTTGATAGGCTGTACGTACCAAGAGCTTTAGTAGGCCAAGCTCTTATCCAACTTGAACTAACTCTAAAACCTACCACAATCTGATTGGAAGCATACCTCACAAAAGCCAATGACCCTCTCTTACAAATAGTAAAACACCAAATCCACACAATCAACAAAGAAGGTGCTCCCTTCAAGAAATATATGCTTAATATAACTGAAATCCTACCAAGAAAAACGAAGCGAACACCATCTACGCGAAAACGAGTATAACAGAAAGCAAAACAAGTTGAGCAAATGAAATGTCAAAAACCTGGGACGATAAGGTGTGGCGTGACAAATATCTAAGAAGAAAGAAAATATCAGATGTTGACAATCAGTGGCTAAGTTGCACGAGGTTGAAACCTGAGACAAAAGGCCAAATTATTGCAGCTCACGATCAAAGATCCCATCGCAACCAGATCCTATCACTGTGACATAATCAAGGATGGAACTAGCCCGAAATGCAGGAGCTGCAGAAAATATGATGAAATTTTCGAGCATATTATCTCAGGAATTCCGGGAGTAGCAAAAACTGAATATATCCACAGACATAACAAAAAATATATGCAAGAAGAACAAACTCGAAACCACTGAGAGATGGTATGAACACCAACCAGAAACGGTTACCCAAAATAACGATGCACCTGTCTTCTGGGACATGACAATTCAAACTGAGAGGGAAATAAAAATGCAAAAAAAACTGATATTATCATAAAAGACAAAATATTCAGGAACTGTATGTTTATTAACATTGCGGTACCATATGAGAGAAATACTTCTATAAATATTATCGAGAAATTTTCCAAGTACGAGGACCTGGTGATCGAAAGTAACAGGATGTGGGGAATGAAGACAGAAACTGTACCAGTAGTAATCGGAGCACTGGGTCTCGTGAGAAAAGGAATGGGCAATTGTACTAACAGTGTCTCTGGTAACAGCAATATACAGGTTGCCCAGAATAGGAACATCCCATATACAAAGAAAGTAGTATGAATTAAATGACTTCTCCTATAGGGTTTCAGGACCATAGTTTGGACACGGCTCTACAGGATACAAAGCAGTAAACATAACATATGCAAACAATAATAATAACAACATTGAAAGAGTTCAACACTTTATCAGCTGTTGCACCAAGGTGGAACAAGTATTGCACATAGACGCAGACGGCGCCATTACAAAGTAACTCTCAGAATACACATGGAATTCTGCTGGTATTATGGACACGAACATTCACCACCGAGAATGTACAGTTGAAGCATCCTGAAATCACACTTGTGTGCAAGAGCAGCCACGTACGAATAACTGGAAGGGTAAATAGTACTTGAAGTTGTCTCTTTTGTGTTTAGTGTTAGCGGAAATCTCTCAGCCTCGAAGATAGCTGATACTATTGAGGACATATAACCTCATTGGCAACACTACATGGAACATACTACCTGAAATATGTTGCGGTTAAGAGATGAAATATGATCCAGCTGAAATATCTAAGAGTCAGAGAGGATCTCAAATAATAATAATGATAAATTCTGAACATAAATCAACAACTACAGTCATTCAGTTATGTGCCATGTGTAATAGGCGATCATGTATACATGACTGACAAGACAGATATTTCCTCAGTAGGTTGCCATTTCTTTCAGCGGTAGACTAGCTGCCATCCAAGGCTATATAACACGGTCTTCCTTGCTATTTACTGAAACCACTTAAGCTATTGTTCTCTGTGACAAGCCAATCCAAATGCATAATGAAATTATGGCCAATAGATCTGATAGGACAAGAACGAAATGAAGAAAAGAAAAGATCCCCTCATTGTATGTAACCAAATAAAGGGTACCGCAAGAATGGTAGGCCTCCTTCAGTCAGAGTTGACCATGGATAGTATCCTAGTTGTCAGCATCGACGTCTGTGACTGTAGATGCCGATGCAGGAGTATGAATCCCTGTTGCAGAGGTCGCATGTGTGTTCTGTCTCTGGTCTTTTGGAGTTGTCACTTTGCTTTCTGCCGGCCCGCCTTTCTGTGGCGACTTGTTTCAGCTTCTCCTTCCCTGACTTGTGGTTTTTGGTCAGGCTACATCTCCATTTGGATCATATGGCTGCCAGGCTCTCCCAGGATTCTGTGTTGATGTCCAGAGCTTTCATGTCGCGCATCACGACATCGCCGTACAGCAGCTGTGGCCGCCCGCTAGGTCTCCTTCCAGAGGCTACCTTTCCATACATGCGGTCATTGGGGATGCGCCCATCTGGCAGTCGTTGGACGTGGCCTAACCAACGGAGTCTCCTACATAATGGCAAGACATTAACTAGATAAAGACACCTTAGCAATTAATGTCTTACAATTATGTGGGAGATATTTCTTGGAGGTATATGTGGAACTATTTCTGCTGCACCTTGTATAAAGATCTATAAATAGCGAGAATATTAAGAGAATATTGGACAGGAAAAACAAACCAGTGTTCTAGTGAATAAAAACGCTGGTTTGTAAATTTGATGACAGATTGGTTGTGAGTTCAAACCCTGGGGTACTCGGATATTTGGCCGACGGGCATTTAACCGAATGGATATTTAGCCGAAAATGTAATGGCGTACTTACATGTATGCAACACTCTTTATCATAATCTGCTATTTATATTTATTTACTGTATTAATTCATAATTTTTTGACAGACATTTTAAATCTATTCTGTATAAATTATATTCCACTCCAAATATTACTGTAAGATTATAAATATTTTGAGAAAAAGTACATATTACTGCTGAAAAATCTTAAGCTTTCACGATATGAAAGATCTTTCAATTTCGCTTTTAGTGATAATTATCTTAAAGGGATGAACTAGCTTACTGTTAAATAAGAATTTAAATAATTAGGTGCTACTTTTTACCCAATACTACTTCTTCTAACGGCATTCACCCGAGGTGGGTTGAGCCGGCTCCAATATTGCAGTTTCATGGGAATTTGGGATTCACAAGCGGTCCCCAAACCCGCATGTATAGCCCATGAGATTTGATTATAGTGGTGAAGGTTTCGTGCAGGACCATCCACACTTTTTGAAGGGTCGATTACAGAGACCTGGTGTGCTACGTGCAACAAGGTCCCCAATACACTCAAGTATTTTTTAAAGATACTAATTTCAATAAACAAATATTGAAATAAAAACTTTTACCTTTAAATGTAGATTTATTAATTTAATCACTTGAAATTCAGTAATTATTAGTCCTATTCTACCTTATAATACAGTTAATTAAGTTAAGTATTACTTGTTACTATTTTTAATTTTTCGGTGAAATGTCCGTCGGCCAAATGTCTCTCGCCAAATTTCCGTCGGCCAAAATTTTGTCGGCCAAATGTCCGGCCACGATCCCTGGTGTAAACGGACGAGCAAGAACTGAACAATAAAGATAAGGACTAGACGTTATCCCTAGACATGAATAGTGGAACGAGAACACAATCTAACTGTAGATTAAATAAAAAGTTCAATTCAGAATTCCCTATAGGTTACGCAGAACACCTTAGGAAGGCCGGAGGGCACAACAGCCGAAACGTTACGATGACCATAACAAAAATGAGTAAAATAACGGTAAACTCTCATCCCAGGAATTTAGACAAAAATTATGTAATTTTGTCACAAAGATCTTAAACTCATGTTCCTTTTATGCTTTTTTTTTCATTTGCCATATCAACATGTATTTATATTCACAAAGATATGTTGTTGTTTTTTTATTGAACTGTATATTATTGGTGATCCGTATACATATTACCACACACACACAAAGAAAGAAAGAAAGAAAGCAAGAAAGAAAGAAAGAGACTGAGATAGATAGATAGATAGATAGATAGATAGATAGATAGAAACAGCTGAGAAACGTAGATAGATAGATAAATTCACTGTATTTTATCAATCCCTAACGAAATCGCGCTATCAGTGGAAATACGTTTGAATTGTTTACATTCAGTTGTTTCTGGCATGAAATTGATGGCTTCTGCTTACAAAGTGTAACAGGTCACTTATGAAGCGCTTAAACATAGATTTATTCTGTTTGCTTCCATTTATCTTATATCATTAAATATAAGCCATAGTTTCTCAAGATCTTACCACTTTGTTCAAAATAAGTACACACACACACACACACACACACACACACACATATATATATATATATATATATATATATATATAAAGTATGCTGAAATGTTCTTGCTCTGACCCACTTCACAATATCTAACCAAATGACCAAACACATTTTTGTAACTCCCTATTTGGACATAACCACTTAGTAAAAAAAAAAAGGATTCATTTTATAAAAGAGTAATTTTTATACTGCATAAGAGAATCCGTGTAGAGCAAATAACATAAACGTGACACTGAAGTGTCGCTCTGTGTCCTTCTCGTGTCAAGTCAAATAAGATAGACAAACAACATGCTGTGAGGCGATGCAAAAAAATGATGGCCGGTAGAAAATTGACATTTTAGCCCTAACTCAAAAGGATTTTCCATTTGCCTTCGAAGAAATTACTGGGGCAAAGCTGCTTTGACTCGTAGCATAAATAGATCCCCAAAGCAGGCGCTTGTAATTGGATTAATCTGATGGATAACATGCAGGTATGCGTGAGCACTTCAAACATCTAAATCGCAGCCGGGCTGGCTGTGCCCGGATTAAGACAGCATTAAAACCATAAGCTAATGCACATTGATGAAGATCTTTACCATAAATAGTCTTTGAGAAATACTGTGAAAGAAGGCGAAAAAGTACATAAAAGTTCTTATGAAAGATTTCTTATATATGAGACAAGTCAGTAGTATTAAGCATTTTCTCCATCAATGTCTACAAGCTGTTAAGGGATGTATCTTCAAGTGACTCATTTCAGAATAGAAAACTTCTGAATGACTTTGCAGTATTAAAGTTACTAAATTTATCTTCACAGAATTTTCTACCTATTCGAATGTCTGATCTTATTGCGATTTTCAATTCATTGACAATCTCTGAAAATAAAATTAAAATTTTAGCCCTCATTTTTATTTTATTAAAATCATTGTTAAAATTAAAATACATTTGTCGAAAAAAAATTTTATAACGATTTTATCCCCAAATAACCAACCATCAATTGTAAGAATACAGAATGTATGGCCGTTAACAATAGGAATCGCACAAAATGGCAAGCTGAGAATTAAAGACGGCAAAGTAAAGCGAGTTCGAAAAATTAAATATCTAGGAAATGTTTTAACAGAGGGCGGACAATTTCGACACGAAAATCTGAAAGTGCATTGCAATAAAGAAAAAAAACCTTCCAAAACCTAAAAAGTGTTTTAAGAATCAGCAAAATTCGTTGAAAACTTGTGTAAAAAGACAACTGATCTTCTCTACCCTAGCTGTTGAAAGTAGACTCGTCCATTCAATATAAGTAGGGACAGTAGTGATAAAAGTAGAGAGAAAGTCATAGCGTTGAGTTGTACGCATTGCTGCAGTAAAACACGGTATTGGCTCTCTGGGAAGTGTTTTGACAGAGGACAGTAAGCGCGTCGCTGAGATCAGAAAACGTATTTGGATGGCAAAAAACGCATTCCTCCAAAAAATAGGCAGAGTATTACAACACGGGAGGATTTCTTTGGTAATAAAGTAAAGAGTACTGAGCTACTGTGTGACATCTGTCCTCCTTTACGGAAGCGAATGTAGGACGGTCGCCTCAAAGATGAAGAAGAGGCAACGGGGGTATGTTTCCACAGAAGGATGCTAAGGATATCATGGACCGAGCGTGTTACCAAGGACGAGGTTTTGATGAGAATGCAAACAAGGTGGAAGCTTATATTAACATCAGCTGAAATTTCTGGGACACGTAATGAGAAAGGAGGGCTTCGGAAATCTGATACTCACAGGTGGAATAGAGGGAAAGAGAGACAAATGAAAAAAGAGACAAGCGGAAGCAACGCGTAACATACCTAGCGTGCTTAAGCAAGTGGATGACGGAACATGGCCTGGGACAAGAAGAAAAGGGACAAAAATTATTGTGAGCTACAAAGAACAGCGGGGAGTGGAGGGATATGATCGCCTACGCCCTAAAAGACACGGCAACATAAAAAGAAAAAAAGAATCCATGTTCCTCATGTGACTAAATCTTTTCTTCACTTATCTTTTTTTCTAGTCTTTTTCTTACAATATCATTGACTAGAAACTACGATCTTAGACGAGCATTATAAAAATGGCGACGATGATTCGAAACTCGCATTTGAAAAAATAATTACTCTGACGTTGTAATGATTTGAGAAACGCACGCCCAGTAATCTCTTGTGTTGTGGATCCCGCGTGAAAAATAGGTATCCAATAAATGACAAACGCAAGTATTTTAAGCTAAGAAATTAAATGTATTTACACAAAATACAAAGGGGAATGCTGTTAGTAAAATCCAGGAACACGGTTAGTAGCAAATACAGATAGATATATATACAGTCTCGAAGTAGGACTTCCTTAGAGTCTACGTGCTTGTAACTGACTTCTACAAGAGGTTACTTCACCCCATCCGACACTCACAGACGACTCTTGTACGAATCATGTACGACTCCCTCTCTCTGCCTGACTGTGGCTATTTTATGGCAGCAGGACGAGTCCATTATATCCGAAAAGGGTGGACCCCATAACACCTTGTGTCTTAGTAACTTTACAGTTCTACATTGGGTGAAACAGATTTTTTTTTTTTAAATTAATACCTATACATTTTAATATTGATTATACTTGCTCTAGGTTGAATGTTGATTACGTTGGGCATTTGAATGGTACGTATGACTTGATTGTCGTTGTCTGTATTTCAAAATGAAATATTTAAGTCTAGAAGACCTACTCCCACTGTAACTATAAATTTTCCCCATGAAGCGTTTTCGATATTTGAAGTTTCAAATACTATAGTGTCTGATAATGAGACGCAATTTACTTCGAGTTAAGATTTTTGCAAATAATATGTCGTTGGACATATAACAACACCACTATCAAATGGTCAGGCTGAGCGTTTTGTTGATACGTTAGAAAAGGGTGGGAAAGAAATCTAACAGGGAGGAGACGTGAGAATTAAGACTTCAACAGTTTTTAAGAAAATATAGACTGACCCTAACCCTAATAATACATCGAAGATATCACAAACGGTACTAATGTTTGCCAAAAAAATTAAATTAATTTCTGCGTGATCTTATAACTAAGCTATACCATATAGAGTGTATAATCTAATTTGCATATCGAACAGAAACAAAGTGTACATTACCTTTCTCGATATCATGCTAAACAGCACAGATAATAAGCTGTTGAAAACCGACTACTAAAACTGATCTCATAATCTTCTATTCATACAATTACAATAAAATAAAATCTGGAATAATTATCGGCATCTATTTTTTTCAGAATCTTTCAAGTCAAAAATGCGTCAATGTCATTAAGATGCCGGAGGTTACGGGGAGTGAATGAGAATGGTGAGAGGTCAATCGTGGGGAACGATACAGTGTTCAATTAGACAGACGGTGGCGTTTGACATTGCATCTAAATCTTTAAAGATTGTAGGTGGCAAAGAAGCATAAAATTGGAAGGGTGTTTTCACAGGTGAGAAGTGCGCGATAAGAAACTATTAGAATAGAAGTGGTGGTTGTAGGTAATTAGTTCAACTGTAAAACGACAAGTACTAGTTGTTAGACATTTTCATGACGGTCGTCCTCGAGTATAGAATCTAGAGGTTGGCAGTGAATATTTCGGAGACAGTAGGAAAGCGTACTTTAGGTTCGCAGTGGATATCACAGCAGAGTGTAGTTCATCCTTCTCCTGGTCGCCTTTGGTCCTTCTGGTAGGAGGAAACAAGATGGCCGCCTTTATACACGACGAATACAGTGTTGGGCGGCTTCTGATTTGTCAACCTTCCATTGGTCGACTATAAAGGGAAATAAGTCATTCTGACTCGACCACTAGTTATAGGTATATGTACCCAAAAAACCGTAACACTAGTTGCCTTTATAGTTTGGTTGGTTTGCTTTACGGTATATCAACCTCAATGGGTTATTTAATGCCCACAAAGTTTTTATTGCTGGTAATATTTTGTCAAAAATCTATTTCTGGTAATATTTTTCCTTCAAAAATGTATTGCTGGTAATATTTTCTTTTTTAAAAAGATATTGCTGGTAATATTTTTTCCTCAAAAATGTATTGGTAGCAACATTTATTTTTTAAAAACATTGTTGGTAATATTTTTTCAAAAATGTTTTGCGGGTTATAGATTTTTTTCTTCAAAGATTTATTGCTGGAAATATTTTTTTTACAAAATATTTCTGGCATTAAAACCTGTGTTTACTCTTTCATAGTGTTTAGGGGTTAACTATTTTCCCATAGCAGGGACCCTAACGGGTGCTACCACCCTGGGTCAAGGTGAACCTCGGAACATCAGCAATTAAGAGTTAGTTTCAAGCTCCTCAAAACCTCCTGATCAGAGGCCTTGCTGCTGAACATAGTTTATCGTGTTACCCAGGACGCGGATGTAGTTTATCGTCATACCCAGGACGAGCCTTTATAGTAGAACACTTAAATCATGTAGTAGAAACTTATCAAAATAATTTGTAATGAGAATATTTATAGAAAAGTGAAAAGGAAACCACTTCTTGTCGATGAGAATGTGACTGAAGACGATATGCGAGGTAAGGGGTGATCGCATTACAGACCCTTTGAATTTTGCCAAGAATCTAGAGATATACAACAAGCGCACTAGACCAAACATCAATATTTAATACACGAACGAATGGTAAATTTATAAATGTGCATAATGAATTCTGTCGAGAAAAGATTTTTGGTACGACACAGTGAGGCAAATCTCCTAGCAGTGGACGTATCAACTGATTCGACATAGTCGCCTGACTTCATGCCAATGGAAAACGTTAGGCTGAGAAGGATGACAATATAGAATCTTTTGTCCTCACTATTTATATGATTCAGTATAATGCATTGAAGATACCGTCAACCTCCTTCAATGTCTGAAGTATTTCATATTTAATTATCATCTTAAAACTGGACTAGAATTAAACTGTAATGATAGCAGCATACAAATCCCTAAATAACCTCTTAGCCTTAGTACTCGACTGTAGAAATATGAAAGCAAAATAATAAATAATTCATAAGGAAAGAGAAAACTTAAAAGTAAAGCAATAAAATTGCTTTAAAATATAGTTAAGAAGTATAATTAAAAATAAATAAAGAAAAAGTTAGATT
This sequence comes from Acanthosepion pharaonis, assembly GCA_903632075.3. Taxonomy (NCBI): domain Eukaryota; kingdom Metazoa; phylum Mollusca; class Cephalopoda; order Sepiida; family Sepiidae; genus Acanthosepion; species Acanthosepion pharaonis. The sequence goes on along the minus strand of CAHIKZ030005329.1, from coordinate 1,113,773 downwards.
ATTAAAAAAAAGTAGTTAAATATATATGAAAACTCACATCATGCACCATAACAACCGTTTTTGCCGCCAATTGAAACAGAAATAAAATGTTCCCTCTCTTCATCTTCGACGGCCAAGCGAAGCAGTTGTCCCCTGTCTGCGCTCCGATAGCACATTTTGCTCTCAAATCAGACCAGCAAAAAGTTTTTATCTCCCTATATGTATATGTTCTTGAAAAAGATTTCTATTAAATGTATACGAAACCCTTTTATCGTATATGTTTACTCTTACTGTGTTGTTTATGATTTGTTTGTAATTTATATATTTCTGCTGTCCGGATGAAAGGTTCTTTCCCCCATCACCACAACCACAAAAAAATTACAGATTGTGTTCTGGCCGTTGACTTTAGCTTAGGCAGGCACATAATTTCAAATAGCTGGGAAGCGTTTTAACTCAGGATGGAAAATGCAACATCGAAATCCGAACACGAACTGGAATAACGGCAAACGAGTTCCAAAAGCTACGCAAGGTTCAAGAAAACGCAAAAATTTCTTTGTTGGATTGCTGAGATATATATATCCTTTTCTATGGCAGAGAATACCAAACAATTTCCCTAAGGACGGAGCGAGTAGGCAATGTGGTAATCTTAAATAATGATAACTTAAATTCAAAATCAGGGAAAAAATAACTGAAATTCGTTAAACAAATAATGAGAAAGGAGGGCTTAGAAAATTTACTCCTCACGAGGCATAGTGAAGGTAAGGGATATTGGGTTAAGGCAGTGAGCCATTTGCCTGACAGAACAGAGTGGGGCATTAGCAAAGGAAGAAAAGATAGAAAGCTGTGGAGAGCTATGTCTACCTATTTACTGAAGGAACGCAGCGCACATAAGAAGCCCTTCACGCAACATTACCCTGTTATCACCGCTCTAGATATACTGCTACTAATTCGATCCTATTTCTTCGATGTAGGAGGCCATGTACTACCGTAATTTCTTATGTATAATACGCATTTTTTTTTAAAAAAATAATAAGCAAAATCAGGGTTGCGTATTATGTACAGCTACAAAATATCTTTAAAAAATTGCCGTAAAATAAATTATGAATTATCATAAAACTTTAATTAAAATAGTATTTGTCTATGTTTATAACCATTTTTTAATAAAAGTAGCAAACACTGACCGTAATGGAATTGAAGAGGTACAATTTATAGGGTTTGGTTACCAAACAAGCGATGCGTATTATGCATTATTAGAAGAATTTTCACACATTTTTAGGTTTGACTATTATGGATGAAGGCGTATTATACACTTGGAATTACGGTAAATTTGCTCTATCTTATTTCAATTTTTTGCAACTATGGGCTCTCGATGTACACGGATCTTCGTCAAATAAATGCACTTATTATTATTAATATAATTATTATTATCATTATTAATTTTAAATGCTGTTTAAATGTTAAAAATTACAGATTAATATATATTGTAATATAACAACTCTAAGTCGAAGCTTATGAATCTTTATTTGACTCATTCATCTTTAGTACTGAAAAACATTTATTTTACTGTGATGGATAGATACAAGCGAGACAGCAGATGGGATGTGCTTATTCTATTACCACATATATCATAAATAATAGAAAATAATCATCAAATATATATATATATATATATATATATATATATATATATATATATATATATATATTGAACAATATGAAAATAAAAATAAAATCTTTAGACACACTGGGTTGTAGATTAATATTCTTTCGTTTTTTTTTATTATTATTCCATTTAGATTCCTCGACTAGTTTCGACCGAAATGGCCATCATCGGGAGGAGAAATATTTCTGCTTGCTGGTAGCACTAAACTACAGAAATGAATGTTTTGCTGGAGAGAATGAACTTTTGCCTGTAGTTTTCATTTGTCTTTTTATTTTTTTATCTTTTTAACATGAATCTTTTAACATTCCTTGTGTTGGTCAAACAGTCTCTTTTAAGTTGTTATTTGAGATAAGAGCTGGATAGATACATGTTATTCTGAATTCTCTGGTCAGTTTGACAGTTTTATTGGACCTGGTGAGGGGATGTGTCTCTGTTTAGTGTTTGTGTGTGTGTTATTTGGTTCTTAGGGAGTGAATGAGTATGATATGTGTAAGCGTGTGTATTGCTGTAGGTGTGTGTTATAATTTGGCTCATTAGGGAGTAAGTGAGTATGATGTGTGTAAGTTTGTATATTCGTGTGGGTGTGTGTATAAGTGTGAGGCCTCCACACCTCCGTAAGCATGTCTGTCTTGTGTGGGTGAGAAATGTGGGTAGGTTTTGATTTGTTGACTTATATATTATTACTATCTATATATTGTTAAATTTATGATTTAGCCCGGCTGGGTATTTTGTTTTTAGACGTTGTATGCATTTATTTTCATGGAACTCTAAAATCTTTCTAATGTTATCTGCTCTGAACTTTTCTATTCTCTCAATTATAGTGAATTTGGCATGGGTTTTGAAATCATGTTTTTCCAGGCGGAAATGTTGTTCTACAGGTAATAATTTTTCATGGGGAGTCGATTTAATTCGCTTACGATAATTATTAATTCTCTATATATGACAAATTATTAATATTATTTCTGTTGCTGCTGTTGTTGATATAAAAACATCGTTTAAATATTCAATAGATCTTCGCTGTTGGGGGCATCGGGGGTTGGTTGCGTTCACTCTAGTTCCTGCTCTACTTTACAAACATTGGTGGACCCACAGCAGTTGGAACTCCCGACGGCTTCGCTCTTGGGATCACAGAATCACGAATGACATGAAACGACAATATACATTTTACACATTTTTTATTATATATATATATATATATATATATATATATATATATATATATATATATGGCTGGCGATGGCATCTAGCATGAAACAGACTGTAGCCTCTAAGTGTTGATTCTATGTTCACTTTTATATTTACACACGCTCTATCTCTGATATTGAACACTTTATCCCATAAATATAGCACATCTTAAGACAATATATATATATATATATATATATATATATATATATATATATATATATATATATATATATATATATATATGTATGTATGTATTTATTTCATTGAATATGACAGACAAGGTGCTTTTATTTAGTTTTTTATACAATTTCTCATGCGATCTAATTTTTTTCTTCTTTTCGGATGATAAATAATATAAAAACTGTCCGAATGTTCTTTTTATCCGAGCGCTTCCGGCTATACATTTAGCTATTTTCACGAATTAAATATTTTAACTGTTCAATAACAAGGAAACCGACATAATAACTTTCAGGAAAAATCTTGTTTTACGACAAATAACGAAAGCTAAGAACAAAACCCAACATATAAATAATGAAATCCAATAAATTGCAGTACTAAAAACACTTTAACTGAAACGGGATATAATGAAGCACGATACCACATCAACATAAGTATTAATAATGAACTTGACCATCAACAAATAATTACAAAATAACTGTGCAACTTATACCAAGGAAATATTCTACTTCCCAACTTCCCTGAAGGAGGTTGAAGGTATCTTCAATGCATTATACTGAATCATATAAATAGTGAGGACAAAAGATTCTATATTGTCTTTCTTCTCAGCCTAACGTTTTCCATTGGCATGAAGTCAGGCGACTATGTCGAATCAGTTGATACGTCCACTGCTAGGAGATTTGCCTCACTGTGTCGTACCAAAAATCTTTTCTCGCCAGAGTTCATTATGCACATTTATAAATTTACCATTCGTTCGTCTATTAAATATTGACGCTTTGTTTGGTCTAGTGCGCCTGTTGTATATCTCTAGATTCTTCCCATGATAAATACATACACCTATCAACTCACATATTAAAGGATGATCAAAAGGAATTTCTAAATCTAGAACCAAATTGCCAACTCCAATCTAAATTTGACCTTCTTACAAAGAAGACTGAAACTGAAATCTTACATCAATCATTATGTCAACTGGAAAAGAATAAATTGATAATACTCCATCCAAACGTCAAAGATCTTAAGTTAGAAGGTCTAAACGATTATATTCCACTTAATAGAAACAAGCAAATTCCAACAAAACTCAAACTGCTAAAGAATTAGAAAACAACCCTAATATACTTATAAGAAATGCTGATAAATCCAATAGTTACATAATTTTGGATAAATTGGATTATCACAAAAAACCTCATTGATGATCGTTCTAAATTTATTAAATCACTGAATCTCTAAAGAAATATGTTAATAAACTCATAACATCCAACAATTCTGTTGCAGGATCCCTAAAAATAAACAAAATTATTGAAGATTACCAACCTGGCTACTTTACATTAATGATAAAATACACAAACCGGGATATCCATTACGATCTATTATTTCTCAGATTCCAACATGCATATACCAACTATCAAAATGTCTCAATGATATTATTACCCCATATCTCGCTACTAACTATAGCATTAAATCTACCCATGAATTCCTCCAAATACTTAAAAGCACAAAATTAAAACAAACAATGACATTCTTGCGTCACTTGACGTAGAGAATTTATTTACTAACGTTGCCGTCTCCGAAACTATTGATATTATCATTAATTCGGTGTGTAAAAATAATTTAATTTCACCTCCATCAATCCAACCCAATATTTTAAGAAAACTATTGCTCGCTTGCACCACTAGAGTTCCTTTTTATAGCCAGAATGGTACCATTTACATACAAACTGATGAAGTAAGTATGGAAAACACTTTCTGGTCGTGCTTTTCCAATTATTATATGTCCTATGTTGGAAACAAGGATTTTACTAACGTTATTAAACCTAAAATATATGTTCGTTATGTAGGCCATATATTTATTTTAGCTGAAAACAAGAAAGAAATAGAAAATCTGAAAGCTACATTTCAACAAAATTCCGTCCTAAATTTTACTTATGAGCTTAGGGAAAAAATAAAATTCCTTTCTTTGATATTCTCATCGATTTTAGTAATAATACTTTTAAAACTCTGTTTATAAAAAAAAACAACTAGTAAAGAATCTTGCCATCTTAATTTCTCTAGTGAATGCCCTCTTAGATATAAAATAGGTGTTATTAAAATTTTCACACGAGAACTCATCCTCTCGCATGCTTTTCCTTAATGAATTAAACAATGGCGTTTTCTGTCAAATGCTGATTAATAGCAACGGCATTTAATCATAAATTGGATTCATACATATATATATATATATATATATATATATATATATATATGCAATTTTTAATAATTATTTATATATTAAATATGTGCGGTACAATATATATATATATATATATTTAGTTGGATATATATATATTGCATGCAATTTTACATATAATATTTATATATATTAAATATGTGCGGTCTAAATTCCTATCCAACAAATCAAATGTCGATAACGTATTTTTCGATCAACAGTTTGTCTTCTCGCAAAATGGCATTGAAACTTCCTTTTCTAAGATGCCTCACATCAATCCAACTATTGCCGCTATATATAACAAAAAAAGTGAATTCGGGCCTTCATTCGTTCTAAACAACGTGTTTTAATGTGTGTGTGTGTGTGTGTGTGTGTGCGTGTGCGTGCGTGTGTGTGTGTGTGTGTGTGTGTGTGTGTGAAGAAGAAAAAAAAGGATTCATTTCGGTTATAATTTATTTCATAGATATCACTATATATTCCTCTCTATAGAAAGTAATGTTTTAGTAATTTCCCCGGACTGATTTACTAGATCGACATGCGGAAAGGAAATCAAGAAAGAAAAGAAGAAAGAAGGAAAGGAAAATGAACAAGTTCTTTTTAAAAACGAAATAGAGAGACGATAAAGAAAGGAAAGGAAGAGATGAATGGATAGTAGTAAGCCTAAAACAGAATGTGAGTGAAAAAGAATGTGAAAATTTTAGTAAGGAGAAAGGACAATAAAATAACAGGTTTCAGGCCGACTCTCCGATTTCCAATTGTAAAGCGTTATCCATTACACCATCCACACATCCAAGTATACAAGACCTGGTATTCCCAAGCAATCGCACATCGAAGTATTGACCAGGCTCGACGACGTTGCTTAACTTCGGTGATCACACAAAAAGTGATATGTCCGTAAGCCCAGTCTTTTTGAACACGTCTTTTTTTCCTCTCTATTTATTCACTGTTAGTAAACCCTTACATATTCGTGGCTTTTATACCCTTGAATGGGATGAAAAGATTACAAAAAAAAGATTATAAAACGTTTAGAATATTGTCATGGTTGAATAGAAAGGATCGGGTAGCTTCTTCATAAATAAGGGAAAAACATTATATAATTGCCTAATGAACAATGTCTCCTAAGATAGCCGATACCCCAGAGAAAAACCTTCTCTTTTCCTTGAATTCTCTAAAAACCTGGAACCTTATTCTTTGGTTTTATGATGCAGTATAAGATTCACTATTGGATGCTTGACAAACAAAATCGATTAGATATCTTAATTCGAGAAGGTTCAAGCACACTTCGTCACGATGACTTGTTTCTATCTTTGCTTTTTTTTCTTTCTTCTCAGCCTTGGGGATCTTTGATAATATTCTATCGACGATGTCCAACCAGGACATGGATGAACAACAAATGGAGTGACGGAGAATGATTTGATTGGAACTCGAGCTACGCCGGAAGGAATCCTTAGTATAAAGCCGTGTTCAAATGTTTCCTGTTTTGTCAATCAGTCGCAATTTACACTTTTGCAAACAGACAACAAAGAATGGTAAAACATACTGCAGCATGTTCATGTTTCAGATTTCATTTTTATCATTCTCGAGCTTTTGAAACTTTCCTCGTTTCAATCTTTTGCAATATCAGTTTCTTATATGACAAAATTATTTATCAGTAGTTTATCTCTTCCCAGATTGCTTTCCTCTTTATTGATCAATTTCAAACTTTCGCATTTTTGTATTTCAATTTCGAAGATAACAAGATAACAATTGTTGTTATGATAAGCCCGTAATACGATAGATAGAAGCATGGATGAATTGATAGACAGAGAAATAGAATTGATTTTCAAATCACCAGGGTGGTTAGAATAAAGGCAGTGGTTGTAATAACAACAACAATAATAATAATAATAATAATAATAATAATAATAATAACTAACTAACTAACTAGTGAAAAAAGTATTCGTACAAATCAATTATTAGAATAAAATAATCAATTAATTATGAAAAAGTATATTCTAGAATGTTCCAGTAATGCCATCAGTAATTATAGTTAACGCTATTAGCCATTATCAGAGCATTCTGCAATTTCTAGTCTTATGAGAAGGTTCTATAATGCCTAAAGGTAAAAATTGACGATTTCACAAAACAACATTTTGTCCTTTGGAAAGATCGAACATTACAGAACGATTTCTAAAAACCTGAATATTCCTTTTACTAAATTGCTTCGTTCATTGCAAGGTTTAAAACTCGTAACAGCGTCGAAAACCAAAGACGAACAGTTGATCCGAGGAAGATTTCTCTAAGATCAGCAAGGATATTAGGACGCCAGATCCAAAAAAAATAACAGGTTACCAGAAGAGCTGCAGGAACATCTGCGTGCATTAGGGATTAAATTAACCAAGCGTAAAATAAGTAATGAACTACACAAAAACAGTCTGAAATCCGCATCCCTTCCACTCCTCTTGAAACGACACAGAGATGCTAGGCTAAAATTCGTTAGAGAGCATAAGAATAAAGAATATTCTTTTGGAAAAAAAAAATTTGGACAGATGAAACTAAAATAGAGTTGTTTGGTCTTCTTATCAGAAATCATGTGTGGAGGAAGGACGGTGACCCTACTTACCAAAGAACACGTTGCCAACTGTAAAGTTTGGTGGTGGCAGTATCATGATCTGGGGCTGTTTTTCTGCAAAAATGTTGGAGAATATCAATAATAGATGGCAAGATGAATGCTGAAAAATACCAGAAAATCCTGCAAGACAATTTAATGCGTTCTGTTGAGCAATCTTCTCCTCCTGACTGGTTTTTCAACTGGATAATGATCTTTATGTAGATCTAACAAAATGTTTTTAAGAAAGTAACGTTGGTTTCTTGCAATGGCCAAGTGGTGCCATGACTTGAACCCAATCATGAATTTATGGCGATATTTGAAAATTCAAATTAGAGCATCAACAAATATCAAAATTTGAAGACAAGAAGAATGGGACAAAATACCACACAATGTATGCAAATCATTAGTTGAGACGTACAGGAATAAACCGGTAGCTTTGAACTCAATAAAGGATATTCCACAAAGTATTAAATCATTTATGCTTCTTTGTTTTGTACGAATACTTTTTTTCGTCAGTTAAAATGAAAAAATACATTAATTTCTGTTAGAAGAAGATTTAAGGCTATTACTATTTCTTAATAAAATGTATCTTTACACATTTTTATGTATCAAAATTTATTTTAGTTAAGGATTTTCATTCATAAAAATACAATTTTTCAGATCTACGAATTTTAATGGCCCCATTATATATTAAAAAACTTTGCCTGAAGGGAAAATAGTGGTGAAATTAAACTATTGTTATTTCAAAAATATTTTGTTCTAGACAGACTAAAAATTTTAATTGTTACTTCAATGTCAAACAGGTAATTTTTTCCATCTGTTTTTTCCACATTTGAATTAGATATATATATAAATATTTATAATATATATATATATATATATATATAGTGTAATCACTTTTGTTATACACTGTATATATACATAATGACACTGTGACAATGTGTGTGTGTGTGTGCATTTATTTTTCCTCAAAATATAGTATGTTAAATCCCTGGCAACAGAAAAGTTGTCAATTTAACACAAACAATTAAATAGCAATGTCTTATCCAAACTGCCTTTACTCTCCTGGGCATGGCGAAAGGTAGTCACTGGAATGCTCTTCCAACACGACGTCGCGGAGCTGCTGGATATTTTGAGAATCTGCGCACCTCCACCTTCTGCTTGAATGACCCAAAGATGTTTTATTATCAATTGGCCAGTCCATCAATAAGTAAAGATGGTTTTTGGATGTGAGTTTGGGGTCATTGTCATGTCTGGAACATTCTGGACCCAGTATTTAGTATATATAGTTCATCTTTCCTCAATGGGTTATATATCCATACCTGCATATCATGCAGCCCCAGACCATACATGAACCATGGATGTAGGTAAACACTTATCTTTGTAAAAAAGGCCATCAAACCAAACAAATTAAAATAGCTGGTCCAGAGGACATGGTTCCAGTTCTATGGGCTTTGATGACATGTCTTCACAAACTGTTTGAGGGCTTTCTGCTCCTTCCAGAAGAGGCTTCCTCCTGGGTTGACAGCCATGCAAAATTTGATGTAGTGCCATGGTCTGGAACACTAAGTTCAACCCAATCTCTTCTTACAAAGGCTAACAGCATTGTTTCTTTCCAAAGAAACTTTGATGTAATGGAATAACATTCTTTGACGACCTACCTGAGGCCTACCCTGCTCTTTTAAAAATGCCTGTGATCACCCCCATGAGTGACTACATAGGTAGTAACTACTATAAGTTCATCTGTAAGATAGATATCTTTATGTATAGATAGATCCTCAGAGAGTTTTTGATATGTTGGATTTCATGACCGGAAAAGAGTGTTAGATACTAGATTTGATAGCTGCCCATGAATAGATAGATAGATGAGATTTGAGGATAGATAGATAGAAACATTTAGGGCTGTAACAGGGATGTACTCAGTTTTTAGGAGTGAGTTTCTTAGAAAAGATTTTGTTGCCAGGGATTTAGCTTTTAATGGCTATATTTTGAGTTAAGATGGAAAAATTAACTCTGTTATATATGCAAACAAGAAAGAAAGTGTTGTCCCGTGAAAGAAAGAAACAGAAGAAAGAAAAAGAAAGAAATAAATATAAAGTAAAATTGTATGTTAAAAAACATGCAAGAAAGAAAAATGTCTATGTTATTAAAAATCACTTCGACAGAAAATGAAAATGAAATTATCAATTCCTTGAAAAATTTTTATATTCGAAATAAAGAGACATTCCATAAAAAAATATAAAAATATATATATATATATATATATATATATGAAGAAAAAATGAAAAAATCAAAAATAGAAAAATAGAAAGAATAAAAAATGTGCCAAAAGTTCACCTTTCTTACACACTGCATTGTTTATTCCAAGGATGTAATGGAATAACATGTCACCCCATGAGTGACTACATTTATAAGTATCTAAGATAGATAGATAGTAGATAACAGATACCATAGAGGCAAATAAATAGATTTAGGCAAAAGTTTCCAGTATTTCCTATTTAAAAATATCCCTTGTTTTCTATTGTGTATTCAATCTCTAAAAAAAAAAGAAAGAAAAAAAAAGAAAGTTTGTAAACATCTCGAAAGAAAAAAAGGTAATGACAGAAAAGAAAAAACAATAAAAAGTGTGAAAGCAATAAAAAAAGAAAAAGAAAAAACACGGACGAGAAAAAAAGAAATCAAAAAAAAAAAAGAAACACAAAAACAAAAACACATTTATATATATATATATATATATATATATAAATATTTAGTTTTCCAATTTTTTTAAAATCCCTTGTTTTATTGTGTATTCAAAACTTAGTATAAGAAACATTTTGTACCGAAATAAACAATATTGTATATATATATATATATATATATATATATATATATATATATACACACACATATATATATATATATATATATATATATATATATATATATTTTGTTTTAATGTTTAAAATGTTTTTAAAGAAACTAGTATAAGAAACTTGTACCCAAATACACAATTATATATATATATATATATATATATATATATATATATATATATATATATATATATATATATATATATATATATACATTTATACATATATACTTATTTGTTTTAATGTTCAAAATGTTTTAAAGAAACTTGTATGAGAAAATGTACCGAAAAATACACAATTATATATATATATATATATATATATATATATATATATATATATCCAGAACGTATCGTCAATCATCCCAAATAGCGGAAACTTGTATCATTTCGACCATAATATTCTAAAAAATTCTTTAGTGATAATCGATCCCTTCCATAAACTATTGATATATTCGTCCCGCATGTCCGTGAAAATGGCTGCTTAATTCTTGAAATAAAGCATCTGACCGAAGCTAGAACCTTTCTTTAACTTCTAACTTACTTGCCTTGTACCTTTTGTTGTATGCGTTTTTCCTTTTCACTTCTTTTTTTTTTTTTGTATTTTCATCTGATATCTT
>CAHIKZ030005329.1:1072500-1097500 GCA_903632075.3 Acanthosepion pharaonis | reverse complement strand
CTAGGTCTGCTCTACGGTTGTATTGAGCTCTTTTGTTAGTTAGTTGTTACTCGTATCGGGGTTTTTCTTTGGGCTTCAGACCTGCATCTGTGCGATTTTTGTCGGCAGAAGTTTATGTTTGTAGCTCTTTCTTTTTTTTAAAACCTTTTTTTCCCTCGAAATTGATTTGATTAACAAATCAAAAATTCGAGGGTTTTTCAAAACGAGTCTAGTTAATATTTATATATATATATATATATATATATATATATATATATATATATATATATATATATATTTATACACGTTTCATTAAATAATATAGACAAGTGTTGTCTATTTATTTTATGTAAAATTTTTTTCGTATCTTCTGATAAGTTTGATAACATTATCATTAACCTAAAAAAGAAATTCACAATATTTATCCATTATTTTTTTAATATAATCTAAGCTTTCGGCTTACTCAAGCCATTATCAAAGATGTAATTACAAACATATCAAACAATATACGGACACGACAGTGATGATAGTCTGTCATTGCTTAGTTTACATAGTGGATCACTAAGCAACGATGAACACGCGCATATAATATATATGAATGTTTAATAATATAATATATGGATCTACTGTATCAAATAATATTAACACAGAAAAAAATTATATAGGAACAACTAATACCAATTTTAAAGAAATTTTAATAAGCATGTCATTTGAAATAGGTTGATAAGTAAATATTGCAACATTATCGAAATATATATGTTGTCAAAAATAAAATAACATACATAGTAAAATTAAATGGGAAATTATAAAAAAGTACACCCATAAAATTATCAACAATAGGAATAGTAAACTATGTGAAGAAGTAAAATTATCAATATCAAATTCTTAAGAAACCAAATTAAATTATTAAATAAGAATGATATAATCGGCTGATGCCGACATTTCAACAAATATTAAATTTCTTACTTTAATAAAAAAAAATATATAGCATAATACAACAATACAATAGGTCTGTTCGAAGCCATTTCTTCACAATTTTTCACAGGAATGGCAGTATACATCAAAGACATTTTGAGACAGTCCTTAAGTCCCAACTTTGGCTTCTTACTGACGAGGCTTAGCACTAGAGTTTTCTCCATAAAACAGCTGCTTGGGAATGTGCTGACCGTCCATGCGGACAAGGTGACCAGACCAGCGAAGACAAGATCCGAAGTTCATGCTTTCAGTACTAGGCAGCTGTCATCTCTCAAGCACCACAGTGTCTGGTGTAAATGACAGCCATTTTATCCTCAAGAACCCTCGAAGACATCTCTGATTAATCTTTCAAGAGCTTTGAGATGTACACGTCCCAGGTCTTACATCTATGCAAAAGTGCAGAATGAATACAAGCTTGATAGAGATATTAATACTGCCTTAGCACCAAACCCTTATCTCAAGCAAGTCAAAAGATCTGGTAGTTTTTTCCATCCCGAGACATATCTCCCTGTCCAAAGAATTATTCTGAGATAGGGTGCTGCCAAAGTACACAAAAAGTGGCGCTTCCTATATAAAAATATAGCAGGATTCACAAAGCTCTTTCTTCATGCAGGGTGTTACATGAACACAGTCCTCACATTGTTGGCCAGGCCAGAGGCAGTCCGTGACTTCTTTCATCTCGCCCTCTGTGTGTGAAATCAAATCGCCTTGATCCACATATAGTAGTTCTTGGAACAGAGCCTTGAGTACCGTTAAACAATGCCGGAACCGACTACGATTGAAGGGTTTGCTAGTTGATATATAGGGAATGTAAATACCGTTGACATCGGGTTTAAAGCGATCTTGAAAACAAATGACACAGGGTCTGCAAAGGCACCGTTAAAGTTAACCTTGGCATTCATATCACTGTGAAGAGATCAAACAAGGGCCACTAAATAGGGTGAACAACCCACTCTCATCAGAACCCTCTAGGGCATCTCATGGTAAAATCTGTCAAATGCCTTCGCACTGATAGAGATCAAACCCTGCTCAATACACTTTTCTGGATCTGGCGAATTGAAAATATCAAATCAACTGTACGTTCCCAGAACGAAAGCCACACTGGGATTCCGGAAGAATGGATGGGGTTATGTGTATCTCCAGGTGATTCAAATGAACTCTTGCAAAAACTTTTCCAACGATGGAAAGTAAAGGAGTTCCTCAATAGAGGTCGCTAGAACCGTTTTTGAACAAAGAGATGAGACGTATTATTTGCATTATTCGGACTATTGTCATCTCAGAAATAAAGACAGATACTAAGATGAGACGCATGTCTCTCCTATACTGAGGGGTACTCTCAGCCCAAACGGATAGGAAAACCTTGTGCTACAACTCATCTAGTCTGGGGCCACGACATTTAAGGAGTTCAGCGCTAATTCTTCTCAGTCTAATGGTTTTTCCATTGTTCATTCGTGAAACAACCCTGGAGACCTCATGAACATAATGACTGTCCAGCCCATTCTTGATGGATAGTTGATAGACCTGGTGAACAAAGCTCTTGTCAACAATAGATGGCCGATTCAGGTGTTCATAGAAGCGTTTCCTCCAACAATTACGTTTATTTTCTGGTGTGGCAAGTAACCCCAAACTGTCCTTTGAGTGCAATGGGGTTATAGTAGATGACCTAGAACAGATAGATTTCAAATACGTTATAAAAAACCTTAGAATGTCGAAAATCAGCAGAATGCTGGATTTTAGCTGACTTCTCCTCCCACCACTAATTTTGTATTTCTCCCAGACAACTCTTAACCTGGGCTTTTACTACTTCCACTTTCAATTTGACTGCAGATTGTTCAGAGGGAGATAATGTATTCAGTTATTTCGGTTATTCAATCGATCTGCTGCCCAGAATTTGTTTTTGGTAGAATAGATGTTTTATGTCTGCATCATTGTCATTAAACCAGCCCTGGTGTTTTCTGTCTATATGTTCCAGTAATTCGAGTGAGACAGTATAAAGTTAAGATTTGAAAACAGACCAAACATTAATTTCGTCTAGAGTTTCAATTTATTTTTTATCTTATATTGTGGCCTTTGTCCATATATGAGTTCATATTATTATTCGTAAAGTTTTAAAACGGTTTTATTTATAAGCACTTTCGGCTTGATTCGCTGTATTCTATTTATTAATTTCAATGGCTGTATTTTCTTATCTCTGTATATAGTAATTATTGCTGGTGAAATGAAACGTGAGGGGAAGTGGGTAATCAACGGAAAATCATAATTACCTTCTAAGCATCCGATGAGGGGGTGTCCACCAAAAAAAAAGGAAAGTAAAAAATTACCCGTAAACGGCTTAAATAGATCTCGCACCGTTGTGATTGGTTGTTGGTCAATCTCCAATCAAATGTGAGATTACGGGGTACTCTTATAAAAGTCAGCACAAACAAGCATTTTTCTTAGAGGGCGTTTCAGAGTCTGATCAGCTCTGAAAGGGTCGATTTGGTGAGGTCAGTATGATGTTTGAAAGACCCGAAAGTGTCCAATGATCCTTTTCTAGAACATCACTGACGACGCCCTCTAGCGCTAAAGGAGCGTATATTCAAAGCAGTTATCAGCGAACTGTTGTTGAGTTTCTGCTTTCTTTAATTTGGATACATTGATACGCTTAGGCGGGTGAGTGACCAAATGCTTGCCTTTATTTTCATATTAAAAGAAGCTTTCAACAGACGATGGTTGGTCTAGCATTCCATACTTATCATGACTTTGACATCAAAGGGATTTGGCGATCACGGGGATAGACATTGACGAAGTCGATCACACGCCTACTTTTAGACCTAGGGTGCATCGAGGTAAATTTATTTGTTTTTTGTGTTGAAAAAGAGAATGACTTTTAAATAGATCGAACTCATTGCGTAAACACAGCAGATGTAACCCATGACTATTGAATTTTCCAGGTCCATGTCTCCCCAGCGGCCTCATCATCACCACCATTAAAATCATCAATAGGTCAATTTTGTCATCCCTGAAAACATTCCTGGTGTTATTTCTGAGGTCAGCGTAGAAATGTCCAACATCTTTATCGGAGTAATCTAATGTGGGAGCATAGAAACTGATAAGGAAAGAATATCAACCATTACGAAGAAGCAGGCGCAATACCATAATTCGATCAGATACACACCGAAGAAGCACCTCCAGTCTATGAGCTAACTCAGATTTAATTGCAAAGTCAACCCCGGACCAATCTTTTTCATCAGTTTTACCCCTCCAGTAAAAAGGATTTCCCACCTCTTTCCGCCAACCACCTTTGTGAATGTGAACTTCATCTATCAAGAGAACGCCTACGGAATTCGCGAGCAAGTATTACCGAGCGTCTGGCTGGGTGGATGCTGTTAACTGTCTCTTGCATAGTTCTTATGCTCCAGGAAGATATGTTGGTTCGGAATCTCTGAGCAAAATATATTATGTAAGATCGCTTATACCTAGTGCTGTTGTTACCCTGTCTCAAGGTCTGGTCATCGTTGACTAAACCGTTTTTTCTATTAGGCTTCAAGGTGGGGAATTCTGGGTGGACAACCAGCAGGACTAAACACAAAACCTGTCAAAGGGAGGAAGAAGTCTCTTTCAGGGTCAACGGCCATATATATATATATATATATATATATATATATATATATATATATATATCTGAAAAGAGTACTTAACTTTTAAATATCAATTTTTACTCCGGCTTCGAAGTTTCTTGGTAAATTTCCAGTCTTCTGGTTTTAAACTTTATTTCCAAATTTTTACCAATTTTCCCGCCTCGTTTTCAATCCGCTTTTTACTCCATTTTTTCTTTTCTTTATTCATCTGCGTATTCAATAATTTCACGTTCTTTGACATGCACACGTTCATGAAATTTTGCTTTTCATTAGGTCTTTCATTTTTTCAGCTGTAGATTTTCTTACAGCTTTAAATTTTTTCAGCAAAGGCAATTTTTTATATGGTTGATATAGAAGTTTATATATTATACTTATATTATTAATTAAATTTTAATATTTGTTAATTTGTATTATTAATTAAATTATAATATTTCATCTTGCATTTGCATTATTAATAAAATTTTATTTAATATTTTAATTAATATTTATTATGTACTATTATTATTATTAAAGTAACAAAGTAAATATTTGTTAATATGTCGGCATTGACCATTATTTCATATTTCTTTAATAATTTAATTTGATTATTAAAATTGATAATTTTTCTTCTAAACACAGCCTACAGTTACTATTGGTAATATTATATATGAGTATTTTTTATATTTTCCCATTTCACCATAGTAGGAATATCATTTCTTTTTGATTCTATATATATTTTGATAATATTGTGCTATTTGCGTATTTTCTATTTATTTGCGTATTAATCTATCTATGATTTAATTATAAAAACTTTCTTTAAATGTGGTTTTCGGTTGCTCTTATGTAAATCTTTTCTTCTGTGTTGTTGTCTTTGATACAATTGCTTCAAATATTATATTATTTCGAGAATTAAACTATTATTATTGCTACTTTACGCATGTGTCTTATAATTGCTGTTGTTTTTATTTAATATTTTTATTATGTTTATTTATTATTTTCACCATATTATTCATACAACTATAATTGATTTTTATTGTATTTTGTCAATGATTTTTGATTGTTTACTATATTTAGGTAAGTGTTTTTCCGTTAATTTAATAAATACATTTCCTGTTTTTGCTTTTCTTATATTATTATAGGCAGAGTTTAACTAGATTATATATTTTTTTGGTTGTTCTTTTGTGTGTATTGTTTTTAGTTTTTTTGTATTCTAGTTTAATTGAATAACCACTTTTTCTTAATTTTGATTCTTATTTCTTTTTCATATTATTAAATATTTTTATATTGATAGAATTACTTGAAATACTTTTGTTAAGATATTTTGGTATATGTTTAAATATATTAGGAGGGTGATATGTATTATTGTTTATATATTCATTGGATTATTATTTGATTTCCCATATGGTATGTATATATTATTATTTAAATTAAAAATTATGTCAAGAAAATGTACTATTTTCAGGTTAGGTTTTATGACTATTTTAAATTCTAATTTATTAAATGTTTCTATTATTTATATTTTTATATTTTATATTTTTCTACCGTTATAATTTTTATATAAACTTTTATCCTCATTATTAGACCATCATTTCTATATAAACACTTATCTTCATTTGATAAATTATTTAAGATATATAAACCTGCGTTTAGTGTGATTTTGCATAATATACCATCACAACTTCCCATTGTTACGTCAATGTTCTCATTGCTGGTATTACTATTGTCTTTTTTATCTATATATTGTTTTTGCTTCTTTATGTTATTTTCTAATTAATTATTATTAGTTTTGTATAACTAATTCACCGCTATTTCGATTAATTTTGCATAATTTTTATATTCCATTTTATATATTGATCTTGATTTGTTGGCACGAAATAATAATTTATTTGATTTATTTATAAATTTTGTATCATTTATTAATTGTTTTTGGAATTTATTGTTGTTTCTTCTAGTTTCTATTGTAGCTATTTTCGAAATGTATGAGTTCTTTTCCTTTAGGTTGACATTTCAATGTCAAAAATCGAAATTTGTTGTTATTGCTATTATTGATCATCTTTGTGAAAGTAAAATAATTTCCATCATAATCTTTTCATGAAAGGTCTGTTTTTTTTTTCATTAAGATTACTTTTGTAATATTGTATATTTTATACAGGAATATTATTTAATGAATAATCAAATTGTATCGATTCCATATTTTGAGGAAATTTAATCGTAGTAATTGATTGATATTTATATAATTATATACATAATCAATAGTGTGCTATACTTGGAATTTTTGTATTTTTTTTTATTCCTGGAGTTTATTAGAGATATACACACACACACACACACACACACACACACACACACACACACACACACACACACACACACACACACATATATATATATATATATATATATATATATATATATATATTTAAATAAAATCTTTTAAATATTAAGCAGGCTCTCATTAATAATAACTTCCCAAACTACATTGTAGATGAACAAATAAGACGATATATTAAAAAAAACACAACATACGTCAAATAGAATGTAATACTTCCTCAAAGGACACTAAATATATTAAACTACTATATTGCAGCCAGAGGTAAGCTAACTGTAAACAATATGAAAAACTCATCCTAACATATCTTCCATGGATACTAATTAAAAAATAATATTAATTACATATTACAAAAAATACAATACAACCAATTTAATTATTTGCATTAACTCCTTCCTACCAACTGATGAATTACGTAAAACCATTACATACTAATTTAAATGTCCATTGGGAGAGTATATCTCCGACAAAAAACTAATATATATGTTGGGTATACGACAACTACACTCCAGATGTCTGGCCATTCGTCAATAGTCAGACATCTACCACAACACTCTAGTCCATATTCACAATATAAAAATTACTGATCGACAACACAAGTATCCTACAACAAGAAAATAATAAATTCACGCTACAGATCATAGATTTATATTAAATAAACTGAACAGAATTATCTATGAATAATGCAGTAATGTTCTGAAATACCTATAAAGGAACAGTTTTTCACGCTTTAATGCGCGCAAGGCAGTGACATTATAACTCTGAAGAAAACAACACCATAATGGTTATTTTTTCACTTTCTAATCAACGCTCGGTACATTGTCCCCCGTTTGCATTTAAAAGCCTAATGAAAAGTTACGGTAAAGGATAGCAACGCATAGCTTTGTATAAATACGTGAACGCCTGAACAACTCCTAGTTTTGTACTATTTGCACCCCTGAAGATGATCTTGGAAGAAGATCGAAAGTACTTTGGAAACGAAAATAATAGAAATTTAAACAGTCATAGTACATTACTTTCATCCTTTGATATCAATATACGGAAACGGTTTTGTTCAGATAATATATCTGTATTTATTCAATATATTTTGTTAAAATATATATATATATATATATAGAGAGAGAGAGAGAGAGAGAGATAGATACATAGATAGATACTCATGCTTGTAATGCACAGCTCTTCAGTTATGAATTGAGTGCTCAGGCTGCTGATTTGTCATTTACATACATTACGTATATAAGTTATAATTTAAAGTGATGTGGAAAAGAAGGAGTTCTTTTGAAGTGCTCTGTATTTTCCAACCTCAATTTTTGTGTATTGTGTGTGTTTTTGCTATTATATGTATATTTATTCCTTCTCCATACATAATAAATTATTATAAAAAAGTATATATATATAAATGGTTCATGTGTGTGTGTGTGTGTGTAGTCCGTCAAATGTTCCTTTTTTGCTAGTATATGTTTGTACATATATATTCGTTCTCCATACAAATTTGTATGCCGTGTCTGTGTGTGTACATATGTGTCTGTATGCGTGTGCGTATGTGCGTGTGTGTTTGCGTGTGTGTGTGTCGTCCGACTAGTCTTTTCGACCATTATATGTGTATGATATTCTTTTTTATGTGTGCATGTTTATAATTTGTTTCGTGTTGGTTTAAATTTGTCTATGATGTTTTTCTTCTATTTTTAAATAAGAATAAAGGTCTGATATATTGGCATAATTTTTCTAGTATTTCTAGATGTGTTGTGACACAAAGAATTTCCTGTTCTCTGGTAATTTAATGTTGCTTTTGTGAAGGGAAACTCTGTTGTTTAGTGCTTGCCCGATTCATACAGAGGAGTTGTTGCAATTTTTGCCTTTGAATGCATAAATCATGTTTTTTGAGTTGCAGTTTAAGTTTTTTTTTTTATTATTGTGATTGTTATTATAGGGTTGTCAAATTTGTAGGAGTTTCCTTTTATAAGGATATCACAGACCCCACATCTAGTTGCATTCTGAGACCCGCTGTATTGTGCAATGGCTAAATTCGGATGAAATTCGGTTAGTATGTGTTTTAGTTTTTTGATTGGTGTTTGCTTTTAATTATTTTCGTTGTTTTTAGTATATTTTTCATTTTATCATTCTTGTTAAGTAGGTTTAGATTTCTTGTAATTTCTGTAAATACTTCACAATTTTTCTTGTATGTTGAGACATATGCTAGAATCTGTTCGACGTTGCGTTTCTTTTGATGTCATATTTGGTCTAATGATATTTTTCTGCTTGTTTAAAACATTTGTGGTGTGATGTAGCCTCGTTTTTTTTTTTAGAGTTATATGTAGTTCTACTAGGCAGCTTTTCGAAGGTGTTTGTCGGACTAAATATTACAATCCCTACGTACTACGGAATGGGGAAGGAAATTTAGACAGGTTTTGGGTCATGACTATTGAAATGAAGCTATTGTTGATATCTATAGGTTTGTGGTACATATGTGTTATAATTAGGTTATTTCTATTTCTGATGAGCATACATACATATTATGAAATGGACAAAGTCCGACAATTATTTTAAGACATTTTTATGTTTATGCATTCTTTTTATAGATACAAATATTTAAGTAAAAGCTCTGTTTATAATAAACAGTATTAAACAACATTTACCGGCCTGAATGTCCGAGAATTTTTATAGAAAATATTCGTCCTCCGACAGGAATCGAATCAGTATTCTATACGGAACCGTAGAATTTAGCCTGACGTGCCTTTAACCGATTTGGCCATAGAGGAGCGTTCAGTTAGCAAGGTAGATTTTACTGTCTTTAAATCATGGAAGGTTGTAGTTTAAAGAATAATGTACATAATACCTCATCTCAGAAGTATAGACAGGTACTGAAGGACCGAAACGTTGTGATAAATATGGCAACAAAGATGGGGACAATAGTCCGAATAATGTAAATAATTTACATAATACCTCATCTCAGAAATATTGACAGATCTCAATAGTAAGTAAACTTACTGTTTATAATTCTTCCTGTCATTTACTGTGGAATATCTCTGCGATATCTGCTGGAAATGCGCAATTCCTTCTTTTCCTCCGTCGACAGTGCCCCACAAATTGATGATTATTTCCCACCATAGCAGTCCTTTTCTGACAAATGCAAAATTTGTTTTTCTCGGAACATTCAAACCGGTAAAATATTTGTTAATACATATTTATTATAAATATAGCATTTACTTAAATATTTATTTTATATAAACGAACATATAAACATAAAATATTAAATATATATATATATACATATATATATATACATATACATACATATATATACATATATATATACATACACATATGCACACATATACATACATATATATCAGATATATAGATATATTCATACATATATATAGATACATATATATATACATATATATAAATACATACACCAAACCCGGATATAAGAGAAAACCCAGATATAAGAGAGATTTTCTCTGGTCCCAAATTAGAGCCTGTGTTAATGTATATAAATTAGACCAAACCCGGATATAAGAAACCCGGATATAAGATACTTCTTCTCCGGTCCCTCAACTCTCTTATATCCAGGTTACACTGTATATGTATATATAGGTATATATGCATATATATATACACCTATATATATATATATATATATATATATATATATATATATATATATATATGTAAATATATATATACACACACACACACATATATACACATATATACAAATATATATATATATACATATATGTTTATATACATATATACCTATATAAGCACATCTATACATATATATATATATATATATACATATATATACATATATGTATACACATATATAAAATATATATATATATGCACACACATATATATACAAATATACCTATATATACAGAAATACACACACACACACACATATATATATATATATATATATATATATATATATACATATATATATATATGCATGTATGTATGTATACAAAATCAAAATACAATAGTATATTTACTTTCTAAGTCTGGCAAAAGACTATTTTATTGTCATCTTGATTGTATCCTTATCATTTTCGTAAATCTATTTTTGAAAACATCTTGTATATTATCCTACTACCGGACACACTCCCATATGCGTATGTATAATTGTATTTCTTACTTGATTACTTGTATTTAGTGCAGTGAAATGTTGTTATTGGACATCTTAGGAGATGAAAAAATGCAGGATAAAAAACATCTAATTCCTTATTAACTTTGCCATTAGTTCGTTTGCCTTTGAACGTAGCCGCCACTAATGGCAATGAAACCCGACCGCAAATAGGAATGCAAAAAGAAATTACGTTTGTGAAAAAATAATTATGCAAGTAAACCTTTAGTCCACCTTTTTATATTAACGACTAGGGAAGCTGCTCCACATTCTTGTTCACCTTTTAGATCTGTATAACTGATGTAAAACCATTTCTTCAACGCAAACACGACAATAGTATTATTTCAACTCCAAATCTATTTTTCCTCTTACCTCAGGTCGCTTAAATAAAGACTCGGTTAAAGAAATATAAAGACTCGGTTAAAGAAATATATATTCATCGGATGAAATAGTTTTACCTTCACTGAAGGCATTGCGGTTGACGTTCCAAACCAGAAAAAAAGCCATGTTTTCTAAATCCTGATTTTCATCGTTGGTTGGAATTTAAGGGTAAATATATCTTCAGCTTCCCGGAATTTAAAAGTCTCAACAATTGCCGAATAAAAGTCTTATTTTTATATTTATTCCGTGTTTAGGTTTTAATAAAAGTGTTCAACTACAAGAATGCAACGGGTTGCTGAGCGAAAAAAAAACCCAGAGATGACAATATAAGAGCAGGTATCATGAGGATGACGATTGATATAGCATAGAACTTGAGGCCACATATAACATTTTCAAAAGTTAAATTATGAGACCTAACTGCCAATGAAGTAACACGTTTACATTTCCGAAGCCAAGGTACCAAATAGTTGAAATTATTTAAAATAATTGCCATGAAAATATTCAGAATAAAAGCCGAAGGAAAATATGTTAGGGAGGTGGGGAAATTACTGAAACCGAGATGCCAGATCAGGATCGATAATGTAGCAGATTCTTTTTTCATTTTTTTTTCAGGAATTACTATATGTACAGCAGGAGGGAGGCAAGATCTGGCAGCAATATTCGGATGAATGGTAGATATATATAGGATAGACAGATTTTCTAGCGCGACATAGTTAACAGACTTTACTGGCAGCGGACTTAGCAATTGATACTAAATACAAAAAAAAATATTCCTCTGCCCCTTGAGGTTTATATCCTGTTCTTTGTAATCAAGATCTTGATCTCATCTCATCTTATTCCATTTCCTGCTTTTATTCATAAGATCGTCTTCTGTTGCAGTGTCTCATCTGAAGAACTCATCTTTTCTTCTTTGTCAAGATCTTCCATAACGACATCTTCCTCTTCAGTTCTAGACCATAAATGGTTATAATAAGCCATTAAGCATTTTCCTTTCTTTGATATAATAGACGTGTTATGTCCCTTTTGCATCATGTAATTAGCTCTCTTAGGACATGTCTTTTTATACCACATCTTTTCATTTATCAAATAAGACATTGTTAATGGAGATCTTATTTGTCTTCCCAATAACGCAGATGGTGGGCTTAGAAATCTCTGCATGTGGAATTGTCCTATAACTAATTTGTAACCTTGGTAAGTAACTGTCTATAATATCTATATTTGGGGGAAAATACTTTCAATATCTTTTTTACTGTCTGCGTTTTTTGTTTTTTGTTTTTTGTTTTTTGTTTGGTTTTTTTTTTGCAATTCCATTAGATTGATGGGTGATACGTTGTTGTTTTGCAAAGAAACTTAGGTTGCTGCTTTGAAGTGTTAGAAAATAACTCACGATTTGTGACCTATCTTTACTAGGAACTCTCTACCTAATAAAAATTGTCAAGTTCTCTCTGTCAATGCCACTTTTTCAGTATCTGAATAATTTATTTCTTCTGTCGTCAATCTTCTTGATAGGTACATTAATGAATGGCCTTCTTATGATAAAACTGCTGACACAGCTCAATCACTCGCATCTGTAGTTACCATAAACTCATTTTTTGAATTAAAGATTTTTAAAATGGGTTTTTCTGCGACTATCTTTTTTAAATCCTCAAGTTTTATCTTTGAGTCCATTTGAACTCATTATTCTTTTTACGCAGTTTTAACGTATAGTTTTATTAAGACGCTAAATTTCGGTAGGATATCTATTATAAAAATTAACCAATCTTGAAAAAGGATTCTAATTGTTTTTTTTTTTTTGTTTTTTTTTTATTAGTATGTATAGCTATTTCTGAAATTTTCTAAATTAACTTTGATCTGGTGCAATACCATTTTTCAAAATCTGAAACCCTAAATAGGATATTTTATCACAATCAAATTCATATTTGTCTCAGTTTATTGTCATCCCCTCATTTTTAAACTTGTTTAACGAATTTTCTCTTTGTTTTAATTCATCTTCAGTTGTGGCACCAAGGCAAATATCATCTTGATAAATAATCATGTTACTTATTTCACCAGTTAACACATTTTCCATCCACTCCAAAAAGCATTATGGTCCATCTTAACAATTCTATGGAGAGTTTATTGCGCTATTTCCCTTGAATGTATCATCAATCTGTATTTAATTATAGATGGATTTTAACTCATTTTTTTTTTGCAAATGGTGTCATGGCCGATAATTTGTGGATAACAGTTTCAATATTGAGAATATTAAAATAATTTGTATATTTTATTTTTACATCAATTTTTAAGTTACCACATATTCTTGACTCTCATCTAACTTTTTCAAAATGACAATGGGAGAGACCAATTTGCTGCCACCTGGTGGAACATGATTACAAATTCCTTAAACTTCGATTTTCTTAACCATGACAACTATTAAAAACAGAAGGTAAATATATAATTTACAGGATTCAAAATAAGACACGTACTACTTTTATGTATTTCTATCTTGCTTTATACATCTTTAACAATCCTGTTTTTACATTTTTTTATAATTTTACAGTATTGATTCATTTCGACGCAGCCACCTTTAGAACATTTATTCCTTGTAGTCCACGAATTCTTTTCGATTCTACTACTGCAATTCAAAATCGGTCACAGGTTTCAAAGGTTCCATTAAAGTATCGCAAAGTTTGTTTTTTTTTTAATAAAAGATTCATTGATTTGTCTCAATTTCAGATGTCTTCTTCTCAATTTCGGTTTACCCATTTTTTTTTGCAAAATTTTCTTGGGATTAGGGTGACCTCACTCCACCTATCTACTTTCATTGGAAAATTAATGGCATTTAATTTAATTTTTTCAAAAGAATTTTTTTCCTTCGGTCTTTCTTTTGAAGAGACGCCATCAATTGTTTCTTTTTGCCAATTTTGCATAGTATTTTCTTTTTAACTTTGCATACAGACTAAAAATGATTTTTTTCTTTGACAGTTATGGCAAATCTTTCCAAAAGCAAGACATTTTTTTCATTCAATTCAATGCTCATACTTATTCTATTTGCATTTCTTACGTTACTTTGTTATACTGAACGTTTCAACAAGGACCTCAATAGAATTATACTTTTAATCATTTCGATCTTTTGTATAACTTTCATACATGCATTTAGAGACAAATTATTCAATTGTAATTGATTTCATATCGTATATTCATGAGATATATCAGCTATACTTTCAATCAACTCTAATTGAATCAACTTTTTCTCGATTCTCAAATTCACAGAATCTACTAGTTTTTCTTGATCTCTGTATTGCTTTCATTGTAATCGTTTTTGAATTTGGGAGAAATACTAGACTGATATCAATTTACAATTGAGATGCCTAGATGTAACCGTAAATTCTTTACCGTTTCTTCTCTCGCATTTTTCTCTTGTAGAATTCTCTTCTGAGTCTATACTTTCCAGCCAACATTAATCTGCAAAAATTTAAATGTTATGTCAATCGTTATCTACTGTCCTCCGGATCACTCTTCTTTTGTTTTGTTTTTTTCCCATTAGCAATATTTCCGGTTCTAACTCTTCCACATCCAGTAACCCAGTGTGTCTCAGTTGCCTTACTGTCTTGTTTGCGTCGAAATCGATTGTAAAATTTGTAAACCCAAGCAAAAATGAACTACAGTTTTAATCACTTGCATACAGCGTTCCCAGTATCTCATCTTAAAACAGACGACGCTATAAACAATTTGTTCCAAGACTACTACTGTCCTCTGGATTAATCTTTTCTTTTTCTGCTCACCATTATCGTTTCTGTTCCTAATTCATCCATATCCTTTAACACCTTCTGGTTTAGTGGCATTACTGCCTTGCTTGTGTTAATACCGATTAAAAGAATAATAGGGATTCATAATCGTGCCGCTCGCTGGGGTTGACTGCAAGTTTTGTAAATCCTACATGAGGCAGTGAATGAAAATGAGAAAACTGAATCAAAAATTAATTGCAAGAAGACAGAATGCATGTTTTTAGCAAAAACAGCTGTAACATGCAGATTACGAATTGGAGATACCAAAAATAAAACAAGTACAATAATTTAACTATCTGGGAAGTGTGTTAAAAGAGAACCGAAAGTGCAACACTAAAATCCGAAATCGCATCGAGATAGCGAATGATGCCTTCTAAAAGGGAAGCAAAGTATTAAGAAAGAGGAAAATTTTGTTAAAAACAAAGAAATATCTACTGAACTGTTACGTAAAATCAGTCCTCTTAACTGGCAGTGTATGCTGCACAATCTCCTCCCAGATGAAACAGTGGCAACATTAAGCAACAGAAATATGAATTTGCAAAAGGATGCAATAAATTCGATGGACCGATCACGGGAGTAACAACGATGTTTTAGTGAAAATACTAACAAGAAGGATACATACATCAGGAACAGGGTACATGATGAATGAATGATTGAAAAATTGATACTCACCGGGAAGATTGATAAGAATTGGACACAGAGAAAATAGATGGCCAAACAGGGTTTAGGAGAGATAACGAAATTACAATTTATTAAGAGATAGAAAAGACCAGATATTGTGAAAAGTCATGATCGCCAACGTCCTGAATGGACCTACCCTGTACCTGTAACGGCATCCACCCGGGGTGGGTTGAGCCAGCTCCAGTATTGGAGTTTCATGGGAATTTGGAATTGACAAGCGGTCCCCAACCCGCATGTATAGCACATGAGATTTGATTATAGTGGTGACGGTTTTGTGCAGAACCACACTTTTTGAAGGGCCGATTACAGAGACCTGGTGCATTACGTGCCACAAGGTCCCCAAGGTCCTCCGCAGGTTTTGAATTCAGAGTTTTTCCTTCTCCTAGACCAGTTGCCATCCAAGGCTATAGAACCCAGTCTGCCCCGCTATTTACCCATAGCTGGAGGGAGAAGAAGAGGATTCACATCTTTCCCAAGGGTATTAGCACGTAAGTGAATGTAATGGGCCCGACTGGAATTCGAACTCGGCTTTCCGATTCCTCAATCCAAGCCGCTATCCATTATTCCACCGTGCCTCCTCACTCCACCGTACCCCTCCTTCTTCTTGCTATGTCCTGAATGGACATGGCAAGAAGAAGAAGAAGAAGAAGAAGAAGAAGAAGAAGAAGAAGAAGATTGATTGATTGAATGCAGAAAAGAGTAGCGTACCCAAGGGGTCTGAGGTGTCATGCCCAATTAAAAGGTCATTAGTCCATTCCCGGCTCGTGTAAATGGCATTATCGGTGATAGCTACAGCCGTTAAAATTTAGATGTTCGATGACTCAAATTAACCGATGTAAATATGGGTTAAATATAGGTTACCGTACAATCGGAATGAAAACGATCGTTTCACAGATGGCTGTTTCTTGTTCAGCGATGAAGCTTTCTTTTACGTGAATTGTTTAACAGACAATATGTTCTCAGTCGAAAGCTAAGAACGAATTATGTTGTGGTTTGGATTGTGGAAAACTAATGTGTTGCAGCCATTTGTCTTTGATATTAACGTAACTAGTGAGATATGCATCACTTGTTGAGAATAAAGTTATTGCCCCAAACTGAAAAGTTTGGTGAAGGATCAACTGAATGGTTTCAACGATGTAGAGACGATGGTCAATGCCACTTTTTTCAATATAATAATAATAATAATAATTTTTTTCTGCTGCCGTCATTCTTCTTGAAAGGTATATTATTGAATGGCCTGCTTGCAATAAAACTGATGACACAGTTCGATCAATCGCATCCATAGCTAACGTAATCTTTTTGGGGATCAGAGAATTTTACAATGTTTTTTTTTTTTTTCTGACAGTATCTTTTGCTTTTAATCCTCAAGTCTTGCTTTTGAGTTGATTTGAACTCACAATTCCTTTTACGCATTCAATCTGGCTCTTACGTTGGCGATAAGAGACTGATTGAATGACAATTTCTCTAACCGTGTTGGTTGACGTGACGATGTGGAATGGGCTCATTGGCCACCAGACATTAGACCACTTCAATCCATTTTCTGAGATATGATGAAAAAGGTGTATCCAGAATTTACGGTCACGCTGTATATTATAAGACTGATCTTCTCCAATTACTGTGAACAGCTACACTTTTAGTGATGTCCAATGTTTTGAATATCTGCTGGGTCTAAGGTCCACTCCAGTCCTCAAATGAAGTTTACCTCACTCATTGTTTTAGGTTTCCTTCCTTTAATTCCCCTTTAGAAAATAACTCTGGGAAAACAGATGAATTGGTGTGTGCAACTTATATACTGCTGTTTAAACGTCGCTGAAAGCAATGGATTGCCGTATTTGATGAAATAGAAAAATATTTTCTTCTCTGCCGTACCCTAACGTTTACAATCATGACTCTCCACTATCTCCTCTTCCTTGTAACGTTTAAGAAACAGACGTTTTTCTTTTTCTCGTGTTCTGCCATAAGTTCTTTGGATAGGTTATAGGTTTCCATATGTCTCATTTGCCTTCAATCTTCCCAGTGTGTAACAAATTCTCCATGCTCGCTTTCCTCATTTTGCCCCCTCGAAATTTCAAGTGTTTCCGGATTTTAATAAGTATCTTTTTTTTATTTTCTATAAAACTTCGTCGTTACTCACGTGTTCACCCCATAGCATTCTCAGTATCCTTATGTAGAACCACATTTCTGTTACTTCAAATCTCCTCTTCATCCGTGAGGAGATTGACCACCATTCGCTGACATATAGAAGGACTAGATTATTATATATCAGCTCAATACTTATTTCTTTGTGTCGAATGATGTAGTTTTCCTGTTTTTTAATAATTTGATTCGATTTTGGATAGTATCTTTCCCTAACTAAAAGACAAAATTTATAAAGAGCTAAAAGAGAAAGGAAGATGGGAAGGTCATGATCGCTTAAGTCTTGGAGGGACACAGCACGTAAATGATGATGATCAAATATTTAATGCAGACTTTATATTTTTTTCCATTCTTTTATCGCAAGTATGCTTAGCAAGGCATTTCTCGCAGACAGTTACAACTGTAGTGATTTCGATCCACACTGACCCTGTAGATTTGCACCAGATTGAGTTAAGATCAATAAAATGCATTGGTACTTTTTGAGGGAATGATGCGCTTCCTTTACTGGCAGACTATTTTTTTTTGTTGTTTTTGCTTGCTGAGAAAACAATTTGTTTTGGCAAATTGAAAATGTGAAGAATAAACGAGTTCTTATAATGGAATAATTTAGATCGCTTAAATTGGTGGAGAAAAAGAGAAGTTAGCACAATGTAATCGAACCTGCCGGACTACCAGAGCAAAGCTAATCAAAAAAATAACGGCATGGCCATGGTCAGACACCTTGGAAATGACACTTGACCCTTTAAGAAAGAGGTGTGCGTCAGGTATCACCGCATCGTCCAGTCACGATTCTTCGCATACAAAAAAATAGAACACTAAATCAATGTGGACAGTTAAAAAAATATAAAGTATGAAGCGATTAGATCAAACGTTAGTGTTTTAGTTAAACTAGATTGGCAAATAATGGAGATTTCGTCAGCGATAGACACAGGGTCATGTATGAAGGCAGATAGAAAAATGAGAGGAGAATAGGAATAGCACTAGAGAAAGACATGAAGAGATATGTTCCTGGTTCCCTGAGCGGGTTTCTATAGTTAAACATTAACGGAAGCCTTTATACATTGTAGTTGAATATGCGGCGAGAGAAAGCTCAATACAAATTGCAGGAAAGTACTGAATACTAAAATAAGTAAGGAGCCAGATGGTAAAATAGGTGGTAAAATCGGAAGATGAGAAAAATGAGTGCAATGGTGCACGGCAAACGACCAGGTAATAGCCAACACTTAGATTAAGGATTATCCAAGATATCTAAGGACATGGAGAAGCTTAAGAGGAGAAACAAAGAACCAAATCTACCCTTCCTACACCAATGTCTTCAACCATTATTCGACAAGCACCGAAACTCAACAGACCACAGTTTTGAAACCAATCCGTTATATAAACCAAAAACAACCTATATGTATTTTCTGTATTGGATTAATACAATCATTCTATCAAACTTGTGCCGTGTTCTATTTAATTTTATTATTCTTACCAAAGACTGAACAAAGCAATGACAAAATTTTAGAGAAAATGGAAACAAAAAGGACACATTGTTATGAATAATAAAGAGTCGTCTCCCCTTATTTTGTTACTCTCTTCTTTGAGAGAGCTATTTCTATTTACTGGGGCTATAAAAGGACACTCTACACGAACATTGAATTCTCAGTTGAATAAAGCTTTCTGAAAGTTTACACCTGTGTACTTTTGTCATCACACACAATTTTGTAAGACACATAATGATGAAAGAAAGCTTGGAAATTTTGACACCTCCAGGAGAAATTGAAGGCAATATGGACACAAAAAAGGCAACGCATAACTTACCTACATAACTTGTGTAAATGGATATCAGAAAAGATTTTAGGAGAAACAACAAAAGACAAAATTCACTAAAAAAATACAAAGTACAGGAAATTGTGGAGAGTCAAGACCGCCATGAATGGACACGATACATAGAAGAAGAAAAATCACCATGTATATATATACATGTTTAGTCTAGTGACCCTCTACCTCTTCCAAACCGTAGGAGCTCGGGTCAGCCAACTGAAACAGAAAATGTTATTATGTATGTGTGACAAGATTTTTTTTTGTTGTTTTGGAAACCAGTCAAAAAGAATACATTTCTGAATACAAAAATGATATTAAGAAAAAGAAACTGTGGAGAGCCATGGTCACTGATGTCTTGACATGACAGGTTAATTAAGAATCCGTATTAAGTGATGATTTTAAATAGACATCAAGTAGTATAATGTATACTAAAAAAAACATCTGTAGAATAAATCATCCTAAAAGTTTTAGAAAAAAAAGTTGCACAAATATGTGTTCAATAGTCTAAACAGTATTATAAGATGTAATAGTACTTTTATTAATATTACTATAATTATTTCCACATACCAATCTATCCTCGTAAGTATTATAGTATTTTTCTCCTGGCCTTGTTCGATCATGTTCTCGAGTCAGTGTGATAATCTATGAGTTTTACCATCGAACCGTCGTAAATACATTAGCGTCAAGAGCAAAAAAAAAAAGACTTTCTGTGTATATTATTTCGGATTTGAAACTAGCCGCTTTCGTTTTAACATATCGTTTTGACATCTCAAGACTCAATACGTTCCACCCAAAACACGGGACAATGGAGGAGAAAACCCCAACTCAATACTGGCTGGCAAGGATTTTTCATCCATTTCCAATAAAAGACTTTTCCATTTTCAAGTTAAAACACCCTCCCAGGCAAAGGTAGATGATAATCTATTTCGATCCCAATAAGGTCCCTACTTATACACATTTTTTTTCTTTTAGTTTTATATTTTAAAATCTTTTTTTTTTATTTCTTCTTTTCCTTTTGTTATCGTTTATTCTTTTTCTTGTCCTTCTGACCTCTTTTTGGATCTTTTTCGATTCTTCCTAATGCTGTGAAGTCTTTGGATTCGCTTCTCATTCTCGTAAAGATAATCTACTTCGATCTACCATTATTCCCTTAACTTCACATCCATATACAATTTTTTTCTCTTTCTGCTTTTATTTTATAAATTTCCTTTTTCTTTCATTTTTTTCTCAATCTTATTTTCGTTTCGTTATCCTTTCTTTTCTTTTTCTTGTTCCGCCATCTTTGTCACTTTTTGCCTCGTCTTCGATTCTTCTTATGTCTGCGAATTTTTAGTCTTCGTTTTTCAATTCTCATATTCCCATATTCTCATCTTCAACTTGACCAATACTTTCAGCTTATTCATCTTCCATATGTTCTCCTTTTAAAAAAAAATAATTTTACCTCATCTCATTTTAAAATATTCTCAACTCCTCGTCAATAGTATTTCTTTTATATATCCTCCTCCTCATTGAATATTTTTAGTCTCGTTTAGCTTTTTATGATATTAATCTTTGCTTTATGTTCGTCTCACCCTTCCGTTCTTGCCACATTTTAGTCATTTTAATTTTTATTTTATTTTCATTTGATGCCAATAGTTCATCTCATCTCTTTCTTTTGTCGTTCCTATTATATTTTTCTTCTACGGAAATTGGAAATGATTGGAACATGAAAATCTGCGCATGAGCACTCGAGAGGATACAAAGCAAAGAAAGCAAAAGAAAAATGATTTGATTGGGAGCTAAAGAACCAGTAAAATACGCTAGTCTTGATTAAAATTATTATTTTTATTATATCTTCTTGCCAGAGAATAATTTTAAGTGCTTAATTATCAAGTCCCCGATGGGGACGTGATAAATAGACTTGGTCTAAAAATATCCCTGTGCCAGAGAAATCTATGCATATTTGGGACGTTTCGTTTAGTTTGAGAGGGTTTTCCGGATCATTTGACAGTTATTAAAATGTATTTCTTAGAAACATTAGAATCTTTGAGCAAGCCATATCGATTGATTAATAGATTCCTTTTTGAGATCTTTTATAGTATAACTAGTCGATTTGCATCAATTTTACTGTCTCTGAGGATTATAAACAACCAATATTTACATATTCCAGATCCAAGTAAATGCTTTACTTATAGACACATACTAGCAGCATGGCCCGGCGTTGCCCGTGCTTGATTCAAAAATCGTACGACTCATACAGCAATCGCTATCACTTGCCTTAAAATATTTTTGCCCTTCCTTGCCTTTAAAGAAGTGACTTTGGCTGTGCTGAAGTTGCTACATGTCTTACTTCTTGCCTATCTCACACATTTTTCTACGCTCTATACTAAACATTAAATCTGTTAAGAAAAAAGAACTAAGCAAAATGAACACAAAACGATCAGCTTTAAAAAAGGACTCGTAACTGGAAAAACCGAATGAAAAAAGAATAACAACAAATACTTTTTCACACCCAACCCAGTTCTGTGGATTCAGAATCAACGTTGAGTTTAAGCAAGCAAATGAGCCAATTGGAGTAAAGTGCCATGCAGATTTAAATTTTTCCCACTTGTGACGAATGCAGCTATCGATTTTTTTTTGTATGCTAGCATACTAGTTAACATTCGTGTCTGTCAGCTGTTGGCTCTCACGCTGGCCAATAGAATCTTCCTGCCTATTCGTGGCAGCCAGCTATTGGCTCTCACTCTGGTCAGTACAAAATGGCCGCAAACTACATGAAAACTGCCGTAGAAGCATGAAAATATCGATTATTTCCACTATCGATGGGAGTCAGTCTTGGCCTTCTCGCTAACTTGGAGCATGTGCATGTAAATTGTGGTGCAAATCCGTCGAAGATTGCGGCCGTGCATTCGTTATACACATACACATACACACATCCTGCCTTTTATGGATAGAGATATTATTATTATTATTACTAATATCATTATTATTTTATTTCCTTTGATTTCTCGTGTAGACTCATTTATTTCCAGGTCCCGACCAGAGGCCTAAGGTTAGAAATGACTTCATGACATTTCCCACTGAGCAACATTTTTTTGTCCATCCTTTTAAAGTTATTTTTGACTGCAAGATTAGTTTATTTCTTTATCTCTAAGTGAATATCTAATTATTATTTTTTTTCAGAATAACAGTGATTTTCCAAATACAAGCCCTACTATTTAATCCATAGCTTTGAGGTTGAGATGAATTTATGCCATACCCATAGGTTTTTGCGTGTAAATGAGTGTAACAAACCCGACTGGAATTCGAATTCCATGCTGTTATCCATATTTCACAAGCCTATCCCTTCAGGACAGGAGCAGTTTCAAACAGTGCTGCTACTTGCATACTCTCGGCGATGCCAAATAAAACCCAGTAATTATTATTATTTGTGTATGTTTTGTTCCCTTCTTTGTATCCTGTAGAGCTGTGTCCAAATTATGGTCTTGAAGCCCTATAGGAGAAGTCATTTAATTCATACTACTTTCTTCGTATATGGAATGTTCCTATTCTGGGCAACCTGTATATTTAATTGATAGCACGTTTCTTACTATGTGGGATGTTCCTAGTAAGGTGATCTTCTGGGCAACTTGTATATTGATGTTATCTAGGACACTGCTAGTAAAATTATCCATTCCATTTCTCACGAGGCCCAAAGATTCGGTTACTATTGGTACAATCTGTATCTTCATTCCTCACAACCTGTTAATATCGATTTCCAGATCATTTTTTGGACAATTTGTCAGTATTTTTTATAGAGGTGATACACTCAGATGGTACTGCTATGTCAATAAGCATACACTTCCTGAATTTCTTGTCTTTAATGATAATATCAGGTCTCTTGGCATTTATTATTATTATTATTATTATTATTTATGTATGATATTATTATTATTATTATTATTTATGTATGATATTTTTCTTCCTTTGTATCCTATAGATAGAGCTGGATCCCAACTATGGTTCTTAGGCCATATATTAACATTGCCATTTAAATCGTAGCATTCTTCTTAGTATATGTGATGTTCTTAGCAGGGTGATCTTCCGGGCGACTTGTTCATTGATGTTACCTGGGACACTGTCTATTCCTTTTCTCACGAAGCCCAGTGCTCCTATTACTATTGGTACAGTTTCAGTCTTCATTGATCACATCGTGTTAATCTGCAGGTTTTTGTATCTAGACAATTTCTCAATAATTTTCATGGAGGTTTTTCTCTCAAATGGTACTGCTATGTCAAAACACATACAATTCCAGAATTTCTTGTATTTTATGATAATATCAAGTCTCTGGTCTTTTATTTCTCAATATTATCATTATCATTATCATTATTATTATTATTATTATTATTATTATTATTATAAAGAGTTAGAGCAGCCAGCCAGGTACGTGGGGCTCGGATACAAATATAGGCATCTTCAAATTACCATCGTAACACATAGCCTGATAAACAGTATACCAAGGTCCATGCATCACAGCCTAATGTGCATGATGTCGTAAATGTGTTGTGTACAAGCAACACATAATTTTTCACGACAAGTAATCGTTTGTTCAAACATTATCGATTAATGTCTCCAATTATGTAGATGTGGCACCCAAGTAGCCTTGGCTGTCTCGACCTTCAAACCAAAAATAATACCCACTACTCCCGCTGCTAAACAGATGCACAGTATGTTATTTTCGAAGGGACAATTCCACCTGGTGAAAGTCAGGAGCTGACAAGTAAAATCGTAGCACTGAACGGTATATTTACTGAAGCGCATGGTCATTCCACAAGAGAAAATATATTAAGTGTTAACCCATCCAATCAATTAAGATCAGAAAGCATAATAAATATGACTGATACAACATCAGTGCATTTCATCTTCTTTTTCTTTTTTTCCTTCTTCGTCTTTATCTACTTGTTGTGTCGTGACACAATAGTAAAAATAAGAAAATCAAGTCGAAGTTGGTTTAAAGAACAAGTGTATTTAACATCACAGGTACAAAGGTAGGAAACGGGTATTACTCAGCTAGGCAGTTGTAGTACTGTCGCTGCTTACACCGGGTAGGTATTACTGGCACTATATATAGTGAGAACCGGTATAATTCCCTTGTGTTAGAGGCCGGTGCAACACTACTTCTTCATTTTCTTCTTCGTCTTATCATTTGTTGTTCTTGTTCTTCTTCTCATTATTCTTATTATTATTATTATTA
>CAHIKZ030005329.1:1055000-1070000 GCA_903632075.3 Acanthosepion pharaonis | reverse complement strand
TATTAAGCGAAAGATTTTTTTGTTGGTTTATTAATCTTGTTGTTTACTTTTTTAAATCAGTATTTATTATTTTACTATTTGTTGTTGCTAATATTACGTTTACTTATATTTATGTCTGCGTTCGTAGTTTGTTAAATTGTTATTTACTTAATTTAATTATTTGTTTATTGATTTGGATTAATTTAAATTAAGTATTTATTTAATTATATTCATTTTTTTAATATTTTTTCGGTTTTTTATTTTACCATTTTTAAGTAATGTACTAAAATTTTGTTTTCAAAATTAAACAAATACTTATAAACGTCAATTCACTCTAATGAATATAGCAGGAAAAATTTATTAAACACATAAAAACTTTCATTCTCTCTAATGATTACATTATATGTGCAATCATGTAAGCAGGGAAATTTATTAAAGAATATCTAATCAGGGTAGGATTTAATAAACAAACACATCATATCTCTCATTCATTCATATGATTACATATATATCAGGGATAATTTATTAAAGAACCGTCAAAACTGTCATCCTATCTATTGATTACTTGCATAACAGGGAGAATGTATTTAAACTTTCATTCATTTTAATAATTACAAATATGGCAAGGGGGATTTTATTAAACAAAAACTTCAAAACGTCCACAAACTCATATGATTACATATGTAGCAGGGATAATTTATTAAAGAAAGCGTCAACACTGTCATCCTATCTATTGATTACTTGCATAACAGGGAGAATGTATTTAAACTTTCATTCATTTTAATGATTACAAATATAGCAAGGGGGATTTTATTAAACAAAAACATCAAAACGTCCACAAACTCATATGATTACATATATAGCAGGGATAATTTATTAAAGAAAGCGTCAACACTGTCATCCTATCTATTGATTACATTATATAAGTAATCATGTAAGCTCACACGGTATGCTGAAAGAATGAGATAAGATACAGAGTCATCTTCCAATCATTAGATTTGAGTGACAAACACTAGTTAAACACAGGTGCCAATCTCCAAGACACCACGATTAATACCCAGAGAACAGGCAAGATAACTAATAATCCCTTCAACGGCAAGCTTTCCTGAGTTTTCATTCTCATCAGATGTCACATACATATATTAACATTCATATACATGACATCCTGCTGTAGAAACTAAATGGTTGTTGAGAGAATTCATTCGCCCTCTGTCAGGTATGGTTTTTCATTCTGCTGGGAAGCTAGCCACCCTTCTCTCTAGTGGATTCCTGATGTAGTCGCCTATAAGCAAACAAACCGGCATCTAGTACTTGGATACATATTACCAGTAGACATATACACGCACATACACACGTGACGAGATGATAAAAGTTTGTGATTTGGGCTTGAGTAATGCATTCCATCCTCAAATATGGGCAGATCAGATGTGGCTATTTTTATTCTAGTTCCATTTCTTGCGTAGACGTGGCAACGTTGGGAACCTTCTGCAACTTATTCCAAGGAAATAGTCTACTTCCCAACAACAGTGATAAATATATAAACCTATCCAGTCATAAATTAATAGAAAATCAGAAGGCATTACCTAATCTAGGACCAAATTACTATCGGCAGTCTAAATTTGAGCTCCTCACGTAGAAGACCAAAATATCCGTAGAAATTTCCCTTTACGCATCGTTAAATATCTGAGCTTAACTGCTTTAACATAATATTGCAGTAACAATCATAAACTTCAATGCTGGTCATTATTTTAAGAATTGGGTACAAATGAAAAGATTGTAAACTGGAACCGTTTTCAAGTATCTTCTCTTTCTTTTCTTCTTTCTTTCATTTTCTCGCTAGAAACAAGTAATGTCGTTACCACCCACCCATTTCCCACTTTCAACTTGGGCAAAACGGAGTACTTCATTATTTATGAAGTATATGTAAAACAAGTTAAATACTTCTATCTTCCCTTTCTTTTTTTTCTTTTATCTTTCTTTCTTTCTTTCTTTCTTTCTTTCTTCCTTCCTTTCTTTCTTCTTACGTGATTAAAAAGAAATAGTCCATTATTTATGAGGTATAGTTAGGAGAAGATAAACACTTCTCTCTTGCCTTCTATCTTTCTTTATTTTATTTTCTCACTAAACTAAGTAATGTCTTTTTACCTCTTTTCACACGATCAAAATGGAACACTCCATTAGTTATGACCTATCGGCGAACAGACAAAAGGAGGGAAAAGTACAATTATAATAGGATATATGTATATAAATATGTATTACTAATATATATTTAATATATTTCTATGTGTTTATATTACTAATAAATATACATTTGTTCCTCAGAGTTTGGTAAAATACGAAGTTGGATTCACTATACGATATATATATATATATATATATATATATATATATATATATATATATATATATATATAGAGAGAGAGATATAGAGATATAGATAGATATAGATATAGATATAGATATCGATATATATATATATATATATATATATATATATAGAGAGAGAGAGAGAGAGAGAGAGAGAGAGAGAGAGAGAGATAGAGATCCAAGGTGTATCAAAAATACTTTTACAAAGTTTGGAAGCAGGCTCCTCACACCAAAACCTAATAGTTGTTGACACTCTATTGACATTTGGACTATGTTACATTTGTCATTCGTGTACATCTGTGGCTAGTTTGTCTTCAGCGTTTAATGTGTGTAGTAGTGAGTTAACTGAGAAGTGTTCCATTTAACAATGGCAAGATATCCATATCGTGAGCAGGCAGATATGATTTATACGAATGGTAGTGGACGCGGAGCGTCACGGCTGTATCAGACTGCGTTTCCAGACCGAATGCTACCGATTCCTCCAACCTTTGCTGCTGTTTATCTTCGCGTTCCTGAGACAGGATCCGTGGAACAACAAACCGTGGATCGATGAAGATGCCTGACCACGAAGACCACATGCTACAGGCTGTCAGAGACGATCCAACTATCAACGCACGTCAAGTGGCCCTAGCATGTCGTGCTCTCATCTTACCGCATGGAGGGTACTTCAAGAGAAATTCTTCTATCTGTATCATTTCCATCATGCGCAAGCTCTTTTACCTTCTGATCACTCATCATGAGGGAACTTTTCGTCGATCCGTTGTTTCTCTCTTTAGTCTTGTTTACGATTAAGGCAATATTTGGAAGAGATTGAATTACAAATTTACACACCTAACATTTGTGAGCGGATCGGTATACCCAATGTAAAATACAGGCCAGCATCAGTTTACGATTATAGTGTGGACTGAAATTGTAGGTGACTCTCTAGTAAGTCCATATGTTCTCCCAGCACGTCTTACAGGAGCTACCGACACGGACTTTATTCCGAAAACACTTTCAGCTCGAGGATCTACCCCAGCTTATACGAAGACGCATGTGTTTCTTGGATGATGCGGTTCCAGTCACACTGTTCATGATGCACTGTCTGATATCTACAATGAAAGCTGGGTAGGTAGGAGAGGACCAGACCAATGGCCTGCAGGTTCCACTGAATCAATCCATTGGATTTTTATCTGCCGGGCGACCTAAAAGAATTGTTTTATGAAGCAGATATTAATAACGTAGAGACGTTTCATCAACGTGTCATAAGACACGGCGAAACCATTCGACACCGTGTGGGAGTATTTTACTGGGTCCATTAGTCAATGATCTGACGGGTGCATGCGTGTGTCAGCAGTCGGAGAACATTTCGAACATTTATTATGAGTTTCTGTATTGAGGTAAAACGATGGCCTTTTGGGTAAATGTTTATATGGAAATTTTACCTAGTTTTCTTGTCAGGATCCTGCTCCCAATGTTTGTAAAATTATTTTTGGATTGTATCTTACATCGTACATTTAACAGCGTCTACCGTAAACCTTAAACTAAATAACTGGAAAACGAAAGACATATGTTTATATAGGCGTTTCTCCTTGTTTTGGTGTGAGGAACCTGCGCCCAATGTTTGTAAAAGTATTTTTGATATACTGTATATATATATATATATATATACACACACCATACTCACTCACTCCCTAATGAGCCAAATGATAACACACACCTACAGCAATACACACGCTTACACATATCATACTCACTCACTCACTCCCTAAGAACCAAATAACACACACACAAACACTAAACAGAGACACATCCCCTCGCCAGGTCCAATAAAACTGTCAAACTGACCAGAGAATTCAGGATAAAATGTATCTATCCAGTTCTTATCTCAAATAACAACTTAAAAGAGACTGTTTGACCAACACAAAGGAATGTTAAAAGATTCATGTGAAAAAAGATAAAAAAAAAAAAAAAAATGAAAACTACAGACAAAAGTTCATTTTCTCCAACAAAAGACATTCATTTCTGTAGTTCCTGCCAACAGCAAGCAGAAATATTTCTCCTCCCGATGATGGCCATTTCGGTCGAAACTAGTCGAGGAATCTAAATGGAATAATAATAATAAAAAACGAAAGAATATTAATCTACAACCCAGTGTATCTAATGATTTTAATTTTTTTTTAAAATTTTAATTTTCTTATTGTTCAAAATATATATATATATATATATATATATATATACGCGCACACACACACACACACATATATATATATATATATATATATATATATATATATATATATATATATTAATGCATGTTTCATTAAATAATATAGACAAGTTTTGTCTATTTATTTTAAGTTCCTTTCATATTGTCTGATAAGCTTTATCACATTATCATTGAAAGGAAAACACCATATTGATACATGTTTAAATCCATTTTAAGCTTTCGGCTTACACAAGCCATTATCAATGATGACAATTTCAATAAATCAAACAACACCTGGACGAAACAACAATGATAGTCCGCCCTTGCTGCATGAAAATTTCCATGTAACGACAAACTCGTATATACGATATATTATTGCGTTAAAATATTTTACGTGCTTTAAAACGACAGTGTAGTTTTTGATTGATATTCAATATATCATATCCACGAGAAACGTAAACATTTAAATTCTACACTTCACATCTTTTTTATCAGCACCAAAATCCGGTGGCAATCAAACATATGAATACTAGATACTAGGTATATATAGA
Organism: Acanthosepion pharaonis; assembly: GCA_903632075.3. Taxonomy (NCBI): domain Eukaryota; kingdom Metazoa; phylum Mollusca; class Cephalopoda; order Sepiida; family Sepiidae; genus Acanthosepion; species Acanthosepion pharaonis. The sequence continues at coordinate 1,064,915 of CAHIKZ030005329.1, read as the reverse complement.
AACATCACAAGGAAAATGTTTAACAACAGTTTGAAAAAAAAGAAAATTGTATTTATAAGAAGTATACTTTCGCGTGGAATCAGGCCACAGGTTTTTACGATGGTTGGTTCTTGAGTAAATAAGATGGCTTATATCTTTGTTTAGAAAGAACTGAATGTGCGTGAGACTACGGCAAACTTCTTACGAAACGTTTTATTCTGAGCTTGACAAATGGTTTGCTTAAAGAAATAAAGAAGACTTTCATCTTTGAATCTTTTATCTTACACATTTTTGACGCCTTCTATCTATTATACTTGGTTACTATAAATTCTAACTTATTATCGAAATTATCCTAACTCGGGTTTTTGTCAATTTTGTTTCAGTTTCAAAGACCTCTAAAATATCAATTATTTCGTAGAATAAAGAACGCTATAAGCCAAACACTTCCTCACCGAAGTGACATCGCTTTCCCTCTGTCTTTTCTACAGATATTTTCCATTTAGAACATGGGCTTTCATGGCTCTCCACACTTTCCTGCTCTGTGTTGCTCTTACTAAAGTTTTGCTATTTTGCTGTTTCTTCTAATCTCTATTCTGCCAACCATTTAAACAAAACCGTTTTTCTTTTTTTTTTCTCTATATCGTGCCCCTTTAAGACGTGGAAATCATAGCTCTCCACAATTTCCTATATTTTCTAGCTATTAGTAAACTGTATTTTTATGTTTCCTAGTCCGTATTCCGTATTTAAGTGTAAATGTCCTTCAGAAAGATATGAATACACATATCCTCCAAGCTATGGGTTAAATAGATAGATTTTTATCAGTAAATGATTATTTACACTCCCAAAATTCTTACAATCTATAAATATTTTCTGGCATTAAATAAACTTCAAAAGATAGAAAAGAAGGTTGATAGTCCGTAAAAAACCATCGATCAATCAAGTGATTTATGTCTATACCTGGAAAAAATGCTGTCGAAGGTGTGGTTTTCGTCTTATTTTTTTATTTTATTTACTTGCGTTCTTTAGCGAAATGTTTGTTTTATTCTTCATAAATATCTCTGGTTTCCAGGATGATATTTTTTGGTTCGACTTTATTTATTTTTCTCTTCTATATTCCTTCAAATTCTCTCTGTCCATGTTATTTTTTTCATTTTTTTTTTTACCTTCTATTGATTGTGTTATAAAAAATCTTCTACTTTTCTCTCACACCCGTTTATTTTTACTTTTATTATTACAGAATTTTTTTTCGTTTTCTTTGTTGTTGTGTCCCTTAATTTTTCCATCAATTTACTTTTCTTTGTTTCCCTTTCTTTTTATTTACCGCTTAATTATGTATATTTTTTTCTTTATAGAAAGCCTAGCCTTTCCTCTCAAACCCGCCTTTATTTCATTTTAGAAGTATTTCCTTTTTTAAATACTTCTTTTCTATCTTATTTATCTATTTTCTTACTTCATAGAAAGCCTCCCCTTTCCTCTCAAACCCGACTTTCTTTCATTTTAGAACTGTTTCCTTCTTTAAATACTTCTTCTTTTCTATTATATATTTCTATTTTCTTTCTTCATGGAATGCTTAACCTTTACTTTCAATTCCGCTTTTCTTTCATTTTAGAAATGTTTCCTTTTTTAAATACTGCTTTTCTATCATAATTATCTATTTTTTTCTTCATAGAATGCTTAGCCTTTGCTCTCAAACCTGCTTTTCTTTCATTGTACAACTGTTTCCTTTTTTAAATACTTCTTCATTTTTATCTTATTTATCTATTTTCTTACTTCATAGAAAGCCTCCCCTTTCCTCTCAAACCCGACTTTCTTTCATTTTAGAACTGTTTCCTTCTTTAAATACTTCTTCTTTTCTATTATGTGTTTCTATTTTCTTTCTTCATAGAATGCTTAACCTTTACTTTCAATTCCGCTTTTCTTTCATTTTAGAAATGTTTCCTTTTTTAAATACTGCTTTTCTATCATAATTATCTATTTTTTCTTCATTGAATGCTTAGCCTTTGCTCTCAAACCTGCTTTTCTTTCATTGTACAACTGTTTCCTTTTTTAAATACTTCTTCATTTTTATCTTATTTATCTATTTTCTTACTTCATAGAAAGCCTCCCCTTTCCTCTCAAACCCGACTTTCTTTCATTTTAGAACTGTTTCCATTTTTTAATACTTCCTTTCTCTTTTAGTTATATATTTTCTTTTTCTATAGAAACCCTGTCCTTTCTTTACTAACCAGTTTTTTTTTTGTATTTCTAACTTAAACTCTTCCATATTTTCTTTTTTTCAGCTCTTTTATTTTTTCTTGTTTTTTTCTCAATTCTATCTTTCTTCCTTAATTTCTTGAAGCTTTCTTTCTTTCTTCTTTCCTTTCTTCTTTCCTTCTTTCTTTCTTCTTTCCTTTCTTCTTTCCTTCTTTCTTTCCTTTCTTCTTTCCTTCTTTCTTTCTTCTTTCCTTTCTTCTTTCCTTCTTTCTTTCTTCTTTCCTTTCTTCTTTCCTTCTTTCTTTCCTTCTTTATGTTCTGTCTTCCTTTTTCATATTTCCTTCTTATTTCTATTTTTATTCCACTTCATTATTTGAACTTCCACTGCATTCCTGGTTATTCTTTCACTTTTCATTTGCTTCTTTTACCTTTCCCTATTTCTTTCACGTTTGCAGAAACACTTCTTTCGTTCTTTCTTTGTTTTTTTATGGACTCTTCCTTCCTTCCTTCCTTCCTTCCTTCCTTCTTTTGATGTTCATTCCTTCTTTTCCTTCCTTCTGCCTTTTATTTCTTTTTTACATTTACGCCTTTATTCCGTTCTTTTTGTTTCCTATTCTTTTATTTTTCTCTTTCTCCTTTGATTTTTCTTTCGATTTTCTCACATCTTCGATTTTTTTCCTTTATTTCTTTTTTCTGAAAATTTCGTTCTTTCTTTCTTTCGTTCGTTCGTTCGTTCGTTCTTTCTTTCATTCTTAAAACTTCTTCCTCCCAACTTTCTTTCTTTGCTTTCTTTGTACGTTTCTGTTTTTGATGTCAGACACTTCTCTCTTCTGTTCTTTTTAGCTTCTGAATCTTCACATTTTTTTATCCATCTTCTTATTATTATTCTTCTACTTCTTTCGCTCCCATGTATTTTTCATGTTCTCCTTTTTCCTTTTCTTTATTTATTCCTCGTTTATATTGTCTCACCTTTCTTTCTTCCTTTCTTTCTTTCTTCCTTTCTTTCTTTCTTCCTTTTTATTTCTTCTTTTTATTCTTTATTCCAATCTTACTTTCTCTCTTTCTTTTTTTTATTCATTCGTACTTTTTTAAATATTTTTTTTCTTTTTCTGGACGTTTTATTTTAATATTTTTTTCATTTTCTTTCTTCATTCTCATTACTATTTCTATTTCTTCATCGTAACTTTTTTTTTAAAATTTCCCTTATTGTTTTCCTTATTGCTTCACTGCTTTATATTTTCAAGTTTTCTATAATTTTCTTCTCTAAAACAAATTAAGTTTCCTCCTCTTTCGCAATTTCAGCCTACCGAATCCATCTTGGCATATTTGTATTTTCATTTGCAATAAAAACAAAATATCGACACACTATAAAAAGCATTTAAAACAAATTTTATATTGAAAGTAATAAATGGTGAGCTAATGCAATAAAATGATGTCTTGTTAAAATTAGGATCCAACAATATTAAGCAAAACAAACCAATAAATAAGAAGATGAAAAATGTCAGCAAAAAATTACAAACATAAAATAATCCTAGAGCACACGCACACACACATACACACACACATATATATATATATATATATATATATATATATATAGAGAGAGAGAGAGAGAGAGAGAGAGAGAGAGAGAAAACACGTGAATACGCTAGCAACGAAGTCGAAAACATTGATATGCGTGGGTGGGGGCAAGAAATTTGGTGAAAAATAAAAAAAAAAAGTTGGAGAAGAAAATGACATGAAATTTGTCGGATACTAGCAAATGAACCAAATACTATGTACTCATGTGCATGTATATATATATATATATATATATATATATATATATATATATATAGACAACTTTAGACAATTGTAGGGTACTTGAGACATGTTTACGAACAAGATAGGTTTGAAAAGAATATATATATATATATATATATCACATAGTGAAAAAATCAGTATTGTATCAAAGGTTGAGGAAGAAATGTATATTTATCAGTAATATAAATATCTAGAAATATAGTGAATTAAATATATATTAGTATTGCATATTTATATACATATAGATAATGTAAGTTATATAAAGATATAGAATCTCATATATATATATCTATCTATATATATATATATGTGTGTGTGTGTGTGTGTGTGTGCTTGTTTGTATTATGTGTATCCCTATATATATTTGTTTGTATTATGTGTATCCCTATATATTTATATAAACGTGTGTAATCGTATTTACAATTACAACAGAAGTCTATATATATATATGTGTGTGTGTGTGTGTGTGTGTGTGTGTGTGTGTGTGTGTGTGTGTGTGTGAAATATATATATATATATATATATATATATATATATATATATGCCTATATATATACATAGATGGATATAAACTTATATAATCATACTTACAGTTAAGAAAAACGTCTATATGATTTATATATATATACATATATATGCGTGTGCGTGTGTGTGTGCGTGGGTGTGTATGCTTTCGCGTGCGTGTGTGTGGAGTGTGGGTGGACAATATTTTTCTTAATCACTTCCCTCCAAAGAAGGGAATGCCACGAAGACGTAAGGGGTTACCGGGATTGAGAGAATGAGAAAACTGATGATTATAATGCGATGATGATTGTTTCGCTGTCGAATATGACATGAATATCAGACAATTCAACGTATCTATTTTAAATCTGATCACTCCCTTCCCTTACCCTGTATTTTAACTTGTTCAGACCTTAAAGAAAAAAAAATCATTTCTAGGTCACCCTATCGGCCTTATGTCTCTGTGTGTGCGTGTACATGTGTGCATGAATATTTGAAATAACACCAGAATCAAAAAAATAATTGTAACTTTCTTATATCATGATGGTTAAAACTTGTTTCCAACAGGGGGTGGGGTCAATAATCTAGAAGATTCGATGATCACTAACGGTTTTTATGTTATAATCGAAATCGTCTAAGGTGAGTAAAATTTTACTGCGCCCACGCCAGCGAGATCTTTCTTCAGAAATCATTTCTTTATAGTAATGAGCTCAATGTGTCCCCAAACTTATGTTGCTTCATGATCGACAAAACTAGTGTTAAGTGCAAACCTGATTTGTGCTCAAGTGTATCTGGCCTTGTATCAGTTGAAGATTGATAAATATATAAAATGCCGCATCGCCATTGAGGCCCCTCATCAATCTCATCTGGAAGACTATTAAGACTGTAGTCAGTCACATGTTTGTCATTGGTATGTTCTGAATGCTTCTTGTCCCAGCCCTCTTCCCCTGATGTAGCTATGTACGACTTTGCTAATTAAATGAGATGGAAGTGAAAAAAGGACAGTTAATTGCACAGGACAGATCAAAGCACCTGGAGGCGACAATCTTATCTATCACTGCTCAAATATTTTTGGCTTGAACGTGTGTGGGGTGCTAATCGTGAATTATGACTTTTACTAATTAAGCTGTCTGGGAGTGAGGAATTCAAACTCTATGAAAGAGGAAACGTTCAGTCATCTAGTGGCACAATCTATGCTTTCCGCCTTCATTTCAAAGTATAGTACTGACATATCTATCAGCTCGCGGCGTTTAAGTGTGGCGTCTTTAATAAATAAAAAAGATCAAGATGAATGATAAAGTACAAAATGGCAAGATCACGATGATGTTATATCATTTTTTTTCATAATGTTTGTCATGGTAATATTGACGTATCTTCCGCTAAATATTCTCCCATATCTTATCATGGAGACCTCTGTATTCATTTGATGTCAAGAAAGGACAACAAGAAATTAAATGCTTCATAATGTTCTCATAAACTACGCATTATGTCTTTACCATTCTTTATTATGCTTGCTTGGAAATATTCTCCAACTGTCGCGTATAGTTATTCCATGTAAGTATGTCCCTGTTTTTAGACTACCGTCTTCAGTCACTGATATGTTTATTTAAATTTTTGTTGTTGTTGTTATTATTATTATTATTATTACTTCCTTTGATTTCTGGCGTTTACACATTTCTTTCCGGGTCCCGGCCAGAGACCTAAGCTTAGAAATGGCATCATGACACTTTCCACTGACAAAAAAAAAAATTGCATAAATAAAGCCCTTCGTAAAGTGTGGGATGTACTTGTCAGAACAATTTTTTTTGCATTTCTTTGGGGTCTGAACTTCCAGGAATCCCTTCAATTAGTCTATTGGAATCTTTTCCAAACAATCCGAGGGCTCCAACTACAACAGAGATTGTTGATGTTCTCATGTGCCACATTTTTGAGATTTCGATTTCAAGGTCTTTATATTTTGACAGCTTTTTGAATATCTTCAAAGATGCATTGCAGGCTGTAGAGACTGCCATATCAACAAGGAGGCACTATTTTGTTTATTATTATTATTATTATTATTATTATTATTATTATTATTATTTCATTTTAATTTAAAGGCCTCCCCGATCTTCGATATTTTGTTCGATCGATGATCTTCATTTAAGCTTCTACACGCAGTTTAGAAATATAACACTCTCCTCAGAACATGAGCTGTTATAAGCAGCGATGTCACCTGCTCACTCGCAATGATTTCCTGTATTCCCAAAACGTCCTCTGAGGTAGCAAGATTCCAGAAAATAGTCACCAATGCGCTAAGCACAAAGGGACAACTTGAGCTGCGAAGTCTTCCTAGCTCTGTATTTTCGCCTGCACCGCTATCACGAAGTTGTTGTTCCTCTTCTTCTTCTTCTTCTTCTTCTTCTTCTTCTTCTTCTTCTTCTTCTTCTTCTTCTTCTTCCCATTATTATTATTATTATTATTATCATTATTATTATTATTATTATTATTATTATTATTCAGGCATCTGAAAGTTCACAGTAATATTTTGATTGTCTACCATATTGTCAGTTATAATCAGAATTTATTGCAGGGTACAAAACTGATAGTTAGTAAGAACCTCACGCCGTGACCCACTAAGCTTTATAAATACTTACATATCCATCTCGCTTACACACACACACTTTCTCTCTCCCTGCATTTCTCTCCTCTCTCTCTCTCTCTCTCTCTCTCTCTCTCTCTCTCTCTCTCTCTCTGCATGTGGGTACATGCGTTTATTTTTCTATTATTTCTCTCCCCCATTGTCCCAGGAGACTTGTAGCTGCAATAGATATTATGTGTCTCTTATTCTCGGCCCATTATCTACACACATGACGATGTCGTGTCCATTGGTTTTTGCCTCGGGTAATCAGCAGGATGATAATGTATGCGCTAACCAACTTCCGTTGTGTTGCTTCGGGGGTTGGGGAGGGGCGGGTGACTCGAAAACAGGTCTATCAGAACCACTTGCAGATATGTTGCGCTACGCTTCATTGTGCATCATTTAACAATTCTTTTCTCCAGGCAATACATTTAACGCCACTCTCTCTCTCTCTCTCTCCCTCTCTCTTTCTCTCGCTGTCTATGTATCTACCTATTTATCTCGTTATTGTTTTTTTTGTCTATTTACGCGATGATTTCTTTTTAACCAGTTTTTACACACTTTTTTCTATCACTCGCATTTTCTTCCCCTTATTCAACTGGTCTTTCTGGCTCTTTCTCATTTTAATCAATTCTCTTTATTGAACTCTCACTTTTCCTAATATGCCATGGCTATCACTTTATATCGCTGCATTATCTCGTTCTGGTAAAAAAAAAAAATCCTTTCTTTTCTCCCCCTTTTTCTTTATCTGCTTCTCTCATTTTCCCGCTTACATTCAGCTCTCGTTATTTTTTTCATATTTTTCGCAATTATTCCTATTTTACTCGTTTTATGTCTATTTTCTGTCCCAGCTTCTTGCATTTATTCTTTCCATCTCTCTCTCTCTCTCTCTCTCTCTTTCTCTCATTTTAAGTAGTGTTCTCTGTAGTGTTCTCTGTTGATCTCAAACTTTCTTCCTATTACTATCGTATTTTTATCATATATATATATATATATATATATATATATATATATAGTGTGCATCAAAAAATAGTTTAAACAAAATTTGGGTGCGTGTCCTTCACACCAAAACAAAGACAAAAGTTCATATAAACATATGTCTGCAAATAATTCGTTTCTGATTTATTTAGTTTAAAGAAAGATTACGGTAAATGACGCTGTGTTGCCATTAGGACTAGGTTATATTTGCCATTCGTGTACATTTGTGGATAATCTGTCTTAATCGTTTAACGTGTAGTAGTGAGTTAACTGACAGACACACACATACATACACGTATGTGTGTGTCTTTGAGTGTGTGTGTGAGAGAGAGAGAGAGAGAGAGAATAACAATCAGTGAAACCGAAACAAAATACCCCATACAGATCGACATATATATATGTGTGTGTGTGTGTGTGTGTGTGTGTGTACGTTCAACCACTCAGCCACACACACACACATATATATGTGTGTTTGTGCGTGTGCCACTCAGCCACACACACACACACACACACATATATATATATATATATATATATATATATATATATATATATATATATAAGCGAGTGGTTAGAACGTTCGCTTTCTGAACGTCAGACCCGGTTTGAATCTCACCACGTTGATTTGTCAGAAAGGATACTTAATCGTTCTGGACGACCCCACGACCTTTGCAAAGGTGAAAATCATAGCAGGGTTTTACCAAGTGAGTAAATTGACGGAAGCCTTGGCAGACGTCGATAGCTGTGTTAGTCACAAGTCACCGTGATCAAAGATTTTACTGTGCTGGCGTTGTTCAGAATGTGGATCATGCTAGATAACGTTCTTTATCCCTGTAACTAAGGTATGCTCAGCATAATTGCATTATAAACCACAGTTTCGCTCTGTTTGGGCTGAACAAACACAAATTTGCTTGAGCTAGCGTCTGCAATATGGAATGGCTAGCCGCCATGATAAACAGGTATAACTGAATGCGAGTGGCCAGCTATCATATATATATATATATATATATATATATATATATATATATATATATATAGTTGTCTGAAGTTATTATGTAAATAAAATCCATCCCAATCACTAGAAAAATTATAAACCAATGTTTGTCAAATTTAAATCTATGTAAAATATTTAACTATATTATCTGCTATTTTTAATAGTTAGTTTTTGAGATGTTTCGACAGACTGAAGTTAGTATGCATAGTAAATTAACAATACCTTAAGGTATCTGAACTCTATTAAATACTATTTTTCTTTTCTCCATGATATATGTTGAAACATAGGTAAAGGGAAGAATCTAGCAACTGCCGAAAGACAGAAAATAACAAAGTTATTGTGTAAGGGAATGTGCACATTGGAGATATCAAAGAAGCTTTACAGAGATCATAGAATGATGAAGAAAGCTGTTGAAAATTTAAGTAAGTTGAGAACTCGAAGCAAAGGAAAAGGCTTTAAGAACTTGTTTCCTGGAGATGAACGTAAACTAAAGAGTCACTATAATAAAATGTAAAGGATTCAAAGACTTTATCATATGTGTTTGGTATTTGTTCTACTAGATGTGTTGATCAATTTTTGATGATTTTATTACATATCTATTGAAGTAAAATCTGATTATTTGGTTTTGGTTTAAAACTTCAGTCGCCATTTTTTTTTAAATACACCAAATTACTTCAATAAAACATATTGATACTACCTAAAAATTTAACCCTGGCTTGGATTTAAATTGATTATTTAAAATTTAACAATTTTTCGAACAAAATTTGAATCATTAAAGTGTATATGATTTGCTTAATAAGTTCAGACAGCATCTATCTATCTATGTGTGTATATATATATATATATATAT
>CAHIKZ030005329.1:1037500-1050000 GCA_903632075.3 Acanthosepion pharaonis | reverse complement strand
TATATATATATATATATATATATATATATATATATATATATATATATTTATTTATATATACAAATGACTTACTGCACTTCCCTGACAAAAATATGGACTAGAACATTTTTAAAAGATCAGATATCTGGAGAGAAAATTCAGTTATCATTTGATGACGTCAAAATTTCTAAAATTAATTCAAAGATACATTTTCGTATTTCTAACAAGAACGTGTCTCCCTTCAACCGTAAATTTCATTATGACGTGACTTAATATAAATGGAATTTGTCAATGATTTGACAGAGAAGGAGCAGTAAAAAGAAAAGAGTTCCAGGGAATCCGAATTAATCTTTTTCAAGAGCGAATAATGCTCCCAAAGGTCAAGTTGGGAGAACGCAAAAAAGAATTTTCAAATGGGCAATGAATTTAAAACTATTGAAACATTTTGTTAGTGAGCCTCTAATTCAATTCTGTTTTACGACAATATATTATTAGTAGTAGTAGTACTAGTATTCCTTGGACCGAATCTAAGAATAAACATGAAGTTTATTTAGCGAAAAAGGATACAAAACAGGACATTCATACTTAACATCAGCAAAATACAGTTGAAATTTCTATCCGCACATAAGGAGGAAAGAGGGTTTGAAAAATCTGAGATTCACGGGACAGATTGAAGATATGTGGTACAGAGGAAAACAACGCATAACCTACGAAGTGAGCATGAGTATGTGGGTGATGGATCACATTTTAGGAAATAACAAAAGATAAAATTTATTAAGGGCTACAAAGGACATGATATTTTGGACAGCCATACGTGCTGAATGAACAAGGAATAACAACAAGAACAACAGAAAAAGAAGAAGAAGAAGAAGAAGAAGAAGAAGAAGAAGAAGAAGAAGAAGAAGAAGAGTTTTTGTGTTTGTTGTGGTTGATGTTGTTGTTTGCCCACTTTAACAAACCTCAAATCTATTTCCGAACGACAGGATCGGGAAAATTCTCGAAAAGGTATTACTTATTCAAATACACACACACAAGCACACACACACACACACACACACACACATATATATATATATATATGTATATATATATATATATATATTAATGTATGTTTCATTAAATAATATAGACAAGTTTTGTCTATTTATTTTAATTCCTTTCATATTGTAGAATAAGCTTTTATCATTATCACCGAAAAATTATCATTTCAGTGATAATGCTAAACTGATAGCCTGACTTTAAAATGAAGTGTAATTTTATATAAATAACTTAAATTATAGGAACACTTGGTCGATAAACTGCAGAGAAGATAGATAGATAGATAGATAGATAGATAGCCGTCTCTTCTACTCCAATACCTTCATGTTTTGCACTTCCCGTCTATGGAACTTCCTTCCTCTTACCTGCTTCTCTAATATTCAAATGCAATGTCAATCGACATCTCCAGATGACTTGATCTATTCTCCGGCCTTAATCCTTTCCTCACGCGTCTTTACTATTGCGCACACTCTCTGTAACCCCTTGCGTGCTAGTGACACTCCCGCCTTGCTTGGGGTTAAATGCTGAAAAAGAATATAAAAAAGCACTGTCCCAAACTCATTTGTCTTCATTATATCCACTTAAGCGCTAATACTCTTGAGAAAGGTTTCAATTCACGTCTACACTCTTTGAGATATGGGTTAATTAACATCAATTTTATCTCCGATGTAAAAAAATATTTTCTGGTCTACAAAAGTTTGATAGGACGTAAAAAACAGCTCAATCAATAAATCATATATTTCTTGGCGGTGGTGGGAGGCCATTTTGAAGAATAGAGCCTCAGTCTTTCAGTCAGAAAGACATCAACGAATTCCAAACATATTTCTAGTTTACATCCGGAGGCAAATCATTTCCATTCAAACAATAGTAAATCCTCCGATGGCGGACGTGTCTCTGATTATACCATAAATTTTGATTACATTTATACCTAATCAATAATTATTTCCTTCCTAAATATAAGACCAAAGCTGAAATTTGATTTATGTCAGATTGTTGTCTATCGAAGATTCGGTCAATTTGAGATGAATACGAACTAACAAGTACGCTGAATGTTTATCGAAATAAATACTTCATTTCGACAGATGAATATTAAGAATACTCTTTAAAAAGAAGGCTTTATTTTTTTTACTGTTAGAATTTGTGAGAATGTCGAGATGAAGGTGTAGAACACTGGACGGTGTGTCTCATACATCTCTGACCAAAATATCTAAGAATTAAGTAAAGATAAAGAAAAGATTTTAGGCATATTCAGCTACATTGCAGCTTGAGCCAAGCGCAAGAAAGAAAATTATTATTCAAAAAGTAATATGCGCTTCTTCGGCAGGAATAGAACCTATAACCCATAATGGGTGCCATTATTTGACATGATGTACTGTCAACCATTCAACCACAATTAATTTAAAAAAAGCATTTGCTTAAATAAATTATATCTACCAAAATGACATATTGTCTGATAAGCTTAATAACATTATCATTGAAAGATGAAAGAAAACAACATATTGATACATGTTTTTAATCCTATCTAAGCTTTCGGCTTACATAAGCCCTTATCAAAGAAAGCTTAGATAGGATTTTAAAAAAATGTATCAATATAGTGTTTTCTTTCATGTCTCAATGATAATGTTAGTATGCTTGTCAGGCAAGGAATTTACTTAAAATAAATAGACAAAACTTGTCTATATTATTTAATGAAACATGCATCAATGAATAAATGTTGCCTTAATACAATATATATATATATATATATATATATATATATATATATATATATATATATATTTGTCAACTATTTACCAGAGGTAGTTATAGGTTTCTTGTTTACTTGCTATTTTTATGATAAACAAACGTATCATTGTTTACAATCTTACAAATTTCCCTCCTGTCATACCCGTCACAATATTTTTATAGGTCCTCGAGTAAACCCAAAGAAAACTTACTTTCCCTATCCTTTTCCATCAAGAAAATTACTTTTTGAAATTACTTTCTGACTAATAGATTGAGGCTCTATTATTCAAAATCTACGACAGATACCAATGTCTATCATTAGGTCAGCATCTCTGTTCCATCATTTAACTGCCATAATGGTTAAATGTAGCTGTCTCTTCGACTCTAATTTTCATGTCTCGCACTTCCCGTCTGTGAAACTCCCTTCCTCTTACATGCTTTCCTGATAGCCATAATCTCCAACAATTTAAATGCAATGTCAATCAAAATCTCCAGATACCTTGATCTATTCCACGATCTTCTCTTCATCCTTTCCGCTATCATGCCTCTTTACTATTGCTCCCATTCTCTGTAATCCCTTGCGTGCTAGTGACACTCTCGCCTTGCCTGTGATGAAAAGTTTTCAAAAAAAAAATGAAATAGTGAAGACAAAAGGAAAACTTCGACCTTTTATGGACTTTATCAAAGCGAATGTAAGAATTTTATTTTCCTACAAGTGCTTATAAACAAAAAGTAAAAATACTGTTAATTTTTTCAATTTTTTTACATTTAAGAACGCTCATAAATATGCATCAGGCAAACTGAAATGTGGAGGTAGATTATGGTGGCTGCTAAGTGACATAATTTAATGTCGAAGAAACAAAAAGTTGAGTAAATATTTTCTTTTTTTGTCATTCAATAATTTAATTAATATTTATGCCATTATATTTTCAATGATAGAATGTTATGAGTTTAATCATTATCTTTTCATTTTTTTAACATTTTTATAGCCATGCATATAGGCTTGGGAGAGTAATAATTCTTTCATAACGGCACCGTCAAGAATCTTCCGTCTGACTACGTTACCTTGTCTTTTAATATGTTCGGCATTCTTTTCATTGGAATTATGGTTCAATTTATTGCTATGCATGACTAATGTATTTGAGAAATTATTGTGCAATAACATACTTTTTTGTGTTAAAACCTAACATAAAAACCTTACATTTGCCGTGATAAAGTCCATCAGTGCGTTTTCCTTTTATCTTTATTCATATTCTCCTCTATCTTTATTCTTAACTTTATTTATATACGCCTTTATCTTTATTCATATATATATATATATATATATATATATATATATATATATATATATACTACCGTTCAGAAATGTTTGACTCATGATAATTTTTTAAATTGGCCTAAAAAGTAGTTGTTTTGTACTTTAAATGAGAGACAATTATTATATATCGTTAAAAAGTGAGAAATGATTTTTATTAGATTTTTATTTTGCCAAAAGGAAAAAAAAAAGCACTTTAAGATTAAATTTTGCTCTACTCAAAATATCCTCTATTAGCCTTGATTACTGCAGCACATCTTTGGCATTCGTTACAAATTTCTTCAACATATAAGTTTGATACATGATTTTTTTTCAAAGAGCTATTTTTTATTTTTTATCACTCCTCAGGATGGCTTCAAACCTTTTAAACTCTAGTATATACATTTTACTACCCGCTTATATTTCATAATCCTACACTCTAACACTTTTTTACTGAACTTATATATATATATATATATATATATATATATATATATATATATATATATATATAGATTGTTAGAAAATGCAAATTCATTCAAAAGAACTTCATTAAAATCGATGAAGTAAGTTTATCTTTGCGGCTTCGTGGTTAAGAGTATAACGAGAAGGGAAGCCACGATATTGCAAAAGTTCTGGAAAAACATACTCCTCAACAATCGAATAAGTAGGGAATAATGATTAGTCGATTTGTGTATTCTTGCGGGTCCTAGTTGCAAAGATACTGACTGGTGGTACCAATGACTGTAGTATTCCCGAAAATCTGCCGTAAAAATGGTGATAGCCAAACTCTTTTGACGTCGGTCGCATCTTGAATGTGAGGGCTGGGCTGCTCCAGCCAAGATGCGGTAGTAATAATCCATTTTTGGTTTGATATGGCTCTTATATATAGAGAGCATGGCAGGAGGAATCCGGTACTTTCGGAAGTGATAAATACAGGCGATCATTTCTTTTCCCTTCATTTTTTTTAGCAACGGATTGTATATACGTTCCAGTTGAGGTCTGAAGTGAGCTTGAATCCCAATTAGACGTAGAAGCCTCATTGTCTATTTAGTGCCTGTTTAAAATTATCCTCTTTATATAACAGTCAGGCATCCGGATTAAATTTATCACAAAACCGTTCATAATTCAAATGATTTTTTCTTCACGTTCTTTCAACCATCTCTATTCATTATCAAGAACATTATTTAAAAGTATTAAGCATTAACTACAAGAAGACAAAATGTGTGGTCACTAAACAAGGGAGATAACAAGAGGAAGGTTACTATGTTGCAGTATTCAGACCTTCAGTTTTTTTATTACTTTATCTCTCAGTAAAATACTGTTTTTCCCTAGTCGTTTCCTTAATAAATTTGATCAACATTCTTCTTTACTTCAGTTGTTCCTTGCCTCCTTCTTTGGCTTTTGTCGAGCATCACAACTCCGTCCTCTTGGCATTTCGGATCACGCTGTTCTATCTGTTGATATTTCTTTTCTTTTGAGTCGTCTATTAGATATGAAACTCTTAAGACTTCTTTCTGTTACCAGCGTACTGAGTGGGATTCCTTTCGTGACAATATTTGAGAGGCCACTTGGATTGATATTCTTAAACGTCATTTTGAGAAATGTGGCACGGAGATTCTTTCTTTGCTTAAGGCTAACATTGATGATTTTGTACCTTCTCACAAATACCATGACAAATAACTATCTTCACTTTAATTCGCACTGGACTGTTCTGCTGCTATAACTCAGAGGAATGACTTTAGCCGGGGGTATTAGCGTGATAAAGCCGATCGCAACAGGCGACTATTTGGTTGTAATAATTGTAAACGTGTCATCAGAGGTTAATTCATTGAGGCTATTGGTTCATGTGGCGACTGACTACTCTGTAGTAGTTTGTTAAATAAGAATAAGTCTTCTATTCCTCCTCTCTTTAATCAATTTGAGTTATAATTAATAACTTCTGCCAATAAAGCAGAGTGTCCTGCTCGTAAATTCTCTTAGAATTCTAAACTTGACTCATCAGGAGTATCTTTGTCTGACTTTCCAATTAGTCTCTATTGAGTGAGAGGCATATAACTTTGTCCATGGTTTCTGCTATCATCTCTAAACATGATCCTCATAAACATATGAAGTTAATGGTATCTCGATATTCTTTAAGAAAGGTGCGCCTGAACTTGCTCTTGTTCTCTCCAAACTGTACAGTAATTATTATTGCTGACTCTTGCATTTTTGGAAAATCTACTTCTGTAGTTCCAATCTTTAAGAAATTAGGCATGCCGTCTACTCCTTCTAATTATTGCATTATAAGCCTTCTATCTCTTTTTGTTAATGTACTAGGGGCTCTAATTAACTCTGAATTGATTAAGCAGCTCACTTCGCAGCGTTTACTTTCTGATAACAAATATGGCTTTCGCATCTCTAGGGTAAGTACTTATGTATTAACAATTATTGGTGAAAGATTCTATCAAGCTTTAAATAAGAATGGCAAAGCTCGGACTCTTTCTTTGGATATCTCGAAGGCATTTCACAGGGTTTGGCATATTGGTATTCTTCAAAGGTTGAAAGGTTATGGTATTTCTGAAATGGTTCAGTCTTTCTTATCAAACCGCGAAATGAAAGTGATATTTTGGCAGTTGATGTCAGAAAAGACATACAATCTGAATTCGTTAAGCATCTCGCCTCGCAGACTTTTCTTTCAGGTAAGTAATATGGTTTTCACTTTTCTGGGTCAATTGCTGATGTATTAACGATTATTGCTGAAAGAGTCTAATAAACTTTAGAGAAGAATGGTAAAGCTAGGATTCTTTCTTTAGATATCTCGAGGGCATTTGACAGGGTTTGTCATACTGGTCTTCTTCAAAGGTTGAAAGGTTATGGTATTACTGAACTGATTCAGTTTTATCAGACCGCGAAATGAAAGTGATAATTTGGCAGTTGATTTAAAAAATGACCTACAATCTGAATTGTTTAAGCATTTCTCCTCGCAGACTTTTCTTTCATATATGGGTTTGACATATTGGTCTTCCGCACAAGTTGAAAGGCTGTCATATTTCTATATGTATCTTTTCAACTGATTCAGTCTTTCTTATGGAATTACAAAATAAATGTTGTCTTGAACGGCTACTCTTCTACATCTTTTTTTTCAATAATGCAGCGCCAGATTCATGAACATAACTTGTTTTTAATTTTCATCAATGACCTCCCCGATGTCATCAGTTTTCAACTCGATGTTCATAATGATGACAACTATTTATTCATGTCTTAAAATTTAGTCTGATCCTTTATATTTTTTACATTTTTCGGACTGTCATCCTCATTCTCATTGCCATATTCACAACGTTTCGGCCGTTGTACGATCCGGCCTTCGTCAGATGATTGGAATTTTGAACCGAACACTTTATTTCGTCCCCCGGAGTAGACTCTTCAAGTTCTACGTGCCATGACTCTTCAGGATATCTCAGTTATTTCTCTTTAACTCAACTCTCCAAGATTTGTATTACCACTGCTGTAGCCTGGTATTGAGCTCATAACTCTTTGGATCTACTCACTAGATCTAACCAATGTCTTTATCCACCTAGTTTGGTTCGAAATTCCATTCACTTGCAGACCGGAGCGCACAACGGCCGAAACGTTGTGAATATGACAGTGAAGACGTCGATAACAGTCCGAATAATATAAATGATGTAAATAATCATAATACCTCATCTACCTGTTTGGCGTGTAGACCCAACATGGCGGACGTCGCGAGGAAGCGACGATGTCACACGTGATCGCGAAGAGCGGCCATTCGCAATCGCCCTACTACGCATGTTTCAAGCTACATTTTAAATACGACCGGTGCGTTTTGGAGTATGACTGTTCGACAGTGCGGCTGATTTATATCGTTTTTTATGTGCATTGGGATTTTTGACGTTGGATATATATTTTCTTTCTGGATTTTGCTATTTGTTTTTTTTTTTTTTTTTTGTTTTAACCTTAAGGTATCATATTAATTTTATAATACCTCATCTCAGAGATATAGACAGATACTGATATGGTCAAAATAGTAAGTGATATAAAAATGATATACAATTTGTTTTTAACTGGTGCAAGGAATCACTTACTTTTAACACCTTCAAAATGAAACGGCTCTCTTTAATCTTCTTAGATGTTGCAGTGCTTGAATCCAATTGGTGAAGCTGTTTTTTACCCTGTTGGTCAACAAAGTCATCAACAGCAGATATGACGTCATCATCTTTGCGATACTTGTACACAGCCATGTGTTTTTCAGGTTGGGGAACAGATGATAGTCAGTTGGCGCCAAATCGGAGGAATAGGAAGGATTATCAAGCTTTTCAAAACGACAATCACACACAGCAATCATTGAAATCAAGGGCGTTTGGACTTTCGTAACTACCGCAGTAAGTTGGCATTACACTCGCCATTGATGGTGTGCCGTTGTGAAGTCAATAAACACAATAACCTTTGCATCTCCCAAAACTTCCCTCTAGATAAACGTCTTTGACCTTCTTTAGAGCAGGTGACTCGATTGTCTCTTCGTCTCCGGCTCAAAGTAATGACCTCGATGTTCATCCTGGGTCAGTAAACATTCACGTAAACGAGATGGATCCATCTCAAAAAATGATAGATTTTCTCGTGATCTCATCTACCTGTCGCGCTTTTTATCCGACGTCAGACGCCGTGGTACCTACCGAGCAGAAACCTTCATTATGCTAAGCTCATTGTGCAGAATATTCTCAACTCCCTCACAGGATATGCTATTAACTTTGGTTATTTTATTTTTACTCATTTGCCTGTGAATTGCCTGTTTTCATGTGGTGAACATGATCAATGTTATTTTTCCCCTCGTTGGCGGCATTTACAGGACGTCCAGACATTGGGTCATCTTTCAGGCAGTCGCCTCCACTTTTAAATTCTGCTGCCCACTTTTGCACTATTGACAAAACTAGAGCGTCACTCACTAATGTAGCAACCATGTCAGCATAAATGTCTTATGAGGCTAAGCCCTTTTCTCCGAGTAATTGATAACACTACTATGTGTCAGTTTCAAGAGACGTCTCTACAAGGTACTTTTGAAATCTTTGAACAGTCAGATATCAGATTAACTAGAAAAAAACAACAATGCAGACATTAAGAGCATTGGAAATTAATGCAAGCAAAATTTCATAGCTCTAACATTATTCCTTCATAGACAGCCTTAGAACTTTTCAGCCCTCCCTCGTATACGATATGTAACTCTTTAAAGCCTTATAAATACATATTTTGGTTAATACCAATCTTATAATTTAAACATAGATTTATATAATATAATTCCACAATGCATACTACAGTCGAAAAGCGTGATATATCCTTCACATTTATTGAGGTTTAGTTATAGTTTCATCTAATGAAAATATAGTCGAAAAGTCAATAATTCTTGATGTATATTTTTGCTGCCAGGAACAACGTTTCCTTACGATGATTACCCACCTTTAACAGCAGGATCAGAATTTAGGAAATTATTCATATCATCATGGGTTTTAAGATTTACCACTTGTGCATCGTTTTGCCAGAAGATATTTTTAAAAGAGGTACGATCATCTCACCCCTACCTACAGGAGAACCTTCCCCCATCGGAATCCGCTGTCAGTAACAACACTACTTAAAATCAAATGTGGTATCAAGGGTAAGCTTACGACGTGAAAATTCTCCATTGACATATGATCATTAAATCTATGTTCTATTAAGTTGTGGTTACTTCCCCTTAATATAAATTATCCAATACGGATATATTGACTTGCTGCCATCAGAGAAGATTTAGATTTCTAGCAATTGGCCTGGTTTTACAAAGTTTACGCAGTATTTGACCTGCGGTTTCGTTTCTTCGCTTTGTTTCTCCCCGCATCAACGAGGTTTTGCCTTCATATTGACAAGAGTGATTCGGACGTTCTAAATCAATATGGGACATTGACTTTGTCTCGCGTAATATTAGCGTGGAGTGTCGACGGCGTTTTCAATGCGGAATCAAGATAAGTGGAGGGTGATAGGGGGAGGAGAAAATTCGAGTGAAAGTTGAAGTAATGTCTATTGCAATGAACACATACACTATGAATATTCATCGAACCGTTTCTCGCAACGGCGAAAAGGATGGCTTATCTCTTGTCACACCTCTGGGCATTGGTGATTAGCGGACCGGTTAAAGAAATGAATCGATTTCGAAGAAGGAGAAAGAATTCTATCTAGATATTACTAAATACAGAGATATTTAGTCTGTTTACAGCTAAATACACACACCCGCAAACGCAAACACACGCACACACACACACACACATATATATATATATATATATATATATAGATAGATAGATAGATAGATAGATAGATAGATAGATAGATATTACTGGATAACACTGACAATTAAGATTTTGCGTAGTTATTTTTTAGAAGATTGTATGAAAGCATTCTTGGTGCTTAATTACACACAGATATATATATATATATATATATATATATATATGTGTGTGTGTGTGTGTGTGTGTGTATGCATGTATATGTAAATATATATATAAATAAATATATATATATATAAAAATATATATACATATATGTAAATAAATATATATAAAATATATATAAATAAATATATATATATTCAGCTGTATCGATATGAGTTTGTAATACTCGTTTTCACGATTTTGAGATCATTAGATAATCTTTCTCTCTCCTCTCTCTCTCTCTCTCTCTCTCTCTCCCTGTATATATATATATATATATATATATATAATAGACTCCCCTCTCTCTCTCTCTGTATATATATATATATATATATATATATATATATATATATATATAAAAAATGATTGCTAATGTACTTCGGTTTATTATTTGATCTTTCATGTTTTTATAATTTATTATTTGCTGAGCATATATTATATAGAAATTGTCCAAATGTCTTGTATGTTCGAGCGCTTTCGGCTATAATATTAGCCATTAGTAAATCTGAATTTTATTTTTACTTTTAACTGAATGTATGGATTGTTTTATGTATGTATCTCGGGTTATAGTAATTTTCATTTTACAGACACGGTCAGCACATTTTGACAGTGTTCATAGTGGATATTAGTTTTTCTTTTCTAATAATATTTATGTTATTTTTAACCTTTTGTTACATGTGGACGAGGGTATTATATTTGTGTTATCAATGAGTATGATGCAGATAGATATTTGTACTTAACAGTAGTATATTTTTTTCAGTCGTTATCAATGAAACTTCTGCACACATACACAATTATATACACAGACACATGCACATACACACATCAATACACACACACACACACACACATATATATATATATATATATATATATATATATATATTAATTTAATTTCTCTTTCCTATCCCACACCTCAAGTGGAATCTTCGTTCCATCTTTTTTCCCTCCTCGGCATAATGTATGCCTGTGAGTGCGTGTATATATGCATGTATGTGAATATGTACGTATATACATGTGTGTATATTCGCATGAATAGAGAGCATATTGACTTCCTCCTCTTCCCTTTTTTTCCTATATCGCTCCAGGTGTACTAACCTAGCAATGTTCTGCTTTTTGACTGCCTTGTCTGAGTGAAAACTTAATTTTTTTTTTCTTTTAGTGGCTAGTCGGTTGAGAAATGACCCGAAATGTATTTATTCTTATTTTTATTTACTTATTTTTGTCTCTACCTACCCCTTTGTCTAATGAACTCTTTGATAACTTTTCCACCAAAATATAGTAGGGTGGATGGTCTACCCCTATAAAACTAGATAAGTATCACGAGTTGGCGTCGAAAGGTTGAATATTGGAAAGACACTTCTGCGACCCTCTCAAAATGTAAGGAATCGTAAATTTTATACCATTTTTAAACTGAAATTTTCCTTTTCCCTGATTTCATTCTAAGTCTCTTTGACTTTATTTTACGTTTTCAATTTTCAATTTTTTTTTTTTTTTTAAGTGAGATATCCCTCATTAATATACACAGATATTCCACCTGGTAGTGGACACTCCGACTTATAATAGGTTTAAGTTTTAGTCAGTGCCATGTCTATACGCATATGATATCTCACTTATTACAATACTCAATTACGAACTCTTGGAACCTGTGGATTTGTTTATTTACTCCCCATCCGTACCAATCTCATTATTGATCGTGATTGACGAAGACAGGCATTCTGTTGAAATAATATTTAACATTATCAAACACTGTTTTTTTTCTTTTTCTTTTCGTAAATCGCGCTCTTCTCTTAACTGTTAATAATAATAATAATAACAATAATATTAATAATAATGATTCAATTTTTATTTCTATTATCATTATTATTCTTATTATTATCGTGTGTGTGTGTGTGTGTGTGTACGGCAGTGGGAGAGTTTGATTAACTGTGTGGCATTGTATACATTTTAAATGTAATAAATTATAATTTGTTTTGAAATTTGCTTTAAAATTGTAATGTATATTGGTC
>CAHIKZ030005329.1:902500-1032500 GCA_903632075.3 Acanthosepion pharaonis | reverse complement strand
ATCTACAGCGGGATCATCGAGTAGGTGCTTCATATGTCTTCAGCCGTATCATCGAGTAGGTCCTTCACATATCTACAGCCGGATCATCGAGTAGGTTCTTCACATATCTACAGCCGTATCATCGAGTAAGTTCTTCACATATCAACAGCCGGGTCATCGAGTAGGTTCTTCACATATCTACAGCGGGATCATCGAGTAGGTCCTTCACATATCTACAGCCGTGTCATCGAGTAGGCGCTTCACATATCTACAGCCGTGTCATCGAGTAGGCGTTTCACATATCTACAGCCTTGTTGCAAATGTTAATTCCACCTACTAAATATTAAAACCCGATATATCATTCACCGACTACTAGTTAATGCAAACAAACTGAAATATTACATCAACGTATCTTTGGAAATGTTCTAACGCAGATTACAGCTTTGTTTGAACACTGTACAATTATTCTAAAGAATGGTTTTCAGTAACATTTATACATTAAAATTGGCACACATAATTTCATTTTTCGACATTCAGATAACCAAGTTTCTATGAGTTAAAACTAGCCTGTAATAAGCTCACCGCCCCACATTCGGAAAGTCATGTTTTATGCGTTAAAATCAGATAAAATCATCACATTCTGACGTTCAGTTTGTTATCAGTTGAAAATGGGCGAAAATATTGACACTTTCTGACATTCAGAGAGCCAGGTTTTTCTGGGTTATAAATGGGCGTCAATATTGTCACTTTCTAACAATTGGAGAGACAGTTTTTCTGAGTTAAAAATGGGCGAAAATATTGTCAATATCTAACATTCAACGTAACATTAAAAGAACACGGCTACTCATATCAGAAAATCTCATTCCAAATTGGTTGGAACAAGATAACAATTCACAATGCTATCACTAAGTACCAAGACGATGACTCTTACCCTTAGACTAAGAATAATGGACATCACAGAAAAACAAAAATATTAATTATGTCCAAAAGTTGTCCTTCTTAGATGTTATTGCGGCGACAATCTCCCACTGTCTATAAAATGCTCCCGACTGTTACAAATATCATCTGAAAAGTAAATCCAGCTCAATGCTTGAGAATGGGCAAACATGGAAAACTGGCGTCTCCTGCCTCGGGTAGACGTACTCGACAGCACAGGAAGGCAGTCCATCTAGAGTAAAGAATACCCTGATGTAAACCTCTTGCGGTTATGTCCAAACACACAAAAGGCTATGAAAAGAAATTCAAACAAAAAAAAAACGAATGGATTCCCGAAGGCGGTTGACTGTCAACACTGTTAACTTTCCGGTAATTCATGCAGCTAAGCCGTCCGAAAATCTAAAGCTATCCTTTCGGTCTTGTCGGTACGGCCGAGATGGAGACCAAGTAGTCTGGGCAAAGTACAGCCTCGATATGGCATCGCCAGGCCACCGCACTTGAGAGGTTACACTGGAAAGCACTGACCAAGAATGGACTGAATTTGGACCAAACATCCCTTTATCTCGCAAGATAAACGGGTGCCTACTATATTGTGAGAAAAACTCTTGCATACTAATAAAAACAAAAAATATTAAGCACACAAAAAATAGAAAGGGCCGTAAGAAAATGTGTTTTTTTTTATTGAATAAGATCAAATTCTTCAGAGGCTGCAGTTAGTGTTATGGGGTAGCTGAAGACTACCACAAGATGGACTGGTCTAAGACTATTTAAACACCAGCCTCTGTTACTGAGGGAGAGCTGTAAACGATTAGTTTTCGTTAAAGCTCTACTCTATTCTTTCAAAATAGAGGAACCAAGAGGAGACTATGCTATACCTACGGGCAGGGACTCCAATGCCCGAAATGTATGTTCAGTCTATGGGGAATTTTTAACCGAGTGTACGCCCTTGGAAAGCCTCACGTTAAAAACCTTGTGCCACATCCCACCTTATGGGGAGTTCTCTGGCAAATTTCGAGGAGTTATCGTTTAATCGTTACTCTGCTTGCCGACTTTCTGTCTTCAGGGGGAGAAGAACTTAAACGAGGCTATGCTGAAGGGCTTTCTCGTCTGAGGAGATAGACAGCTGCCCGGCCCAGTGTATACGCAGTCTACAGGGAATTTTTGCCCGAGCGTACGCGCTCGGAAAGCCCCACTTTAAAAACCTGCCTTGTGCCACATCCCACCTTGTGTGGAGGCCTCGAGTAAATACCGAAGATTTAACTATTAACTGTTTATTATATTAGTCTGTATTCTCAACCGTGTAACAAATTATTCTCCGGAATTTCTATATGTTTGTCAACCTTTTCTATTTACGACACAACAATTAGGGAGCTAGATACCTTTTCAAGATTTAACATTGGCGTGCATTGACAAAATAAAATACGCAGATGTCACTGTATTGATGGTAAACGCAAAAAGAAAACTGCATGTCATTCCAGACATGGCGGTTAAAGAAAGCGACAAGAAAGGATTAATATTCGACTAAGAAAGGGCATGGTTCTCAGTTGCAGGTAAACCCCAAAATGTCAACTACGAATTGGAAATATAAACATCAAGTATAGATGTTTAAATATCTGGGAACAGTTTGTACAGAGGACGGAAAGTGCAAAACTGAAATCAGAATATGCATCGGATTAATGAAAGATGCATTTGAAAAGCTAAACAGGAAATTTCCGTTAGAAACAAGGAAAAAGTGCTAACCTGTTATGTAATATTAATGGTTTTGTATGACATAAAGGCTGAACAATACTTCTGGCAACAGAAATGAAGTCTACAAAAATATTCTGAGAATTCTATGGACGAAGCGTCTAAGCAAAGATGACTTAATGAAAATAGAAACGCAATAGACATTTATATCCAGAATGAGAAAGAAACACCTGAGATTCCATGAATGAACAATAAAAAAGAGCTTGGTGAATTTGATACTCCCAAGGCAAGTCGAGTTACAACAGACCTCCTTCCTGACGAGTTTTTTGTGACTAGATCGAGGACCGTAGGTAGGTAGGTTTGGCAAGGGCCCGAAAGTTGCTCAGGGATACAAGACATTGGGAAGATCCATTTTTTATATAGCTATATCTTTCCTTTATTGTTCTGTTTACAAGTAACAAAGCCTTATTTTATTTGACCGGTTGCGTCTATAAACAGAGTTTTAGTTGTTCAGAGACAAATTTAAACAGATATATGAAACACTTTCACACAACGAATCTGTTAGCGTGTGGTTCAGCATTAGCAAATGTTTTTCCTTGAGTCTCGTACTTTTAGGATGATAGGGAAGCTCGAATTTTTCAATAAATTTCGATCGGTATGCGGGATGTTACGTAATATTCTGGGACCAAAAACTCACAGACCTTCGGAATTAAGGCATATGGTATTAACTGGATGGAGCCACTGCCGACGCAGCGAGAAAATCAATGGAGTTGTTCAGGGAGCTGTTTTCAGAACTCTTGATCTCATTACGCTCGCCTGATTACACCTAATGTTTTTTTTTTTTATTTTCTCTGGGTCTACCTGAAAGCTGAAGTCTACAAGCGTCGACCAAGAACAGCCAAACAAATATAGAAATAGCACAAAAAAAATCGTTGGGTAATGAAAACTTTATAAATTGGCTACAACTGTTTATCGTGAAAAGAGAAAATTTAGATATTATTTTCGGAAGGTAAATGTAAACAAACAGTAAACGTTTATTTTATTGATTTTAAAAGATTTTCTCCTAAATACATTTTTGTTTTGGCGTTTTCTCCAGCTTTTAAAATGTGGCATGTTTTATTGACATATCTTTTATAACATTAAATATATATAAAGCTATAGTATTGTTATAAAATATATACACCCTTGTGCAAATTAATTGAAACAACAGCTTTAGATTCCTTTCTTTCAACATGCGATGAGTTTTAGACCCACCGGAGTGACGGGGTGTAATCATTTTCTATTTTTCCTCAAATTAGGTCATTTGCTATGATGTGCAGTAATATGAATCTATTTTCGGAGTGTATGATGAAATTTGGCTGTCGTTGAAAAATATTTCGTCATTCGTGATTGCCTCGGATTTAATCACTCCCAGACACTAATGTCTCGACTGTTGATCAGTTGTCCTACGGCCATTATCTGCAACAGAGGTTACTCCAAGGAAGCATACAAAAATTGTAAAGCTGCACGAACACAAAGCCTGCCTTACCAGTATGCAAAGCAAAGTACTATAGACCAATCGAGAATCTGTGGTCAGTCTGCAAGGAAAGACTTCGTTCAATGGACATACGAACTGGGTCATGTTTCATTGGAAAAATACAATAAAAATAAATAATAACGAAATTATTCGTTTTGTTTCAATTAATTTCCACAAGGGTGTAAATATAAAAATATAATCTTTACTCGGAATTTATTTTAATATTTATACACATGAACTCTCTCCATCTCTGACAGCCTTATATAATATATAAATAATATATATTTAATATATATATAATATAATATTCTCTCTATATAAGGGTTAGTTGATATTGTTTAGAGGCAAATCAACTTCTGTGGTTATTTAATAATGCAATGTAAATAATTTGAACAATTTTATTGCTTCATGTAAAGATGTTTTGTACTCAATTGTAGCCTTCCACCACAGATAAAATGGTCATGCTGCTTTAAAAAAGTATCGTTGTAAATTGTATTTACATAAAAATGTCTTGCTGATATTTTTACTATAAAAGTCTATTTTTATAATTTCATAGTGTTTTGTTTAGGGCTTCACTGTTTGCCAAAAGTTGGGCTCCTAACAGGTGCTATCATTCTGGGTCAGGTTGGACATGTGTACAACCGCAACTAAAAGGTGATTGCCCGCACCTCAAAACCTTCAATATCTCGATCCGAGGCCTTGATACTGGACGTAGTTTATCGTCATACACAGCACTGCCGTATAGTGATTTTCCAAGCATCGCTTAGATGTGGCACAAGGTTGAAAGTAGGGGGCACCTAGTGAGTATCGAACTCACTATTCAGTCTTTTCTAGCGAGATAAATTTGCAAACTGTTGCCTCGTGATGACCCACTGTTGTATATAATACCCGATCCATTGTAGGTAATCAATGAAAAAACTATGATAACCAGTGCAGACGACAGGGCTAAAGATAAACTTGATTTCCACTTTTTCTCGCTGCCTGCGAAGTTTTACTTCGCAAGCTAAATTCGGTTGGAAAGAAAATCTATACGGAATTTACTTTAAAAAGAATTATTGTTTTTTTTTTTCTTTTCTATTTTTAAAATGAAACCATTCGAAAACAATATTGTTGCCAAAATAAACATATCAGGAAAGTCACTTTTGTCTCATTTCTCTCGGGAATAAAAAAGAAAAAAGTGAACTCCTCTGAGTACACAAGACTAAATATATTCACTAAGGTTTACATTGCCCGGCACAAGGCCAAGTTTGTAAGGAGTAAACTCCGTTTCGTTAATGTTTTATCGAGAAAGGGTATCACGACGTTAATACAATCAACATTGAAGATTAAACGCTTAAACAGATTTATTATCTAAAAGTAAATAGCAATTTTTCAAAATAAGCAAACATGAGATAAAATCCACTTTGGTTTGTTGTTTTCGTCTGTAAACATCAAATTGTTTATAATACATCAACTAATCTAGACGGTGTAGCCAATAAATTTCTTCTTTTTTCATTCCCGTCTCCTTTCCGGATGTGGGCGGCCATGACGATCATGGCGATCATGAACCTTCACAATTTCATATCCATCATAGGCTCGTCTCTTCAGAAATGTATAAGTGAGAAACACTTTTTTTTTTATAATGGTCTTCACCCAATACACTGCTCAACAGTCACTTAGGACAAAGCAGTACTCAATTAGATTATTCTAAGGGGATCCAAGGAGAGAATAATGTCCCTGTATAATGACGACACGTAATATAGATAATGGTTGACACTAGACACGAAGAGGTCGTCATCGCGAAAGAATCATCCCGGAAAAGTGTCTACCCTGTGTTAATGATATGGCAGGTCTGAACTGGTGGAACTAAGGAATGTAGATCGTAATGGTTGAAACTAGACTCGAAGAGGTTAAGATCGTCGTCATCGGGAAAGAATCATCCTGGAAAGGTGTCTACCCTGTGTTAGTGGTATGGTAGATCTGAACTGGTGGAACTAAGGAATATTGATCGTCTAAATATTTTCCAAAGAGATTGATATGTCCCGGAAAAGGATATATTTGTTCGAAGTAGCTAAGTGGTTTTGGGCTACTGTAACCGTGTAGGACAATCTAGTAAGTAGCCGTAATGGACTGGTACTCTTCGTAGTCGTAGGCAATATGCTTAGGCAATAGGCGTAGGCAATAGGCGTAGGTAATGGGCGTAGACAATAGACGTAAGCGATGTACCTTTACATCCGTCTGTATTTATGGCTGACACCAGCCAATCATTTTACTGTGAGGGGAAACCCAGGTGTATGCGTATTCATTACATCAGAAATAATGACAGAGTAGCCATAGGCTAGAAAGGTTTAGTCTGTGGAAAATGGTTATAAAGTGGAAAATAATTACTCACCCACAAGTGTAAAGTATTGGAGTCACATCTGGGCAGGAGATGTGCAATTCTCTCTTTCCAGAGTTGATAGAGTTTGAAAGCGTTTAGTTTTTTAGGCAAGGAATTATTTTCCACGCTACAATCTCTTCCGCACAGACCAAACGTTTCTAGTCGATGGATACCCCATCAATATTTCATTGCAAAATATTTAGACAAGCTATATTCCTTAGCTCTACCAGTTCAGACTTTCGCAACTAGAACCTGCCATACCGCTTACAAGGGGCACACACCTTTCCGAGATGACGTCCTTAACATTTTTGTGTCAAGGGTCAACGATTATCTATAGTGGGTGCCCTCATAATTTTTCCCTCCGTTATTCCCTCCTTCGACGTCTTTACAGCAATCTTATGCTTAAACCATTTGTCCTAAGTGGCTCTTTAAATGGATTGCGTGAACCCCAGTATAAAAAAAACCGTGTTTGTCCCCTCATAAATCCTTCCTCATTACTCTTCCCCCATCTATTCACACAAGCTCATTAGAAGTTTATTCGATGTTTCTAAGTCTATATTTCAGAAAGTCCAGTGAGTGTCAATATCTCTAAGCCTTCCATTCTCTTGTGTGTACCGGAAATTTCAATTGTCTGTTTCTTCTTATTATTATTACAAGTCTCCATGTTGAATCCATTTTCCAAAAAATCTTCCTTGTTGCTCTCATGTTCCGCTTATGGTATTCTCAGCATAGTATCCTTTGTACCTTTAGTGAGAAATCAGAGAAACGAGTACTAATTTCATTCTGTTTTGTTGCACGCACTTACGCGCAAATACTCTCGTAAACGTATCAATCAATATCCTCCACCCACCAATGGATTAAATAGTAGAACTGGAAAAATCAGTTATTATTCTTAAATAACTGTTAATTCTAAATTCACCCGTACAAAAATATTATGCTTACATTACAAAATATATTTCCTCTTTAATAACGTCAAGAAGTCTCCTTCCCGACAAATTCTCATGAACAGAAAGCAAACGTTCTAACCACCTCGAACACATAATATATATACATAATATATATATATATACATATATATATATATATATATATATATATATATATATATATATATATATATATATATATATATAGTCAAACCTAGAGAGCCAGACAAAGGTTTTACTGGCAACCCGCTTGGTAGGTTTGTCTGGCTCTCTAGGTTTGACTAAAATCTCTTTCTACTTTTGTATTGAGCACGTTTTTAGTTAGTTGATTACTCGTATCGGAGTTTTTTCATTGGGCTTTCAACCTGTATGCTGTACGATTACTTTCGACAGACGCTCATGTTCCTAGTTCTTTCTTTTTTAAAAACATTTTTTTTTTTTTCGAAATTGATTTAACCATTAGCAAATCAAAGAAACCGAAGGTTTTTCCGAGACGAGTGTAGTTACCTATATATATATATATATATATATATATATATATATATATATATATATATATATATATATATATATATATATATTATATAGATATATATTATATATATATATATATATATATATATATATATATATATATATATATATATATATATATACAGGTAATAATCCGTTAGTATATAGTCCAAGAGTGTCATAATAATATAATGAAAAATATAAAAAATATTAATATTAATATATTGTATTGATGTGTGATATATCGATATATATTGTATTATTTGGTGTAATGATGTATCATTTAATAATTCATATTAATAATGTTATTTAATGAGCCATTTATGTTTTATGCACCATTATTTAATATAATATTTAATTAAATGATATTATTTAAAAATATAATAATATTGTTTTTTTTTATAATGATATAATAATTCATATAATATAATGATTATATATATTATCTATATTTAATTATTATATCTCTTTTTTTCTTTATATTGCTTCCATTGTTTAGTTATCAGTTTGTACTTATTACTTATGGGCACGTTCGCACTCTGACCATGAGAGCCGGGTTCAAATCTCACTATGGTCAATTTGCCAGGAAGGATACTTCCACATGTTATCTGACTTGAAGGGTCGATCCCAGCATGAAAAGTGCCTGAAAACCATACCACGTGTTGAGCAAGTCTTGTGAGTTGAAATTGGGCAGACCGAACCCTTAGGTGCCGTCGATAGCTGTGCTAGCACGAAGTCATAATTTCAAATTGTTGATCACAATAGATAACACGCTTTTTGGACTCTGTGAATGTTGAATAGACAGAAATACGCCTTAGCAAGCGTCTGCAATAAGGATTGTCTAGTTACCCAAATGACAAGCTATACATACATACTTACTAAATTATAATTTATTTCTTTTAATAATTAACCCGACATAATATTTTATGTGCACTGCTTTATACACAAAATTTCTTCTAATTTAAAGTCTAGATTTTTTTTCTTTTCATTTATTTTTCCTCTATTATTTGTTTCTTATATGAAATATAAAATCTTCCCAGAAATTGTATTTCCTTGTAGATGGTAATAGTTTAGTATATGTTAATATTTGTTCTTATTAATTTAAAATGAGGAATATTAAATGATACATCTCCTCAAAAGAAAATAATTAAATCATTACAGGTTTTTATTATTTTAATCTCTATCTATAAAAGGCAGAATCTGTGTGTGTGTGTGTGTGTGTGTGTGTGCACGGCCGCAATTTTCGACGGATTTGCACCAGAATTTACATGCACATGCTCCAAGTTAACGGGAAGGCCAAGACCGACTTTGCATTTCCCAATTCCCATCGGTAGTGGAAATAACCGATTTTTTCATGCTTCTACGGCAGTAGTTTGTGGCCATATTCTACTGGCCAGAGTGAGAGCCTATAGCTGGCTGCCACGAATAGGCACGAAGATTCTATTGGCCAGCGTGAGAGCCAACAGCTGACTGACATGAATGTTACCTACCTAGTATGCAAAAAAGTCGATATCTGCATTCGTCACAAGTGGGAAAAATTTAAATACGCATGGCACTTTACTCCAATTGGCTCATTTGCTTGCTCGGTTTAAATTGCTCGTTTTTACCAGTGACGAGTCCTTTTTTAAAAGCTGATCGTTTTGTGTTCATTTTGTTTAGTTCTTTTTTCGTAACAGATTTAATGTTTAGTATAGAGCTTCTAAAAAATTCGCAGTGTGAGTTAGGCAAGAAGTAAGGCAAGTAGCAACATCAGCACAGCAAAGGGCACTCCTTTAAAGGCAAGGAAGAGCAAAAATATATTAAACCAAGTGATAGCGATTGCTGTATGTGTCGTACGATTTTTGAATCAAGCACGGGCAAGTATACATATATATATATGCATACTACCTTCTCTCTACTTCTTTCTTTCTTCCTAACGACTTTTCACTATTTCTTTTAATCTTTTTTCCTTATATATATATATATATATATTCCTTAATTTATATATTCCTTAATTTATATATATATATTCCTTAATTTATATATATATAATTTTTTTTACATATATCTGTTTCCTTGGATCATTACCATGTCTGGACATTACTAACCCCTCTCTACTGGAAAATCAGATTTGGAAATCAGACATTTCTTAGTTCTTTAATATTTCATTAATTAATTATTATTATAATTATCTTATATTACGAATATTATTATTTTAAATGTTACCTTTTAATTAACTTTCTTTAAGAAATTAAAAGAAATAATTAACAAAATCTTCTCTAATTTTTAAAGATTGAATTTCCTTATGTAATTTTTCCTTATTGAAACCAGATATTACTATTTTAAAATATAGATCAAGGTTATTTTAAAATATAGGTCAAGGTTATTTTAAAATATAGGTCAAGGTAATTTTAAAATATAGATCAAGGTTATTTTAAAGTATAGGACAAGGTTATTTTAAAATATAGGTCAATATATGTTTTATATGCAATATATATATATATATATATATATATATATCCTAAACTTTCGAAACAGTTATGTTCACTATACAGGCCGGTAAGCAAAGCCATTTACGTCTCTGCTTTAATTTGTCGGCGGGAATCTTTACCTATATGCCATATCTTTACTGCGGATCATTGTTCAGACTACGTAGGTGTTGTTATATTAGCTTTCAACGGAGAGAACATTCCACTGATAGGTTTTACGAGTGTTTAAATTCTTACGACACTTCGCTTCGGCACAATTAACGAGGATATACGGAAATAGTGTATACAATAATAATGACAACGGACACGAGAACAAATCCAAGATGGCGTTATTTGATCACTGGTAATAAAGCATGGAAGACGCTCATGCGCTAACAGAATATTAAAAATGGCTGACATATTGGAAGCCCAATGTGTGTAGTGTTCCTCATGTAATATGCGACCGGTTGAAATGAAGAGATAATCTGAATTAGAGCATAAATGTAGGTTGAAGTTATTCACTATGGCGACATCATAAATATCACGAAGTAATTTAAATGTTGCTTCGGTTCGTCACAGAGAAACTGTTGAAGTAAAATTACTGCTTTTTTTTGTATACACTCTTAATTTAATGAATTTTAATAGCTGTTGGCTAAAGTTCTCAGATAAAATAATTTTACTACTGTATACATTTTTCGGTCAGGTATCCTAAACAAAGTAATAAGAAAGACGGAAACTTCATTAGAAACAACGAAAAGTTTACTGAAATGTGTCATATAAATCTATTAGTATGACATTGAATGTTGGTTAATATCCTCACGGAGAACAAGAAGACTTAATGTAACTGGAATGCTGTCTTATAGAATGATGTTGAGAATAGCTTGAACGATATGCTAATGGTATTCTTTAATTTTTTTCTCTATGTCATTATCAAGAACTTGGTATTGCCAGTATGATAAACAAGATTTAATTTAATTACATTTTGACGTTTAGGTTTTTATTTTTTATTTTTTTGTTGTTTTGTTTTTGTTTTGTGTTTTTTTTCGTGTTTTTTTTTTTTTAGCGAAATGATAAGAAAGGCCTATTTGAGAGTTTGATTCCAAATGTCAATATTTTATTTTTCTGTTACACGAAAGTGTAATTTAAAGTTTTGTCAAAGCGCATACATAGATAGAAATACAATCTTCGATGGGACGCTAGTCATGACAAAATGTAATTTCGTATTCTGAGATCTTGTGGACGATTACTATAACACTTTAGGGGAATAGTTATAATTCTTCTTGCGCCAGATTTTATGAAGTGTTTGCTGTCCGTACATCTCAGACGTGATTTCCATAAAATTCATCGATTATTCCTAAAAATTATACTTATATTTGATTCTGTTATTTGAATTTCTGCTAAGCGTCGACCAATATTATTTTAGGTCATCTTCAGACATTCGATAATCTTTAAAGAATATAAAATGTAACTACTTATTTTGTACAGGGAATTGGAATGCTCTTAAAGATTATCTTTTCTGAGATGAAATCATTGTAGTTGAAAATATTTTAAATAAGGTTTGGCACATGAGATTCCTATACCAACTGACAATCTATATAATCACTGGGAGTTTCTTCTTATGTATTATCGAGTCCTTCTTTTCAAGTGTATCTTTGACAGTCATTGTTAATGCTCATTCCTCTGGGGCACATGAGATCTAATCTGGCGTTTCGCAAGGTGCTCTCCTGTTTTCTACACTCTTTCTGCTTTATACAGTGATCTACCCTAGAACATTCCTATATCCTACGTAAATGTGTATGCAGATGATACCACAGTGTATGGGTACACTTCTAAATACCTTGAAGAATAGTGTCTGGCTGCTGATCCCTCCTCTGAGCTAACTCTCACAGATCAATATAGAAATGTCCCACTGGCATCATTCAGCACATCAAAAACTAAAATCGAAATATTTCACCACCACCGAGCAGGCCCTATACCTGCACCAATCCTGGTGATATCTGTCTATATCTCTGAAATGAGGCATTATGATTATTTACATTATTCGGACCGTTATCCTCATCTTCATTGCCCTATTCACAACGTTTCGACCGCTGTACGCTCCGCTCTTCTTCAGGTGATTGGAATTTCGAAACGAACCCTTTATTTCGTCCACCGGAGCAGATTGATCTTCTTTCACATACCATGTCTCTTCCAGATTCCTCAGTTATTTCACTTTAACCCAACTCTCCACTTTTTGGTTCACAACTCCTGTGGCCTGTTACTGAACTCACAACTGTTTTGGCTGTAGCCACTGGATCTAACGAAAGTCTTTATGCACTGGGTCATGTCTCCTCAAGAATACCAAAGACTTGGAGAGTTGAGTTACAGGGAAATAACTGACATCCGGAAGAGGTATGGCACGTGGAACTAGAACAATCTACCCGGGCGGACGTAATTAAGGGTTTGGTTCATGGTATCACTCCAGAAACTACCTAACTTTACCATGCACTATCTTGTGATCAAACCAAGAATGGCCTCTTGTTGATGCCACTTCTGGGCTGGTGCTGCCCAATCGTCACCGTCTAAACTTGACAGCGTTCAAAATTATCATGAATTATTTTCCATACTGCAAATCCTTATCCCACAGACGAAACGTCACCGGCTTTTAATATCGCATTAATATGGCAGAAGTTAGGACGAGTTTAATTACATCGTTCAATCAGTTCAGGGCCTCACAAGTAGGAACTGGCAAATGAATGAACAAAACGTCCCGATTAACTCCGTTTTTCTTTGACAAAAAGCAGATTCCACTCAGACAGCTTATTCCACAGAACAGTTACATTGTGAAACAAACTCTTTAGAGAATGTTTCTCTGACAAAAACCATCTTGGTCTCTTTCTTCGACAACAACAATCTTGGGAATATTTCTCTGGCAACAACCAATTGGTCTCTTTTCCTGGCAACACCAATCTTGGTCTCTTTCTCTGACAACAACAATCTTGGT
The DNA here is from genome assembly GCA_903632075.3 of Acanthosepion pharaonis. NCBI lineage: Eukaryota > Metazoa > Mollusca > Cephalopoda > Sepiida > Sepiidae > Acanthosepion > Acanthosepion pharaonis. Next base: position 1,019,155 of record CAHIKZ030005329.1, on the reverse strand, counting down.
GTCCTTCTCTGACAACAAAAATCTTGGTCTCTTTGTCTGGCAACACCAATCTTGGTCTCTTTCTCTGACAACAAAAATCTTGGTCTCTTTGTCTGGCAACACCAATCTTGGTCTCTTTCTCTGACAACAACCATCTTGGTCTCTTTCCCTGACAACAACAATCTTGGTCTCTTTCTCTGACAACAAAAATCTTGGTCTCTTTGTCTGGCAGCACCAATCTTGGTCTCTTTCTCTGTCAACAATATCTATCGGTCACTTTTCCTGATACTCTCTTATTTCCCACATTACCTCTCCCTTAAAATCTCACTCAATAAGCCTCTGCCTTGGGTGGCTCTGGATATTGTATTGGGCTATCTAACAATAGTTCTTTTTTTTTTATTATTCTTTGTTTAATAAGGTTTTGTATATTCTAGTCATATTGTCTTTCGGTAACAAGATATCAAACAATAATATTTTAAAAAACATTGTTTTTTTAATCGTTTCACTCCAAGCAATGTATCAATGTCAATAAGACGCAGGGTGTTAGAAGGTGAGAAGGCGTAAAACTTTAGTGAGAAGTGACGGAAAGATAAAAAATTGAACAGGCCTCTGGAAGAGTGAATATGGCGATTGACGTTGCATTTAAAATTTTTGAAGATTGCTGGTGGGAGAAAAGCAAGAACTCGAAAGGAAGTTTCACAAGAGAGAAGTGCGAGAAAAGAAACTACCAGAATAATATTGAAGATATACGACCTATACTACAGTAGGTTGTTTGATATATTGAAATTGTCATCTTTGATAATGGCTTATCTAAGCCGAAAGCTTAGATTGGATTTAAACACGTATCAATATGGTGATTTCCTTTCGTCTTTCAATGATAACGTGATTAAGGTTATGAAAGGAACATACTTAACATAAATAAACAAAAATTTCGACAAGCAGCAAAACTAAGTTTTGTATAGTTGATCAATTACGTCTTCTCGGAGGGGGGGCATCGTGGAGTAATGTATAGCGGTTCGGATGAGGAATCGAAGAGCCGAATTCAAATTCCAGTCGAATCCATTACTTGGGAAATCCTCTTCTTCCCCCCCACCTATGGGTAAATAGCTGGACAGACCAGGTTCTATAGCCTTGAAAGGCAACTGCTCTACCGCAGAAAGAAATGACAACCTACTGCCGGTAAAATCTGCCTCGTCAGTCATCGAAACATACATGACCGCCTAAACGTGTATCACGTATAGCAAATAACTGACTGAAATGTATATATACGTCGATGAGTAAGCAACCTAAGCCTCGAATAGAGGATTAATTAAGAATTTAGTATAAATACCTCCATTGCAGTCAATTATGTAGAGATGTATGATTACATTTACAGCAGTAGATGTTACTCTTAAATTCCTTATTGCTAGGGTGGCAAAACTATCTGAGAGATAAACGTTTCCGAATTCCTACTACGCCTGCGACAAATGAATTCACATAATGCATATTTATTCATTAAACGAACGTTTGCAAAATACAGTTCATTCATTTTTTTTATGTGTATAGTTTCCAAAAAGTACTAACTCATTATTTTATTCATCTTATTGTCATATACAGAAGGGATCGGTAACCTATAGTATGAATGTCATGTTATTTTTAAACGTTCTTAAAATAAATGTTAAAAAAGTAACAATAAAAAAGATAAAAACAATTTTCTATTAAAAGCAAATAAAAAACAGAAAAAGTATTGAAAAAATAATTCTAATGACAATGATCCATCCAAAAATCTAGTAAAATTTAAAATATTTTATTTAGTCTAAATGTTTTTAACGAGTAAACATGAAAATATTAGGTTGTTTGAAAAGAAAAAATCCGAATGGCATCCAGCCATAAAGTCGGAAGCAATAACTACTACAACGCAAAGAATATATTTAGCTGTTTCAATTTTAACATATACTAAAGTATACATACTATATATTGCTATAAAAAATATCTTGTAGAACAGGTATATTGACCTTGACATGTATAAAAATACGTATGCTATTGGCACACTGAATGATTTTAAAACATTAAGTCGGCACATAGCAAAAATTTGCCGACCCCTGATCTAGGCATTTTTTTAACACGAAATTTGTTGACATCTAAAGAATGCTGGATGACAAAATGGCCGAAACTTTGTGATAGTAACAACAAAGATGAAGATGAAGATATAGAAATCAATAGAATGTAGCATCAATTGCAGGACGAATAACAACAAACGGTGATGTTGTCTAGAGCAGGAGCCGGCAACCTACAGCACACGAACACACATCGCACGCCAAGCAATGTCCAATGGCACGCAGCCGCAAATGACATCATGACGTCCGAAACAATAACTACTACAAGACAAAGAAGATATTTATCTGTTTCAATTTTAATATATACTAAAGTATATATACTATATATATTGCTATATAAATATCTTGTAGAACAGGTATATTGACTTTAACTTGTATAAAAATACGTATGCTGTTGGCACACTGAATGATTTTAAAACCCTAAGTCGGCGTATAGTTACCAAAGGTTGCCGACCCCTAATGTAGTTTGGGAACTATGATGCGCAACGTTAAACTGAATCAAGTCCTGTTAGTAGCAGCAATATATATTCTTTTGTGTTTTTTTTTTTTTTTTTTTTTTTGGTGGGAGTCATCATATTTGCGTGACACAGACGATAAGATTTCTCGTAAGGCACAGAAGTCACTAGTTGTTCTTTACTGACTCAAGGCGCCATGATAGCGTCGAATTCTAAGTCAATTTCGTTCATTTAGAAATTGTACTTTACACACGCCCGGTGAAGTTCAGTATCTCTAATTTTGACCTTATTTCAAATAAGACGAAATGCGCCATATTCTTTTAATCACTTTTTTCTCGATATGATGAAGTAGTTGGTTATCTCCCCTGTCTTATACCGTTCATTATTCTCAATTAACGTCTCCAGTTGATAGCGAACGAACTTCAATAGACTCTCCCTACGTGGAATACTATTTAGCGATAAATGCCTCGCAAAAAAAAGAAACCAACTTATTAACACATCATTTTCAGTACTTTCTCTACAAACAACGCATTTTTGCGTTCCAGTCGCAGTAGTTTACTTTCTTTAAATTTCCAACAAGAAAAATACACAGATTTTTAATGAAAGTATTTATGGAAAAACCCTGTAAATACACGCCCCATTTATTTAGTAAACCACATATTTATTCATGTTCGTCTACCGACCTGAAAATTTATGCATTAATCATATAAATAAATGGATCGTCTACACAAATATGACGTTTACTCAAATAATTTCTTTAAGAAGATTTTTCGATTGTTCAGGCCGCTAGACGAAAATAAATAAAACTCGGTTAAATAAATAAACGAAGCGTCTACTGAAATAATGGTAACCACTAAAATTTATTTTTCAGAAATATATATATATATATATATATATATATATATATATATATATATATATATTTATTTATTTAAATATATATATATATATATATATTACCACTTTTTGCGCTACTTCTTTCCTCTCTCTCTCTCTCTCTCTCTCTTTTTTTTCTTTTTTTTTTTCTTTTTCTCTTTCATTTTCCTTTTATTGACAATCTCGCAATGTTCCCACACAGTTTCCTCACAATATCTTTCAACACTAATACCATCCCCACCCCTGGAACTATAACCTTTTTCCTCTATATTCAACATCCCATTCCCCTTCTACCCACCACCACTCACAATTTTTAAATCTAAAGTTATTTTCTCATAAATTTTCGCACAGCGAGAAATCAAGCAGGGAACGGTTTATTTTTCTTCTAACAATTCCGCCTACAAGCAGAATCTATCCACCTCAAAAAATAATGTTGGATAGTCTCCACCGTCTCTCGCTTTATTTCTTGCATCCGCTGATGAAGAACACAGGCGTGTTCGAAAATTCCGATCTTGGAACGTCAATCTCCGTGCTTCATTTTTGTCACCTGGTTCATATTAATAAATATTTTTCGTACTGATTTCAGCGTAAACTTTCGTTTGACTTTGTTTTATTGACCAACTTCTCTATAAACTATATGAAGCATACGTGAACTGCTTTTTCTAATTACAGACACACAGATATATATATATATATATATATATATTACTGACCCGTCGTTTTTCGGCATATAAGGGTCTAGCAGGTCACCTCTTAGAAACAAACAGCTAGATATCACACATATTATTTTATTATAGTACAGTGTAACCCGGATATAAGAGAGTTGTCGGAACTGGAGAAGTCTCTTATATCCGGGTTTCTCTTATATCCGAGTTTGGTCTATATGTATACATTAACACAGGCTCTAATTTGGGACCAGAGAAAATCTTTCTTATATCCGGTTTTCTCTTATATCCGGGTCTCTTATATCCGGGTTACACTGTATTGTGTACAACCGAACAGACGTTTTAAAAGAGCCGAATACACCGTGCCAAATGGTTCCGAAACGTCCCTACTAACTTTTTGAATACGGAATTGTCCTAGACCTATGTCACCTGTAGGATCCAGTCTGTCCTGCTATTTTTTGCTATTTACCTACATACATACCTATCGTCGTCGAGAGCCGATGGAAGGGCATGGTGCGCTACGAGCCTCGGCAGGATATATGGAGAACTGGGGCTGCCCGGACGTCTAGTTCCCCCTCTCGGCCTTGCTAGCAGAGTCCAAAGGAGAGGATAAACCAATACAGTTTGGTTGCAGCACGACTGCAGGATTTGCCGGAAGGTAGCACAAAGTGCCGTCCATCCGCCTTAGGGGATCCACTCCGTGTTTGAATTCAGAATTGTCATTCTTCTAGACCAGTTGCCATCGAAGGCTATAGAACCCAGTCTGTCCTGCTATTTACCCATAGATGAAGGGAGAAGAAGAGGATTCACACCTTTCCCAAGGGTATTAGCACGTAATTGAATGTAATGGACACATGGCACAGTGGATAAAGGCGTTGGTTAGATCCAGGACCCAAAGAGTTCAATACCCGGTTAAGGTAGTGGAGAACCTTCAGAGGGAAATTAACAGGAGATAACTGATAACTGACATCCATCAAACATGGCACGTGGAACTAGAACAGTCTACCCCAGTGAGCGAAATAAAGGGTTCAGTTCGACATTCCAACCACCTGAAGAAGGCCGGAGCGTACAACGGCCGAAACGTTGTGATAAATATGGCGACAAAGATGAGGACAATAGTCCGAATAATGTAAATAATGTACATAATACCTCATCTCAGAAATATAGACAGACTCTGAATGTAATGGATTAGATTGGAATTCGAACTCGGCTCTCCGATTCCTCCGACCCAGCCGCTATCATAGAAAATTGTAGTTTAAAAGCAGTAAAATCGACCTTGCTAAACAGACGCTCCTCTGTAACTAAACTGCTATAGTACGTCAGGCTATAAGACGGTTCCGTGTAGGATACAGTTTCTGTTCCTGTCGGAAGACACACATTTTCTATATATCGAGAAATCTGAAAGACGAGTCGCATTCATTATATTCCCTTACGCGAAAATATTCTTGGAAAATGTATGGATCCATTTCATCTTCCAACCTCAATCTATGATTTGAATAGCAGTACAGACTCGATCCTATGGCCTTGCTTTTTTTTTATTTTGTTACAGCGAGGTTCACCCTTTACGTTTGGGGGCCATTTGTGTGTATAGGAATGGAAGAAAACGGTTAATCCAAGCCTTGAATAGATTAAGATTGTACTGATTCGGTTCTAGTTTAACCTACTTCTCACTGGTGAGATTCCATGGGAATGGGGGTAGTTTGCTACTATGTAAGTGACATCCAGTCAATCGCAGAAACATACGGCAGCCTACTGCGTGAAAATCTTCTGCCTAGACAGACATGAGGCGAAAAAGGCATGATCGCTCAAGAGGTATAGAACTTGACTTCACACCATATCTCTACCACTTTATCTATCTATCTATCTATTTATCTATCTATCTATCAAAATAAATATAAAATATAAAAAAATCAAAATAAGGAAAAGAAATTCAAACAGAAAATAAAAATTGAGGCAGAAGAATTTCAAGAGGCGAATATGAATTTTATAAGACTTCATTAACGAAATGCACTCGTGAAAACATAAATGATTTTGCAAATCACCAAAACGCTTCTTTCCCTCAGTCAGTGTAAGATCTATCTATCTATCTATCTATTGTTATTGTCTATTATTTCTTTCTATAATTCCATCTTTCTTTCTTTCTCTCCATCTATCTATCAATCTATCTATCTATCTATCTATATATATATATATATATATATATATATATATATATATATATATGTTTTTTGTCTATTATTTCTTTCTATATTCTTCCTATCTATCTATCTATCTATCTATCTATCTATTGTTATTGTCTATTATTTCTTTCTATAATTCTTCCTATCTTTCTTTCTTTTTTCTCCATCTATCTATCTATTGTTTTTGTCTATTATTTCTTTCTATATTCTTCCTATCTATCTTTCTTTCTCTCCATCTATCTATCTATCTATCTATCTATCTATCTATCTATCTATCTATCTATCTATCTATCTATTGTTTTTGTCTATTATTTCTTTCTATATTCTTCCTATCTATCTTTCTTTCTCTCCATCTATCTATCTATATATCTATCTATCTATTGTTTTTGTCAATTATTTCTTTCTATATTCTTCCTATCTATCTTTCTTTTTTTCTATCTATCTATCGATCTATCTATCTATCTATCTATCTATCTATCTATCTATTGTTATTGTCTATTATTTCTTTCTATAGTTCTTCGTATCTATCTTTCTTTCTTTCCATCTATCTATCTTTCTTTCTTTCCATCTATCTATCTATCTATCTATCTATCTATCTATCTATCTATCTATCTATCTAAATCTCTCTGTTCATATATTTCATTTGTCCTTCTCATATACCTTTTTCTTCTTCTTGTTCACTTTTTTCTTCTTTTAAGTATTTTGTTTGCTTTTATCCATTTCAAAAACAACCCTACACGAAGAGTCTTATTTCACACCACTTATCCAGTGATGTGTATTTTTTTTTTATCTTATTTCTATCATGAAGTCTATTCCCTTTTAATCGATGCACCAAAGAAGCTGTTTAGAAGCCTTAGCTAGTTGACCTTTGCTACTAGAGTACTGCTGTGTCATAGGAAGCTTTGTATACTTAATAACACGAGTTAATTATCGTCCCGATATCTGTTGCCTCCATCTCATCGCTGTTCCAAACCCGACAAGACGCAAGTTTCCTTACGCTATTTTACAAGACAGATAGGTCTACCTCAATTAGGAAATTTCCTTCTTTTATGTATCATGTGCCTTCAGGAGGTGGGCTATTATTCCTCTGCACGACTTACTCTCCTTTGTAACACTTAGCAACATTTGACTCTTTTCCATCTTTCATTGTTCCCGCTTTCAAATTCATTTTGTTCATTTATTTTTATTCTCTCATTTTTTTTTTTTTTTTTTTCTGTGTGTGTGATTTTTTTCACTTTTCTTCTTTTCCGGATATCACTCTACATTCAGTTTTTTTTTTTTTTTTTTTTGGGGGTTATTATTAGTATTTTGTTTCTTTCATTCTACACTTTTTTTTTTATTTTTCTCCAAATCTTATTTCGTTTTCCTTCTCTATTTTTCGTTCTTTCTTCATTTTTTTTTCCTTTATCGTTTCTTTGCTTTATTCCCAAAAATATTTTCCTCCCTTTCAAAGGTTGCGACTATTTTCGTCTTTTCCGATTGACTTTACATCAGTTCGAAATTTATTGATTTTACCCCAAAAGAAAAAATTAAATTTAACAATTTAGCTTTTCTTTCTCATCCAATTATTCATTTTTCTTTCTTTATTTATTTTTTCTTCCATTCATATTTTCTTCTTATTTTTCTATCATATATTAATTTCCTTTCTTTATTTCCTTTCTTTATTTCCTTTCTTTATTTCCTTTCTTTATTTCCTTTCTTTATCTCCTTCATTTTTATCATTACTTTTCACAATCTTTTTCGTTCTTCCATTTTTTTTCTTCTATTTTTCTTTCGTTTTGATTTTTTTTGCCAATCGTAATCGCTTCGGAGTCCATCAGTACTTAACAAATCTTCCCCGATTAATCATTAGTAGTATATTCTCAGCTTTAATCCTTTGAGCCGTGACCACAACTTTACCGGTGGTAGAGAAAAATGACTTAATGCCCCAGCCATCGGCTGATTGGTGAGTAAACACTTGTAACTATTTTTATATCTACTGTGAAACATTATATACCAATTATTTGCAAATTTTAACTCAGGAGTTCAGACAGAAGGGTTAAACTTGTTCAGGAAGTCAAGGCTCAAATAGTTAAAAAAAAAAAAAAGGAAGAACTTTGAATATGTCTTTAAATCAACGAGTTGATCATTTCTTTTTCTTCTTCTTTCTTTTTTTTCCTTTTTCTTACACGCCCGATTTCATAGTTTTTATTTCTTTTCTCTGGCTTTTTCTATATTTTCTTCACATATAAATTAGATATTCCGCTTAATTCATTCGTTTTTCTCCTGTTTCGTTTTTCGTTTTCACCGTTCCTCTTTTCTTCATAAATTTTGTCGTTATTTTTACATTCATTCTATCGCTATTTTCCTTCGTTATTTTTTGGTGTCATTTCTGCATTTATCGCTCACTACTACTGTTGTTCTTTTTATTCATTGTTTCTTTTTTTTAATTTTATTTTTATTTTAATTTGTTGTATAACTCCTCTCTTCTGTGCAAGTCTTTTCTTATTTGACGGTCTTGGGGCGATAATAATAAATTAGTCTTCGTCTCTTTCTTCTCTCGGCCGGGTGCTCGCTAGTTGGTTTTTAGTTTGGAGGCAAAATGAGAACTTCAACAAAAGTGATTTTGACTTACTGCTTTATTAAACAGGCCGAAATGTCCGTTTTTAACTAGCCAGTGGGATCGCTATTTCACCCCCCCCCAGGAGCAAGCCTCGAGACACGATTTTAACACGTCCACATTGTTCGACATGCAAATCTTAACTCCCTGAAAACACTTTCTCTCTCTCTCTCTCTAACATTCCCACGTTGGCTCAGCCAATCAAAATCCACATCCCTATTTTGTCTACCATCTGACCTTAATGTTAGCCTCAGAAAATCTGAGCCAAATACACTGCCACTAAAAGGTAATAGTCTAAAACTATTATTTAACGACTTTAAATTAAGATTTCTGTCTATTTTTATTACTGTCTCTTTTTCATCAATTCATTCATTTATTCATTTTTTATGAATAATCAAGGGTGGCCTCCCCTTGCCTTGTTACTTTCCTCTTTGAGAGAGCTATTTCCGTTTCATTTTTCTTTTTGTGGGTCATGTCCTTTCAGGACGTAGGCGATCATGGCTCTCTACCTCCCTCTCTCCCTTGCAGCTCTGGACTAGTTCCTTCTCACTGCCGCCTCCCCTAGAGCACGTTCTGTCATCCACTTGCTTAATCCCGCCATGTATGTCAGGCGTTGTTTTCCCTTTTCTCTGTTTCCTTCTATTCGACACGTGAGTATCAGATTCTCCAGGCCCTCTTTTCTCATTATGTGTCCCAGAAACTTCAGCTGCCCCCTCCTGTTGTTAAGTATAAGCCTCTTCCTTATTTGCAACCTCTCTAAAACCTCATCGTTGTTCACATGCTCGGCCCATGATATCCTTAGCATCCTTCTGTAGAACCACCTTATCCGTCGCTTCGAGTCTCTTCTACATCTTTGAGGAAATCGTCCAACATTCGCTGTCATAAAGAAGAACAGATGCCACGTAACAGCTCAGTATTATTTTCTTTGTTACCAAAGAAATACTTCTGTGCCCAGCTTTTGGAATGTGTCCTTGGCCATTCTAAAACGTCTACGGATCTTAGTGGCGCATTTACCGTACTGGGACTGTAAAAGGACACTATACGTGATCCTTGTGTCCTCAGTTGAATACACCTGTGTACTTTTGTCATTACAACATTCATTCATTCTTTTGAATTTTTCTCTTCTTATTTCTTTCTTTTTCATATTTCTTTATCATACACGATTTATCTTCTCTTGTGTCTTTCTTCCATTTTTTTTTTTTTTTTTTTTTTGGAATGTCGCCTTCAATTACTTTTTTAATTTTTCTTTCTTTCATTTTATTTCGTTCCTCACTTATTGTCCCCTTGTCCTTTTCTAATGCTCTTTACAAACTGTAAATCTTTCCTTCCAATACTCACTTTATTCGATTCTATCCTATTTCTTGTCCGTTTCTCTCTGTTCATCCACCATTTCTTACGAAATTCCTCCTATTTTCATTCTTTTACTTAGTATAAGCAGGCATATCGATTCTTCTTTCAGGAAAGGTTTTAATAGCATTTCTTGACTGCAACTGCTTCTTTCCTCACGTTTTTCTCTTTTCCCTCTAACTTGCATCCATGTTTTTTTTCTTCTACCACGTCCATACTACTCGCTCATTCTTCTTCATTCTCCTCTAATTTCTCTCATTACCCTCTATTTCACTTCTATTAAACGCCTCTTCCAATTCTCCTAATTACTTCCTACCCAATATATTTCCCAGCTTTTTTTTCCTCTTTGCACATAATCGAAATGTGTAAGCACCTATATCAACCCAATGGTTCCCAAACGAGACAACATATCGTCTGCAGAAGAGTGTGAGGCCTCTAGTGAATACTTTAGGAAGTTATCTGCGAGAGAAATGTAATTCTCTTCAAACCAAATTAGTTGTCAGTATTTTGATAATTTAAGACAGCCACAACGACAATTCCAAGAATCGGCTTTGAAAAAAAAATGAATTAATTCAAAGAAAAGACTGAAAGAAAGACTATGTGAACATCGTGGAATTTATGATTTAATGGCATCAAGCAATGAATAAAGTCTTGAATGCAACTAGCAGATCTATGATCAGTATTTTTTCATTGGTCCGTTTATTCAATAGTGACATTAATTGAATCCTGATAGAAGACTGTGTTTTTTTTAATACACACTCAAGAAAGAACTAGTAGATTAAAACATTGGTTTGTTAATATGGTGATATAGCGATTGTGTGTTCAAGCGCTGGCACGGGCAATGTGTAATTGCACTCAATGGAAACCGTCGAGCGATAAGTGAGCTAGAATAACTGAGCCGTACTAAATAAGAAAAAGAACTAGATTGGAATTTCGAACCCAACTCTTTATTTCGTCCATCAGGGTAGATTGTACTAGTTCCACGTTCCATGCTTCTTCCGTATGTTTCAGTTATTTCCCTTTAACTCAACTCGTCTTTTGGTTAACCATTTCCCCAGCGCGGTATTGAACTCACAACTACTTGGGTATAGTCACTGGATCTAACCAACGCCTTTATCCCCCAAATAATGTAAATAATCATAATATCAGAGATATAGAAAGATATTAAAGAACTAGAATATATCCCAAGATAAGCATTAACAGTGAAACGCGAACAGTCTATCCACTTATATTTAATAAAGTTTTAATTTCAGAATTTCCTGTAGAAGTTCCCGAGGAAGGCCGGAAGACACAACAGCCTAAATACGTGATAGCAGTAACAACGATGAGTGTAATAGCCCAAATACAAATTGTATATATGATTTTAATAAGGATATAATTAGAGCTTTATTCATTAATCATGAAATTATACACACATACATACACACACACACACACTCGTATATATATATATATATATATATATATATATATATATATATATATAGTCTTAAGGTGTGCTATATTTATGAGATAAAGTGCTCAGTATCAGAGATACAGCGTATCTCTTGAATAAACAGCTTGAATAAATATCTTTAATTATTTTCCCAAACCAAAACAAAACTAAAAACACCGATTAAAATAAAAATAAAAAAATAAACATATAAGATAAGAAATAAAATCAAAAAAATAAAATTAAAAATTAAAAATAAAAATAAATAATGACAAGCAAAATAATTTAACCCAAATAAATGAATAAATAAATAAACAAATAAACTACTTCCGGTAAAATAACCACCAAAATAGACTACCCACAATGCACCACTGACCCGTATATATAAATAGCCGAGAAAAATAATAGCACTCGCGGCCTGAAGATTGCATCTAGCATGAAACAGACTGTCGCCTCCAAGTGTTGACTTCAATGTTTAGAAATAGAATAGGTTAAAATCGTTTTGTGTTAGCCCCACTACGTTTTCCCAAATGAACAATGATGAGGAAAATTATCATTCATGCTTTCCGTAATGCTACAAACATTCATACTCTGGCTTCCATCTTCAACGTCCATTCAAGAATCATCAAGTGAACTATTGACTAAGTTTAAGAAAGTTTGAACAGTAGAGAGGACAACTGGATCAAGAGGTCACAACACGATCGCCATTTAACCTGTTCTCTTTCTAGCTGAATAACTCAAAGTGTTTAATGGTTTTCTCGATATTAAATAATTTGTGTGATGGTTAATTATGCTGTTACATGGTTTGGACAATTTTGTTGTTAACCCGGTAGTATATTTTCAAAATGTTTACAAATATAAATGCCGGTGTGATGCAGTATACATAGGAAAGGCCAATCAAAGATTGGCAAGCCGTATTGCGCAGCATGCACCTGCCTATGTACATCTAGTATTCAGAGTCGTTCCTTGAAGACCCCACAATGCGTACACGATTCGTCCATTTGACAACAGTTACTGGACAACCCAGACTGTGCCGCCGAAAATGATGACACAATTTGTTTCTGTTGTACATACAGCTCGAAGCTGTATCAAGTTATATTAGCACAGCCTATGTAAACAAAAGAATCATTTCATTCGATCCTTGTGTTTGTTTGGTGGGTGTAAACTTTGGAGGGGTAGGTGTAAACTTTGGAGGGGTAGGTGTAAACTTTGGGGGGTAGGTGTAAACTTTGGGGAGGGGTAGGTGTAAACTTTGGAGGAGTAGGTGTTCTATTTCTTACTCTTCTGGAGCCTTTTAATCGTCAATTATTTACCAATTATTTTTGTTTTAATCGTGTTCAAATTTCTCCTTCTTATTTGCTATTTTTGTAATTGTATCTGTAGCGTTTGTTCAATATATTGCCATGTAAGAAGAAAATGAGTAACCATGAGGTTCGAGCGTAACACTCTGGACATATGTTTTTCGCCAGATGTATAAATAGCGGTGTCAGGCTACTGATTGGAGTGATTATTGGGTGACTATTGAGTGGAACTATTCAGTTTAATTAGTGTGAATTACTGAGCGTCTATGAGTTGGGTTTTGATTTAGGATTTACTGGATGTTAAACCGAGCCGCGCTACTAACAAGGTATTCACTAAAGTGATTAATTATCTTTTGTTGACTTTTTCTTCTTTGTTGTTGTTAAGTAATTATTTGCGGTTGTAATTAAATACTGTTTTATCTTAACATTTGTCTTGAGTTATACTTAATTATTAACGGCCAACGTACTTCACAATATATATATATATATATATATATATATATATATATAGGTACGATGAAATGGAATAGAGTACAATTCCAACGTTCGCAGCATTTAATTTAAAAAAGAGGGTTCAATGCAAAGTAGGGCAATATTATTTATTCTAGGATATTACATGGAAAATATGTAAAAAATTGCTCCGAATTGCAGTCGTATTACAAGTAATTTACAATCACCTGATTTTTACACGTTTTCGGTGTAATATCCCAAAACAATTATGCAAAAATGATCTAGATAAAGTGATATGATCAACCATATCATTGAGCGATTATGTACACATATAGGTGACGAAATAAATATGTATTTAATTCATGGTGTACACAAAACAGTGTACAATGTAGTTAGGCAGAGTAATAAAGTATATATTAATAATTACACATATACCTACATTTACAATATGACTCAGAGTTTCATGACTATCCCAGTGTTCAAGTTATTTATATATATATATATATATATATATATACGTGTGGGGTAGGGGTATGTTTGCATGTGTTTATGTATGTATGCGTTAAATGTGTGCAGGTTCCAAAATCTCTTTATTACAACTCCTATATAAACATCTTTCACACAGTGACATACTAATTTCAAATGTGTGGAGATAATGAAAGAAAGTCTTATGGTGTGTTCAGACAAAGCGTTTCTTCCCTTTATCTTCAGGTTGGAATGAGTGACAAAACCCCTGTGTAAGCAAAACATTGTTGAGAAAAAGGAAATAATAAATAAGCTTGTCAGATGCCATGGCCAGACTGTTCCTATTTTTCTTTATTAGAGACGATAACGCCTGCTTCATTTGAAATTAGCTCACACTAACTCGTCAGTTTACCTCAGTATATGAACTAACGAAGGAAATACAATACAGGTAAAAGTACCTCAATAAATTAAAATAAAATAAACACTGTTTCACGTATTTTTAACCCTTTCTCAACAACTCATTCCTTACACACGGTGTTTGAAGATGCCTGCCGTAAATAGGCGAAAATCGTTGTCCAAACAAACCATTAAACTTTGTTTTTATCCCCATTTTGTGTTCGTCTATTATTCTATAAACGTAACTATATAAATGTGTTTACACTATAACATTTAAGTAGTAGGCATACATTTATTTCACGAGATAGTCAGTGCTCTGTTTGGTCAAAATTCACTCCTTTAGTTGTGATACTGGTGTAACCTCTCCAGAGCGCAGGCCTTCGCGATGGCATATGGAGGCCGAGACGCTGTCCAGACCACTTGCTCCTGTCCCCTATTAGTCGTACGGACAAGATAAAAAAAATCGACGTCATTATATTTGGGGTCAGCTTCTCTGCAGCAGTTGCCGGAAAGCTGTCATAAAACTTACATCGAAATCAGAAAAAGAAAATACATTTCCTTTGTAGAATCAGATTACTATATTTATTGTTTTAAATCTCAAATATGTGCAAGTTAAACACATAGAGGCTCCCAACCAAGTTTATAACAGCTAATGCATTCTGATTGGTTTAAAAAAATCAATTAGGTGTCGTCAACTACGTCCGAAGTTACCGACCCAAATTTTGACCTCGAGTTGACGCCACAAAATGAAATATGTTCACGAGCCCCCACGTGACCAAGAGAACTCATAAATACGAAACTTCATCGCAACTGGGTCAGTGGTTTCTTAAAAAATTCAACTCGAAATCTATGAAACCAATTCAAGGCTTAACGTTAATTACTTAAATTAACATAAACTCAGCTTGCGAAAGAACGCTCACTCCAATGATTTATTTTATTCACTACAATTATATCCGGTCGAAGAGCAACAACTCTGTAGAAATCACAGTAAGTCAAGAACAATACTTTTTATTTCAATACAAAAACAGAACTGTTTAATTTTCCTCCACTAACAAATACTTAAGCAGACTTTCTCATATTCATACATACAGATCAACAACTTTAAATCTTTCAATATTACTTTATTTAAACAATCAAGAACTCTAAATTGTTTTAACAACTTTAGCATATATTTTGTATTTTATGTGTTTTATAAAAATATTTAGTGTTGAACAAATTCTTCTACTTGATTAGTTCTCTTGTTATTGTTGTCTTTGTAACATTTGATTTAGTAAAATAGTAGAGGTTCAGTTTCATTTGTGTTTTAACCAATACAGATTGGCTAACCCACTATACCTTACCAATGGCAAGTGACAGACTTTAAATGAAATCCCTCGTTTCATACATACATTGTCATGAAAACAAATAACAAAAAGATGAACAAACACAAAAAATAAATTGTCTAAGTATATGTCTAAGAGATTTTAATGTTTTGTTTCTGCCTTAGTTTTTTTTCCATATAAATTTGTGACAGTATTATTGTCATCAACGTCTTCCATAGTTTTCGATTACCTTAACCTATATTTCAACTAAACTACGTCTTCCGTCATAAATCAACGAGAATGTTGATATTCTGAAATGATTGGAAACGTTGACCAGACAGCCAGTGTTGCATGGAGCCTAATAAACGATAGATGGGAAAAGAACGCTAGAGATAATATAGCCAAGAGAACACTTTTTTTCCAAGCAGATTCAATTTAAGTGCTGCTGATTGACCGGAATCTAGAAATGATTTTCTTCGTCTAGAATCCTTGCAATAAATCTAATTTCTTTTCTTTTGACGCTCAAGAAATAATGCACGGTCTCCTGCAAATGAGACAGTTCGATATGGTAGCTCGTAATTTGGGATGTCAAAATCATGCAGGACTTAAAAAAAAATAACAATCTGTAACACACGACAAAAAAAAATGAGACAGAATATTCTAAAGGCGTATATGAAGTGCGAATATTTATTTTAGAAAATAATAAAGTCTACGATTCGTCCATGCTTAGAATATTACTACCATATATAGTCCTTGGCTCCGCGCTATTTACTTCGACCTGCTTGATAAGATTCAAAGAAGAATCAGCAATATTATTCTTCCTGATCTGATGACTCGACTTTACTCACTTGTCCGTCACCGTAAGGATGCCTCCCAGTGTCATTTTTATAAATACTTTCATGTTAATTGTTCTTAAGCTCTTCACTACAGACAATGAATTGTACATATGGGGACTAGATAGGACTTTCATAGAGACAATGTGGTATTATGGTGGATGTAGTAAGAAAGGTACATAATATTGCGTTGTTTTGGTGTAAGGAATATTGTTTGTGTGATTGGGTCACTGTCTGTGGTTAGCTAAATTTAAAGTGAAGACAGTAGAAGACCGTCCTTTTCCCCCTATCCCCATTTTGGCCTTCTTCCACATTTTCTGCATATAGCAGAAATAAATATCGCTCTTCACTATAGTACCTAGACTTTTTGAATTTAAGCGCAGTACTAGACTGGCGATAAGGTCTCATCTATCTGGATAGATGCAGCCGTAGGTTTTATGCTAACAGTTTCTTCTTTCGTACTTCTCAATGTTGTAATTCTCCCCTGGCTCTATGCTGTCCAGCCAACTTTAATATGCAAAAATTTAAATGCAATGTCAATCGTTATTTACTATCCTCCTGATTACTCATTTTTCTTTCCGCTCATTACTAATGTTTTTGTTCTTAATTCTTCCACACCTTGTAACCCCCATGCGTTTAAGTGTCTATACTTCTTTACTTGGGGTGATAGCAATCAAAAACAAAATAAGCAGTAGTACTTGGAAATACGAATATTTTATGCTCAAAGACAAGAGTTGGGAAAATCCCAAGTAGTATTTAATCTCTTTCAAGACTGAACAATATCTTCATAGATGAAGAAGGGACTTGAAACTTCAAAAATATCCTTTTAATGATGGATAATGAGATTACTGTGAATAGAATATCTGATCAACAATTAAGCTTTAAGGAAACTGCTATTCTTGGGTTTGGGTTATAATCCAGGATCTTAAAATCCCAAATGACAAAATCCTGAAACTGAAAATGCCTAAATTTGAAATCACAAATGCATCAAAATCCCGAAAGATCAGATTCCCGAAATTTGAAATCCCGAATATGTAAAATCCCGAAAGATCGGAATCCCGAAATTTGAAATACCGAATTTGTAAGATCCCGAAAGATCAGAAAACGGAAATTTGAAATCATGAATTTGTAAAATCCCGAAAGATCAGAATCCCGAAATTTGTAATCCACAATTTGTAAAATCCCGAAAGATCCGAATCCCGAAATTTGAACTACCGAATTTGTAAGATCCCGAAAGATCAGAATCCCAAAATTTGAAATCCACAATTTGTAAAATCCCGAAAGATCCGAATCCCGAAATTTGAACTACCGAATTTGTAAGATCCCGAAAGATCAGAAACCCAAAAATTTAAATCCCGAAGCCATATTTCTAACCTTTTGGTTATAAATTTGTGTTTTATCCAAAACTTTTTAAAGAATATGTGAAATAGATAAAAATATAAATAATGAACATAGAAACATCGGTTTCCCTACATCCACCAAAGTAAGCAACACCGAGCCTGGTTAGTACGTAGATGGGTGACTGCTTGGATATATCACGTGCTCTAAGTTTGTGTATGCGGATGGTGTTATTTAAAGTGACTCGGTATTTTTAATCGGAAAGCCGAGCTCCAATTCCCATTGGGTTCATTATTTTCATTTAAGCGCAAATACCCTTGGAAAAATGAGAATCCCTTTTCTCCCCCAGCTATAGGTTAATTAGTAAAACTTGTATCACTAAGCAATTATTGTCTAAAAATAAAATCATTGTGAATTCCAGGATCTTCTCAATGGCAGCATAGTATATGCTACACTAAGGATACATATGGCTTTAAATTCAGAGTTGTGCCTATCGTAGACTGGTTGCTAGCCCCGGCTATAGAACCGATGCTATATAACCAACAGCTGGAGATGAAGAGATGGGCGTTTGCACGAAAAAAAGTTGTGCTTTGAACTCAAAGTTATGTATATCACAGACAGGTTTCAAACGATGACTTTAAAACCCAGACTGCAATTCTATTTAACCCATAGCTAGAGGAGACTAAATGGATTCATGCTTGGCCCAAGCTTATTTACGCGAAATAACATCGATCTGGGCTCGAAGCTTAATTGTCCCGAGCCTGTGACCATTACACCTCTTGCTTATCTGAATGTATATAAGGCCACATTACAAAATTATTGACACCTTATTATTTGATACAGGTTTATTGATAGCTTATGGCTGCTGAGTAAATACTAGCCCACCATATGCGTCAACATAATATATATCTTCTATCTTACAACAATATTTCTACGTTCTTTGGCCTAAAAGCTCAGTTGTACCCAATAAATTTAATTATAATTTGCTTTAAGTTAATAATCAATATTTCTAATGTTGACAGAATAAAATAGAATATACGTCGTCGTGTAAATATGTCACGTTCGCATGAGAGTAGCCCAAGAAAATCTATGCCAGAAATGAATGAGCAATGAAAGATACTGCGATCAGATTGGACTCCAGCCTCCTTTACAAACAAATGTTGGACAGGAACAGTCTGGAATGAGCCAGTTTTAATACATTTATGGATATTTTTCAGAACCTTTCTTGTTACATTGTTTTAATGATGTTGCTTCATATGCCAAATTTGTATTATATATATATATATATATATATATATTATTATATTCTTTTATTGGTTATTCTTTTTTTATTTCTTATTTCTCTCTTTTCTCTTACTAACCTAATTTATGACCCTCACAAACATCTTTGCAACCCTCATTAGTGTCAGGGTCAGAGGTTTTATAACTTTAGTACTGCCTTTCCCAACCCACTTTACTAAAGGCATAAAACAATGTTCGACTTTTGCTCTAACACAGGCCTTCTTTCGTAATGTGGTTTTTACTTCTCATATATTTGACGCCAGTTATTTTAATCGCAGATTTCATCCGTTTAAGGTAGACCAAGAAAGGTCAAACAGTAACCTCAATGTGAGATGGACGGGATCATTAGTAATATAGAGTTCGTATTGATCTTGTTTGGTTTGTATACGAGGAAATATGAAAATATATTTGATATTAAAATATATGAATATATAATTGTTAGTTATTTCAGCGTTCAATTGTCTCTTTAATTTTATTTTCAGTTTTCATATTTTACTGTAATATATTCTTTTCTTTTTTTTTTGTTTGTTTAGTTCTTTTAAAAGACCAATTATCGCACACCTTTCTTTATCATTTCACCGCAAGCAAGGCAGAAATGCCACTAGTACGCAGCAGATCACATGGAGTGAAAGTGAAGGAAAAGACTGAGGATAGGGCGTATTAAGGAAAGCACGAATGATTAAAGTAAAAGATGCCGACTGACGCTGCATTTAAATTTTTAAAAATGGTAGTTATCTTGGAAACAAATAAACGGAAGAGAGTTCCGCAGTTGGGAAGGACGAGAAAAGAAATTGTTGGAGTAGAAGTGGCGGATGCATTCAGCTATTTCCACAGTGAGACCTAGATGCCAATCTAATAGCACACTTAAATTCATGGAGTCGAGGCACCAGGAAAAAGCCCGGCAGAACAGTTCTCATGAAAATATTTGTAGAAAAAAAAAACAGGAAAGCCACAGAGGGAGGACGCGCCATTTCGATGAGACAATAACTGAAATCAAGATGACAAGATGCGATCGATTACATTACAGATCCTTGGGTTGTAAAGTAAGTCCTGTAGTATTTGAAAAGCGGAACGAAACAAATGCAACTTTACTATTTATAAACACACACACACACACACACACACACACACACACACACACACACATATATATATATATATATATGAAGAAAAATATATACGGTAAAAACAAACAAAAATCCTTATATGCAATTATGCTTTTTTTTAATAACTAATATGTCAACGTCGGACGTTTCGGTCTAATAAACCATCTTCAGGACATAATTGATAATATAATTATATTTTATCAATATGTCCTGAAGATGGTTTATGAGACCGAACAAGACTTACGTTGACAAATTAACATTAAAACAGCATTATTGCAGATCAGGATTTTTGTTTGTTTTTTCCGTATACATTTTTCTTCATATATATATATATATATATATATATATATATATATTTTATAATCTGTAATTATATTTATCTACTTAATAACCCCATTGACTAAACTGTACAACATTTTCATTAATTTTAGAATATTTAACAATTTTAATGTAAAAAAAAATAATTTAAGTGATATGTCCCGGAAATGGGATATATTTGTTCGAAGTAGCAAAGTGGTTGTTGACTACTGTAAGCGAGTAGGACAATCTAGCAGGTAACCGTAATGGACTGGTCCTCGTCGTAGTGGTAGGCAATAGGCGTAGTCAATAGGCGTCCTCTTGTACCCCCACATCAGTCTGTATTTATAGCTGACGCCAGCCAATCATATTACTGTGAGGGTGAACCCAGGTATATGTATATTCATTACATCATTAACAAATAGCAAATAATTGTTGTAAAAAATTATTTTTCGCCGAAAACATTTTTTGCTTTCAGACAATATTATCTATATTCATAAAAACAAGTAAAAGCAACTAAAAACTTTTGAAATTAAATAATATCCTTGGTTTATTGAGTTTTGTATGTTACAATTCAGAGCTGATTTTAAGGGTGTCAACTAAAAAAATTGATTTGCTTTACCTTGTGCTTTTAACTAATTAATCACTAAATATGTACAAATTTGAATTTCAAGAGTTTTCATGAAATTAGTTATGTGGTTAACAAATATGAAAACATTTTTAGTATCACTTTAGAAAAATGAACACATTTATAATACTTTCCGTCACTTCCAAATAGTTTCTGAAAGTTTCATTAAAATCCGAGATTATTTTTATTTTTGCAAGATTTTCAAATTTAATGACTGCTATTATTAGGACATGCACACAATATGAATATTCTATTATTAAACGGAACACTTATCAGTTAAATTACAGACTAGACACAAATGTACACGAATGGAAAATGTAACCTAGTCCATATGGCAACACAGCACCATCTATCGTAAACTTCTTTAAACACAAAAACTCAAAAACGAAGAATTTGCTGACATATTTGCTGAGTGGAAGCCGACCACAAATTTTGTTAAATCATTTTTTGATACACCACGCATACACACACATACACACACACACACACACACACACACACACATATATATATATATATATATATATATATATATATATATATATATATATATAGGGAGAGGTTATATTTGTTCCGAGAGAAAAGTGTATATTTTAAAGAGAAGAGAGGGTCCGCAAGCGCTTTAGGTATAATGTACAATTTTAAAATATATATTATACTTAATTTGTCATATTTTTACTACCCGTGTTTCCGTTCTCGCGACATTCATCAGACAAAGAGTGGTTATTTCCATATGTTATTAAAAGTAATTCATTTTCCATATGTTTTCCGATGTTTAACCATTGACTTTTCTGTGTAATAGTAATGCAAATATTTCTTAGGCTTGTGGCGAAAATATTCTTCTGCTTAAAGGGTAATAAAACAATTAGGATTGGTCAGAGAAACGGCAAAGGAAGAGGTCTTTGTTTTTCTCTTTTTCATAACTCCGGTATCTTCTTAGACCCAATCTGCATTTTATGTTTTGTGTGGGCGTATATATATATATATATATAATTTAACTATATATATAAATATATATTATAATTTAACTTAAAGAAAACAAGATAAACTTAAGGTTCCATAAGATCCCTGGGAAATAAATTATAACCTTATGAAACCTTAAAGTTGCCTGCTTTTCTTTAAATAAAATTATTCGCTCTGATTTAACATTGAGCTCTCTGGATTTCATCCTCCTTGGGATTATCCATACGTATTACCAAGATTTTCATTACTTAAATATATATATATATATATATATATATATATATATATAGAGAGAGAGAGAGAGAGAGAGATTGTTATATATATATATATATATATATATATATATACAAACATATATACACACAGTTCATATGTTGTGTAGGGTTCGTGTGTGTGTGCTTTTCGGTAGTCAATTGTGTTTCTTTTTGTATATATATATATATATATATATATATATATATATATATATATATTCATTCTCCATAGATACTTGTGTGTGTGTGTGTGCTTGTGTGTTGTCTATTGTGTTTTTTTGCCAGTATGTGTATATATATTCTTTTCCCTTAGATACTTGTGTGTGTATGCGTATGTGTGTGTATGCGTATGTGTGTGTATGTATACGCGTGTGTGTACGTGTGTCGCCCGACTAGTGTATTCGGCCATTATGTGTGCATGTTGTGTGTTTATGTGTGTGAGCTTATGATCTATTTAGTGCTGCTTTAAATTTGTCTATGATTTTTTTTTCTTTTATTTGTAGGTAAGAATATTTGTCTGTTTTATAATTATTTTTACCTACAATTACTAGAAGGAAAAAAAATTATACACAATTTAAACCAGCAATAAATAGATCATAACCCCACGCACATAAACACACAGCAAATACACATAATGATCGAACATACTAGTTGGGTCACACACACGCACACACACGCAAACATACACACACATACGCATACGCACACAAGTATCTATGGGAAAGAATATATATATATATATATATATATATATATATATATATATATTAAAAAGAAGAGGGGTGCCGCAAACGTTTTTGGTTGTAATGTGGATTTATTGAGAAAAAATATTATACTTTGTTTTACATAATTTCACGACACGTGTTTCTGGTCTGGTCTCGCAACCGTCTTCAGGTGAAAGTTGAGATTTTTACATATTATTAAAATAATTAATTTTCTTCATGTTCAATGTGGAATATTCTCGATATGAGACATTCTGTTTGTGTGTTGGCAATCCGAATTTTCTTTCTAGAATTGTCAATGAAGAGTTCTGCGTGAAGGGTTATAAAACAATTAAGGTTTGTCCAGCGAGTAGTTATCGGCATTTAATCTTTTAATGTTTTAGTGACCTCTATGTGCTCTTGGATCTGTTTCTATTTTGGCGTGTTCCTGTCAGCATGCGTGTATATATGCGTGCGTATATTTCCTTACTACGAGGAATTCGTAAACTTATTTGTACTTATACACGCATACACACACATACGCACATACACACTATCCCACCACAAGTAGTCAGTACACACACACATATACACACATATTTCCCAAGCTACATGGAACCAGTACAGAAAAAGTCTGTCATGGATGGCATGAATGAGTGGACAGGGAGAAAAAAAATTATAAAAATAATACCAACAAAGATGCTAGAAGCGCAGCACAGCATCTTTTTCTTTTCCTTTTCTTCATAATTTTAGTTCCTCGTTAACAGTTCTGATGAGTGGGGACGAAACCGGTCGACTGGTATGTGTTTTTGTTTTAAATCTATCATGGCCTATAATATAAAATTTCTTGTTTTTTTTGCATGCCTTAATACGCTTCTGTACTGTTTCAAACATATTTAAATATATATATATATATATATATATATATATATATATATATATATATATATATTCATAATTATTCATACAAAAACAAATGCAAGGTTAATGGTTAATGATTTAACTGGTGAAAATCCATCGTCATAACAATTCAAATAATATACAAAAACCCCGAACCTGTTATGAATGAAAAGATGCTTGTTTCTATAAATTTCTGTTGCATTAGTTCTTATTTTTTACTACAAGCTTTCGTCTGTTCCTACAGACATCTTCTGGTATGGAATAGATGTTGTTCTTGTTTTATACATATATTTTCGTTGTCCTCTTATTACTGAGAGAAAAAAGAACAACATCTATTCCATACCTGAAGATGTCGAAACAATTATTAAAGACATCCGTATATATATATATATATATATATATATATATATATATATATTTAGGGAGGGTTTCAGGAACAGACGAAAGTCTGATGAATAACATCATCATTGAAAACGAACCCGGAAATCACTTTGTAGTAAAAAATAAGAACTAATGCAAATAGAAATTTATAGAAACAAGCCAGTAGATTATACATCTTTTCATTCATAATAGGTTCAAGGGGTTTTTTGTATATTATTTGAATTTTTTTTTTTGTTCCTAACCCGAATTTAATTTGGGTTTTCCTTTTCCATCCTTAAAACGGTTGATCGTTGGCGACGATGGATTTCGCCAATTAAATCATTAACATTTGCATTTGTTTTTGTATGAATAATTCATGAATTTGTAAATTGATTGCACGTTTATCTGAAATATATATATATATATATATATATATATGTTATATATATATATATATCTCTCTCTCTATATATATATATATATATATATATATATATATATATATATATAGAGAGAGAGAGAGAGAGAAGGATAGAGAGAGGCATTAACTATAAGCAAGATGAATTTTCTCTTAGAAATATTTTAAAGAACTATATATATATACAGTCAATCAGAACCAGAAAAATTAAATTATCTACCATAAAAATTTAAAACAGCAAATCTTATCATCAACAATAACAACACACCTGCAATATGTAAGTTATAGAGAATCATTTCTGAATTCTATTGGCTCATAAGAAACTGCATTCCGGATCAAAACAAACTCATAAATAAAATTAATGGACGCACTAAAACATGCGTATCTACAAGACTCGCGTCACACCCATCAGAACATAGCCCAGTTAGCACTCATTTAAACACACACATAAGCCTCAAATATTTATATTAACATTCTTGTAGAAAATACAAGTATGATAGCCTCATCCACATGGAAAAAGAGACTAAAAATAGTGCAAGCTCTAGTAATAAAAAAGTAGAAGCCAACACCTAATAACATCAATTATGAACATGGCCAAAATCTGCTGTCCATGTTTGGAAAATAAAACATCCCTATGACTCTAGGTAAAAAACCATATATTCACTTAAAATTAAAAATAAAATAAAAATCGCCCTTGATAATGACTAAAATAATAGCCGACAGCGCCCAGATATGCAGAACATTTGGCCAATTTTCACACACGTTGTGTCCGTAAAAGAAAACATATATACGAACACAAGAAAAATTAAATAAAAAGCTTAATCGCAGTCAGAAATCTTTGACGAAACAATTATTAAAGGGGATTGCTCTCCAAATATATATATATATATATATATATATATATATATATATATATATAGGCAGCAAATTTTCATGGATGCATTTTTCATTAAACAATATAGACACGTTTTGTCTACTTATTTTAAGTAAGTTCCTTTCATATTGTCTGATAACCTTAATAACATCATCATTGAAAAACGAAAGGAAATCACCATATTGATATATGTTTAAATCCAACTTAATCTTTCGGCTTACATAAGCCATTATCAAAGATGACAATTACTTTTCAATATATCAACCAATACACGGACGAAACAATAATCTTAAATGCCTATAATTGATAACAGAAGCCAGTAGATTATACCAACGGCATCCCCTACTTAATACTTCTCGTTTTCACTATCGCGTGGTCATGTGTGACGTCATGAGCTGCCGCGCGATTTTCGCTTCTGCGTCTCGAATACGCGAGTTAGTCGTTGCTTTGAAATTTTTCATGCAACAAAATCAGACTATCATTATTATTGACTATAAGCAAGATGAATTTTCTCTTAGGAACATTATACAGAACTAAACATTTCCAGTCAATCAGAAGAAGAAGAAAATTAAATTATCTACGATAAAAAGTCTTCAGGTATGTTCAGGTAAGTTTAAGTCACGTTACATCTACCGGAACATAGCTCAATTAGGCCTCATTTAAACAGATACATAAAGCTACCAATAGTAATCCATAACAGACTTCCCTTCCCTCTTCTTATCTTTTCTTCCCACCCACATCTTGTATTTTTTCATCCACCTTTTACCATTCTTTCTAACTTCCGGTGTTCATATTTAGTAGTGCAATATACTGAATTGTTCATTCTTCTACTTGCCTGGGGAGACCTTGCAGTCGAAACCCGAGTAGTAAGGTTTATTGAATTTTAGTGTATTTGAAAATACTAATGCTTTAACTTTCCGATTTTGGAATCTTGTATTAAACACTTTTTAGTGTCTACACCTTTTAGGCACAGCTGTTTTCAGCATCCTTTACAATATATTATTTTATATCATATATTGTACTTAATAGATAGATAGATAGATAGATAGATAGATAGATAGATAGATAGATAGAAGGAACGTAAGGCAGTTACAATCCGCGATAAGTCTAATCTGGTTACTAATAAATCCAGCTTTTAACAAACAGATTCAGTTTCAAATAGAACATTTAAAAGGATATTCCATCATTATATTCTAAAGTGAAATATTTATAAACGGATAATCTAGCAACTTGTAGAATAAGCTTCTTTAATTATGGAACTATATATCAAAGGGTGCAGCTGTGTGGGGTTCCTCAAGACTTCAATAATAACGTCACTGCACCATGTATAACCAGATGCATATCAGAGATTGATTTGCGATAATTGTGTGGTATAAGACTTATTAGTCTGCCTTTGATATTCTCAGTTACCACCGCATGGTCAATTCCAACTAAGAGCGTAACAGTTTTATGATTCCTTGTGTACCTAACAATACTCGAAGTTTCTCGTTAGGCCGTTGTCCTGGGAATGACGATAAATTACATCCGCGTCCTGGGTAAGACGATAAACAACGTCAAGCAGCAAGGCCTCGGATCAGGAGGTTTTTAGGAGCGTGGAACCACCGCTTAATTGCTGATGTTCCCAGGTCCGCCCTGATCGATTTGATTTGAAGAAATTTGATTTGATTACCAGCAATATATTTTTGAAAAAAAAATATTACCAACAATATGCTTTTAAAAAATAAATATTATTAGTAATACATTTTTGAAAAAAAAATATTACCAGCAAGACATTTTTGAAAGAAAAATATTGCCAGAAATAGATTTTTGACAAAACAAAATATTACCAGCAATAAAAAATTTTGTCGGTATTAAATAACCCACTGAAGTTGATATGCCGTAAAAGAAACCAAACCAAACGTTAGATCGTGGACTTTCCATTGCAGATTCACCTGCAATCAAAACGGCGAGAATTTACTTGTCGGAAATAAGGACGATACACCAGAGTATGATTAATGGAAAGATAACTCTTGGGGAAAAGACTTCTGTCATCAAACACACTACCTTAGGTGAATTCGAGCAGCGTTTTTGTGGGAGAGTATCTACAAGCAGGGCGTGTCTTCGGCTATATTTATATACGTCAATGGTCATTGAGAGGTATTCCTTGCAATCATTAAAATTTGATATCATTGATTCGAGCATTGCGTAATTTTCAATTCTGAAATGCTGTCGGTTGCTACTAAAGACTGACTTTTAATTTCTCGTTTTATCGAGAAAATGAAAGCCAGTAACACTCGATTACTACTTGCGATTCTGATCTTATTTTCTTGTTGACTACGATGAACGACCAGACACTTCTTCGTTCTCTCTCTCTCTCTCTCTCTCTCTCTCTCTCTCTCTCTCTCTCTCTCTCTCTGTGTGTGTGTGTGTGTGTCGGTCTCTCACACACAAACCAATGTAAATGGTTGGACTCATCTTTCGCAATCCCCTGTTGCCCTTAAGAGGTTTTATAGAGAAAATAATGTAACATTAACTGCAGAGTAGTTTCTCCATCTGTTTTAATTTGCGTCTCCTTGTCAGACCTGGATTATCTGTAAATACCTAATGAATCCTTAGACAAAAGTACAAGGCGAATAAAAACCGATAATATTATTTATCTTAGAGGTGTAGTAGACCCGGTGAGTTTGTGTGTTATTGAATTAGAAACACGTGCTGTTTATTTCTGCTAGAAGAAGGTCCAACTACAAGAAAAATGGCGGACTCAAGTTGAGTCCAACCGAAGAGGTATAGAAAAAAAACATGACCGATATATATATGTCAACAAATATGTGTATAAAACAACAAATTTACAAGTGACAAAGACATTAACATTTGTGTTTGTGTGCAAACGTAAAGAGTTTGTATGGTGGTGAAAGTTCGTACGTACGTGTATGTGTTTCATGGCGTTTTCCAATAAGTGGGCGAAAACGCTGATTTCTACGAGAGATTACATTTTTAAATGTGTCCACTAAAATCCAAAGTAAAAAAGAGAACGTGGCAAGAAGTTGCCCAGTATTTATAGGGTAAGGAGAGCGACCCCTAGTGAACAATTGCGGATTTAAGGAGGAGCTAACTCTGACAGAAGATTCGTAGTGACTTGATTTTCTGTTGTTTTCTTTTCAAATAATTGTGCCGTAAATGTGGATATATTATTTATTTTATCACGTTAGAATAATTATATTTTCCAAGCAGACTTTGGCATTGACACATTCAATTTCAATGAATGCTTAGCCCTCGAGATTACAATGGTGTATTTATAGCGATGTAAATTTATAGTTACGGTTTCAATACATTCTAACATTTTATTTTATGCTTATAATTAATATTTTTGAATTTTTTTATCTCACTTTTTCATTGTCTAAGTTTTTATTTTTTTTAATCTGTTAGTTTCACCCATTCACTATAAGAAGTCGCCGTTTGCAAATTTTATACACCAATAAATACACAAAGGGATAATCTTGTTACATTATCCTTATTTTTAATATCGGTTTCAAAGTCTGCTAAGTCTTTGTATATTTTCGAAAGCGATGATTTTCGGTCTCGTAAAGTAGATAGATAGATAGATAGATAGATAGATAGATAGATAGATAGATAGATAGATGTAAAAAGGTGCGTGATAGATAGATAGATAGATAGATAGATAGATAGATAGATAGATAGATAGATAGATAGATAGATGTAAAAAAGTGTGTGATAGATCGATAGATAGATAGATGAAATATTAAAAATTCATGTCTATCGAACATCCACTTCTGTTCGTCAACGTCAGTATTTATCAGACGCTGAAGAGAAACTCGATGTCCGATAATTGAGTCTCTTGAACTTTTTCACATATTAAATATGGTTTGTTTAATTTTTAATATTGGAATTTTTTGCAACAGGTTGACGCGTGCTGAATTCCTCCCGGTATATATTATATTTCAAGTTATAGCTAACGTTTTTGTTGAGATTTATAACCACTACGTTTCGTTCAGTTTCGAAAAAAAAAACGATGAAATTTATATAAGCTGATTTGTTTGAAAAATACTGTGACAAAAAGCCTAGTTTTCGGTTTAATAATTTCTGTAATTTAATTTTATAGGACTTCATGTTAAACAATATTTTTTAAGAAAATATCCTTTTTTTTCCTTTTTAACAGGAAAGAATAACTTCTTAGGTTTTCTTACACTCGAGCATGCACCATACAACGGGTCATGCGTAAATATTTCGTTCTGAAGCCAAATTCCAACTTTTTGAAACGTTTGACCTTATGATTTGTTTATAGTTCTAGCAAACGCATGGTGAACTGAAAACTGAATTCTTGTATATATATAAAAATTTGATGAAAAGATATACAGATGACAATATTGCATTTTTATTAATAAGTGTCTTTTTTATTTTAGTCATTAAATTGTTTTTAAAATAGCAGGAGTATTTTGTATGTTGACTAATAAAACATTAACTTTTTTCAAAAAGATGAATGAAAATTTATTGTATTAAGTTATGCACCTTAGAAATACCAACTGTAGTATGCCACCGCTACCTGTTTGCAATCCTTCACAAAATTTGGTTTCGAGAGGCTAATGAGATCTTATAGAGGTTGAGCAACGATGAGATCTTAGAAAGGTTGCAAACAAGAAGGAGGCTTATACTTAATATCAGGAAGAAGCAGATGAAGTTTCTGGGACACATAATGAGGAAGAAGGACCTGGAGAATCTGATACGCACAGGTCGAATAGAGGGAAAGAGAGATAAGGGAAAACAACGCGTACATACCTGGCGGGTTTAAGGAAGTGGATGACAGAACGTGGTCTGGGGACGGAAGCAGAAGGAAGGAACTTATTGAGAGCTCCAAGGGATAGAGGCAGGTAGGAGACATGATCGGCTACGTCCTGAAAAGACATGGCACATTTATTTTTATGTAGTTCTATTTTAGGGAGTACATCAGGCGGATTAACATAAATCATAGAATTTTATAGATAGACTAGCAGCATGGCCTGGCGTTGCCCGTGCTTGATTCAAAAATCGTACGACTCATACAGCAATCGCTATCACTTGACTTAAAATATTTTTGCCCTTCCTTGCCTTTAAAGGAGTGCTCTTTCCCGTGCTGATGTTGCTACTTGCCTTACTTCTTGCCTATCTCACACTGCAAATTGTTTCTAAGCTCTATACTAGACATTAAATCTGTTACGAAAAAAGAACTAAACAAAATGAACACAAAACAATCAGCTTTAAAAAAGGACTCGTAACTGGAAAAACCGAATGACAAAAAGAATGTTAACAACAAATACTTTTTCACACCCAGCCCAGTTCTGCATAATCCGAATCAACGTTGAGTTTAAACAAGCGAATGAGCCAATTGGTGTAAAGTGCCATGCAGTTTAAAATTTTCCCACTTGTGACGAATGCAGCTATCGATTTTTTTGCATGCTAGCATGCTAGTTAATATTCGTGTCAGTCAGCTGTTGGCTCTCATGCTGGCCAATAGAATCGTCGTGCCTATTCGTGGCAGCCAGCTATAGGCTCTCACTCTGACTAGTAGAAAATGGCCGCAAACTATATGAAAATTGCCGTAGAAGCATGAAAAAATCGATTATTTCCACTATCGGTGGGAGTTGGGAAATGCAAAGTCGGCTTTGGCTTACTCGCTAACTTGGAGCATGTGCATGTAAATTTTGGTGCAAATTCGTCGAAAGTTGCGGCCGTGCATTCGTTACACACACACACACACACACACACACACACATCCTGCCTTTTATAGATAGAGATGGATAGACCAAGCAGGTTTTTTTCGCATTTAAGTGTCATACTGAATATTAGAGACTCGGGATAAGTAGTAAATAACATATGTAATAATGTGAAAATGGATAATAGAACAAAAGAAAGAGAAAATGCTAAACAGGGAGTGTTGCTCTGAACAACGATTGGGGAAAGACATAATCGTCCGCCTCCTGGGGGGGGGGCTTATCTAGCAAAAGAAGGAGATTGTGAGAACTTCTAATTTGATTATGTTGAAAAATAATCATGATTATGTCTAAGATTCTTTTCATTTTTGACAACATTTTATTTAATAAAAACAAGCAAAAGGTGGATTAGAAAAAATAGTTAACTGTCTTCTTACTGTGATCTTGCCTTACATTATTCGGACTGTTAGCCTCATCTTTATTGGCATATTCACCACTTCAAATAAAGGGTTCGTTTCGAAATTCCAGTCATCTGAAGAAGGCAGGTGCCTGCAACTGTCGAAACGTTGTGAATATTGCAATGAAAATGAGAACAACAGTCCTAATAATGTAAATAATGCTTGTAATCATAATACTTCATCTCTCGGAGATATAGACAGATGTGTTCTTACTGTCATATATATATATATATATATATATATATATATATATATATATATATATATATATATGCATATATATAATATATATGTGCATATATATAATATATATGTGCATATATATAATATACAGTGGTATATATGGATACTGTTTTGCGAAGTTCTTTACTTTAAATATATGTTATATTTGACATATATATATATATATATATATATATATATAGTATAAAGTGGCAAATATGGATATTATTGTGTGTACCTCTTTACGTTAAATATGTTACATTTGGTGGTGTCATTTCGCGCCCTTTCACATCTTTTGTCTTTCTTACAGACGATCAAAATTTCTATCAAGAATTAATGAAAACGTGACTATTAGAAAATGACAATTCATTATTTCATTATAGAACGTGTCGAAAACACAAGATATCAATTACTGTGAGATCACTCAAGAAGAAAACATCTTATCTTCCTTTGCAAAAAGCAAGGGAACATCTGGTGCGTTAGCCACAAGTTTCAATAACAAATGTATGTCTTCTACTTTCTTCAGTATTATGCTCGTAGGCTTTGAATGACCTATTTCATCTACTTATTTACTTGGTGTGAAACGACTGTCTTATCATTACAGGCAGGCGACAATTTTTGTTATCTTTTTCGTCACATATGTGATCTTGTTCTTGTCATTTTTACCTGACGTGATCAGTAACATGTTTATTAACTAAACAATGTTTTAAAGAAGTCGATGAATCTTTATTTGCAGCATTTACAAGTTATGCTTTATGAAAAGAGATTGAATTAGTACCCATCGAGTCGATTTTTCGGCAACCTACTCGCGTAAACGTACGAGTGAAACAAAGAAAAATCAAACTTGTTCTTGACGTAGGATCTTACATTTATACGATGCAATTGTACAGAAAACGACGAGATTGAAACCTGTAAAATTCTCACATGAAATCTAATATAAAAATTAATTTGATGTTCCTAAATTTTACAACTTTTATAACAAGAATTCTACTTTATACTGATATAAAAATTATATCTAATATGTTGAAACTTATGTGGTTTCAAAAGAACTGGGAAAAATCAGATTCTTTTTCCACGTAATCACGCAGTGACAGTGTGAAATAAATATTAGAGTATTGTCACTGAAAACAAAAAACTGAAACTATATCATGACGAGGTGACGATTGCTAAGTCCAATTTGAATCTATCTATCTATCTATCTATCTATCTATCTATCTATCTATTCTACTTTACTTTGTTTTATTCTGTTCTATCTATCTATCTATCTATCGATCTATCTATCTATCTATCAGTTTACCCCATTCTTTTGATTATCTATCTATTTCAGTGGGATCATATCTATCAAATTATCGCATTAAATATATTATATAAATATCTATCCATCTCAGTCCCTATTAATCAATCTTTCATTCTGTTTATTATCTATCTATCTATCTATCTATCTATCTATCTATCTATCTATATCATCCTGTTTATTATCTATCTATCTATCTATCTATCTATCTATCTATATCATCCTGTTTATTATCTATCTATCTATCTATCTATCTATCTATCTCATCCTGTTTATTATCTATCTATCTATCTATCTATCTATCTATCTATCTATCTATCTATCTATCTATCTCATTCTTTTTATTATCTCTCTCAGTCTGATCATATCTATCTCCTTATATTAGTAAGCTATCTATTTCATTCTATTTATTATCTATTTATGTGGATGAATATATATATATATATATATATATATATATATATATATATATATATACATACATATATATATGATGTGAAAATTTCTCCGATTTAATCGGTAGAAGACAATATTTATGAATAAAATGACATATATTTTGCTTTGATAAAGTCCACATTGGACGAAACGCGTCAGCAATTACCAGTTTTCCTATTGTCATTTTTATTCATAAATACACACACACACACACACACACACACACACACACATATATATATATATATATATATATATATATATATATATATATATATCAAATTTGTGGTGCAGTTCAATTTGTATTACAATGAATCATTCATATATATATATATATATATATATATATATATATATATATATATTATATAATGAATCATTCATACAAAAAGTAGAATAGTAAAGTTAATGATATAAAATGGGAAAAAAAAACATATTTGCATTTAATTTTTTCGTCTAGGATGCTACCTGAATTTTAATAAAAACAAAATAATTTCCATACTTGAGGATGACTGAATGTATAGTTGAAAGTACTTGCGCATTAAAGAAATACCTTATACAGCTTATAATTATTAAAAACAAGGATCCTAACATTCATTGAGTGGTTTGTAGGTTAATGCAACTTTAAAATTTTGTTTGTGAAAGCCACTTTTATATCATTAACTTTACTATTCTATCTTTTGTATGAATGATTCATTATATATATATATATATATATATATATATATATATATATATATATATATATATATATGTAGTAAATAACTGAAAGGGCTTATTTTTCGACTTTTGGGTGAGATAAGCCTACTGAATTCATTAACCGGCTTCATATTTATATTTAATTTAAATAAATTAAATAAAAAACGTTAATCAAATAAATATATTTCAAAACTTTTCTATACTAATAATATTATAATGAGAAAACTTATAAACGTCAAAATGTTTTCTCGTGACCAAATTTCATCTGAAATTTTTCTATTTCATCTTTTGATATCTTTGTAAATTTCACTATTAGAAAATATATTTGTATGAAATATAGGAGCTATCAAATATTAGACATATTTACATCGGAGTCGGAAGATAAGTTTTTGGAAAATTACTTATCTATTCATTGTTATTGCTGCAGGTTTTTTTTTTAAATATTTACCACTTACGTTTTAAACATCTCTGCTTGTGTGTAAACATCTTTAAGTTACTCAGGCGACATCTTTTTAGGTTTTAATATATATATATATATATATATATATATATATATATATATATATATATATATATATAAAGAAAGAACAGTAAGATATATAATCCGGTGTTCTTATAATTCGGGGCTTTTAGCTTCCATTTTTGAAACATGGTTAGAACTGTGTAGCGAAAAGAAAACATATTTTAAATCAATTAATTTATAATATATATATATATATATGTGTGTGTGTGTGTGTGTGTGTGTGTGTGTGTGTGTGTGTGTGTGTATACGATTCCTGTCGGAGGACACATATTTTCTATAAAAATTTCTCGGACATTCAGGCCGGTAAATGTTGTTAATACTGTTTATTATAAACAGAGCATTTACTTAAATATTTGTATCTATAAAAAGAACGTATAAACATAAAAAAATGTCTTAAAATAATTGTCGGACATTGTTCATATCATTATATATATATATATATATATATATATATATATATATATATATAATGGTACCAAGGCTAAATTGTCGGCAGTTTATTATTTTTAATGTCGCACATGCGCATTGTTTGTTTTTGAATTTGTAGACTGCACATTAGATTTGGGTCAGTTTGTCACCGTCTGCGGCAAAAAGAACACAATGACGCAATTTACTCCACTAGAAATTTAATAACTGCTTGACATTCACATCGGAAACTTCAATACGAACATTTCAGAGTGTTTCGGTGCTAATCTGACGACATCGCTGAGGATTCGGATATCGATAGATGTGTCTAATTGTAATTATGAATATGTTTAGAGTGATCACTAGTGATAACGAAGTTATAGCTCCATTTATCTTCCCACAGGGCATCAAACTTAACACGGAGACCTACAACTAATTTCTTGAATCTGTAGTGCTGCCCTCAGTCATGAAGGTGGCTGCTGGAAGACCTCATGTCTGGCAACAGGACTCTGTCAGTGAAATCAGTTATAGCTGTCAGACAATTTCTGTGACCACATCCCCGCTGACAACTGGTCACCTAACACCCAAGACTGCAACCCCATTGATTATTATGTGTGTGGCGTAGTTGACCCACCAATCTTGTAACACCAAAGATGAACTGAAGGCAAGGATTATGGCATCTTTCACAAACTTAAACAAGGAGACCGTCCAAAAGAGATCCAGGAGATTCTGAAATCGTCAAGAATCCGTGGTTGAAGCCAATGGTTATTTTATTGAATAAATTTACTATGTAGTATTTCAAGATATTTTTGTGTAATTTTGGTAAATATATCCGTTAAAATGAGATGTCAGGGTTATTTTCATATTTGCGTAATTTTGACAAGTTATCCATTGCAGTATGTATATATTGCACAACGAGTGCTGGCTACAATAAAAGTGCATGTAAAATAATAGAGCCTAACTTTTATACTATTAGTAAAAAAAATGCTTTTTTTTCTCACCGTTTGGTACAACTGTGACTTCTAAGCACGTAACAGTCTTCAGGTACTGATCGGAAATTTATCACTATAAAATTTAATCAATGTTATGTCAGTGAAGCAGTTTTCTTTTTATTAACCAAATTGTATTGTAAACTTTGAAATATAAAAAGAAAAAATATTCACGCTAACTTTTGTATAAAGATTAGAAATCAAATCCACATTATTTTAAAATTTCTTAAGTTTTTTTTTTTAATTTTATATTTCGATATTCCTTAACAGCGATTCAAATATTATTAAATATTAGCAAGAAATAAAGAATCCATGTTCGATCATTATCATCTGAAAATTTAATATAATATTTTTTTTCTTAACGAATCATTAAATTCTTATTACAGTTGTTCGTTCTTGTTTAAATATCTTCACCAGTTTTCCTCGATTTCCATATTGTAAATGTCTCTAACCCTAGGAGTATCAAACTTTGGGGATTTAATCGTACGGCATTTATAGATGAGTCCACTAATTCTTTGGCTGGCTGGTCATCGTGAATGACCATCTTCTTGATCTGAAACTCACCGGACTTTGAATCGCGGGTTCCACTCAAACCTCGACGCACAAGGAGAATTATAAATTTTCAGAGCAATATTAGATACAGGTACGCTGCTTTAATGCATCAGCCACCGTAAAGAATGCAACACAATTGCATCAAAACCGTGAAAAGAAGCTGTATACCAGCGAGTATTTCACGCAGTAGGCTGATTTCATATATATATATATATATATATATATATATATATATATATATATATATATATATATATAGATAGATAATATTAGTGGAAAATATACATACATATGAAAATATATCTAAAAATTCCCATACATGTATATTTTCAGAAAAAAATTTTTCCAAGAGGAAGGATCCAGGTAGAACTCAATGTCTAAGACAGAGTAAGGATATAATAAAAAAAGGCTTAAACACTAATATTCCATGGTCATAATTTATTCCATTGGAATCGTAAATACGATCCAAATCATCAGACCTACAAATTCAAAATGAAAACAGAAAAAACAACTCCGAAATCAAAACAGAATTTAGAGAAAGTGTAAGTATGGGGATGAGTGACAGAGAGAATTTTTGGAGATATGGGTGGGTGGATTTAAAAAGAGGAGAGAAAAAAAAAGTCGACGGATGTCTAATACATAAAGATACATTTCGTGGTGACATATACACACCACAGACAATTCGGATAGGAAGGAAAAAAAAAAAAAAAAAAAAAGGGTGGGGAAGAGGGATGGGACGAAGCAAAATAAAAATTGTGTTTACTTAAAATTTAAAATCAAATAAATATATGAAGATGAATATAACGATTGTCTCATTTCACAAGGACCAAATATTTCTATGTTCAAAAACACATACTAATACACACAAAAAAAAAAAAAAAACATATACAAGTAGGTACATACACTTAGGCATGTACACACACACACACCCAGACATACGTGTACATGCACATACATACACACATACACACATATATATACATATACATACATACATACATACATATATATATATATATACATATATATATATATATATATATATATATACACACACATAATCAATTAATTTATAATATTAATGCTCTGTAAATTTACATTGAGCACTATTTTGTAAAAATAAAAATATCTATAAGAACACCGGATTTTATATCTTACTGTTCTTTCTTTATATATATATATATATATATATATATATATATATATATATATATATATATATACTGCTTTAAATATTTCGGGGGAATTATTGTTTATTTCGAAGTTAATTGTTAATATGTAACACTTGCTTTAGCGTACTTATCTCTAGAAATTCACCGTAGATGAATAACAAACCAACTATAAAAATCTACTTTCATTGTAATTAATGCATTCTGAAAACGATTGATATCGATCTCGTCGGATAAAGAATATATTAAATCGAGATAAGTAATTTTAATTTGTTTTCCAGTGAACTTAATATTGAAAGTATTATTTAACCTTTTGCTAAATCCGAAATAACTATCAACTGTTTCGTTTCTTTTACTTTGGAGAGGAGTGTATCAAACTTATTTCCTATTCAATGTCTTGTCCGTTCGTTAACGAAATTACAGCCCACTTATATGCTTCATTTACCGATTTCGTGTGGCATGGAATGGGAGATATTAGCGTATAATATATTTTTCAAGACTCGGAGTAGCCCAACGCTTAATGGAGTACACGTTCTTGCCAGATTTTCTGCACAGGAAACTAAATTAGCAAACAGATATGGAACATTCTATTGGAGCATGGTATATAGCCAAATTCGTGCAGGTGCGCGTTTATTAATCTATTTATCTACATATCGACATTTATATCTAACTATTATATCTCTAAGAGATAGGCAGGTTCGAACCCTGCCGGTGAGTATGGTTTTCTCGAATGCGCAGAGCATTAGACGTAATACAAACTGTTTAAAATAAACAAAAAACGAGGCGTCTATTTCAAACACGAGTATCCACTAAAAAGAACAGTTGAAGTAATAAAACTCTCGGATTAAAAATTATTCTTGAGAAATTGCTTTGTTTACGTTCCTGATATGAAATTGAGTAGATATGGGTTTTCTAGGCATGTTTTTCTTAAAAATATAAATAGAACCTTGGTGGGCTGTGAAGATCTTTGTAACTGATCGGTTTAATGCACATCGGATCAAATGGTGGTTTCTCCTAGAAGAGGTGACGCAGGTTGGAATCCTGCCACAGACCACGTTTTATTTATTAAGCTTTCTTAAGTACTCCGACTGATAAACGTAATATAATCTGTAAAAATGGGATGTCTATTTCAAGGACACGTATCTCCTAAAAATAATTTTTGAAAGAATGAAAATTCATATATATCCATATTTCTTCTTTTCTTTATCTCAAGTAATTAATTTCTTAATATCGTACGTATCTATGCTGATTACATAACCGTGTATTTTTGTGTTAAAAGTAATTTGGCCTTTCGATAAGATCAAATTGGCAGCAGATCTGAAAAAAAATCTACATTCTGTTGTATGGTGGTGCAAAAATGGCTTGTTAATTTTAACACATCTAAAACGAAACTGCTCTCATTTAGTCGTCTGAGAGAACTCTTTTTACCTTCCATCAGTATGGCTGATGCTAACCTCCAGGAGAATAACCAACTGAGACCTCTCAGACTAATATTTTCCGCAGGCATGAAGTGGAAAGATTATATTGAATCCACTGTTAGTTTTGCTGCTAGGAAAGATGGTCGCTGTGTCGGACTAGACAATTTTTCTCACCTGAATTTATCTTAAATAAGTCTACCATTCGTCTTCGCTTTAAATACGCCTGCCACATCAGTTCTGTGCTCCTTCTATATCCTTAGAGATTCTTCAAAAAACCCCAAAGAATCTAAAATGTTATTGGTTCTGATCTGGTATCACGGCTTCAGACACTTTTCCACTGCGGTAAATTGTGTGCCTTTTTCTATAAATACTTTTATGGTAATTGTTTTGATGAATTATTCTCTATGGTAGCTAGTCTTTTTAAATTTAAGCGCAGTACTAGATCGACGGATAGGTCTCATCATTTTATAGCTTAAATGGCTAGATGTAACCGTGAGTTCTCTGCTAACAGTTCTTCTATCGCACTTCTCGCTTGTGGAAGTGTCTTCCAGCTTCTTGCTTTCCCAGTCAACGTTGATCTCTCAAACATTTACATGTAATGTTTTAATTCTTGTTCTTTTACAGTTCTCTCTCCTTAATAGTGATTTTTTTCTCACAATCTTTAATACTCAGCACCCCGGTCTTAGTGGTTTTATATCCTTGCTTAGGGAGCGATCATTTAAAAAACTGTCCAAATCTATTTTATCTCAGCCTGTCTAGTCTATAACAGTCTTAATAACAACCTAATTTGGGTTATTTTTATTCTATTTAATTTTAAATATATCGATCTATAGAACTTCGTTATTCTCTCGTCTTACAGAATTGCTTTCTCGTATAGTGTTGTGAATTCCGGTCTCAAATGAATGACAAACGCAGGAATGAAATATAGTAAATAAATGAATTGACGTAATAATACAATTGGTAATACGGTTAGTAGATCCAGAAAAGCAGTTAGTAGCAATAATAATATATATACAGTCTGGGAAATTTAGTATCGAAGTATGACTTCCTTCTGAGTCTACGTGCTCGCAACTGTGACTCCTAAAAAGCGGTTACCTCACACTCTCACTCTCACTCACTCACTCTCACTCTCTCACTATCACTCACCGAGTATTCACCGGCAGCAGTACAATTACACACTGGGCGAGTCCACTTGTATACAAAGGGGTGGACCCTTAACATATAACTATATGTTAAGGGGACCACCCCTTTGTATACAGTAAGACTCTTTTTTTCACGGCATACAACATTTCGCTTAAAAAATGTCTCAAGATTATCTTCCTATTCTGATAAAAATTAAGTTTGGTTAATGTTTATAACGACGCTCTAAACGCATAGTAAATATATGAAGCCTCATACTATAATATTTTAATCTTATATATTTATATATATATAGAGAGAAAGAGATGCTATTCAAATATAGTATATTATTTATATCTAAATTTGATTTTTTTTTTAGGTGAAACATTATCACAAATATAATTTGATTGCCATATTTATTCCATCATATTAGTTGTGCTTTTTATACTAAGATCCAGGTCCGCTTGATTCTTCGACTGTTAAAGCAGGCATTGCTTGTTGATGATAGCAACAATGTTGTATTTTTTTTCAAATCCATTATGATAGTGCTATGCTTTATTGTACTTTAACTTTTTTATATTCTAATGTTTCATCTGGAAGTATATTTATTTATTTTCGTCTACCGGACAAAATAATAAGATTTCTCGAATATTCAAGCCAGTAGATGAAAATATATTAATATACTGTTTAACAAATAAAGGGTACGCTTAACCAAATACGACTATCCACTAACAATAACGTGTAATATATATATATATATATATATATATATATATAATATATATAAAGAAATATAGTCTTAAGGTGTGCTATATTTATGGGATAAAAGTGCTCAATATCAGAGATATAGCGTGTGTAAATATAAAAGTGAACATAAAGTCAACACTTAGAGGCGACAGTCTGTTTCATATATATGCAATCGTCAGGTGGCCTGACGATTGCATATAACATATCACTTTTTTATTTATATATATATATATATATATATATATATATATATATATATATATATAGTTAAATTCCCAGATGAATTCTGTGGACAAGACAGATTGGTATCAAATGACAATTGTAAAAAATCTTACATTTCGCCGACGCGTTTCGTCTTCCGACTTTTTGAAAAAGTCGGAAGAAAACACGCGTCGGCGAAATGTAAGATTTTTTACAATTGTCATATATATATATATATATATATATATATATATATATATATTGATGCATGTTTCCTTAAAGAATATAGACAAGTTTTGTCTATTTATTTTAAGTTCCTTTCATATTGTTTGATAATCCTAAAAACATTATCATTGAAAGACGAAAGGAAATCACCATATTGATACATGTTTAAATCCAATCTAAGCTTTCGGCTTACATAAGCCATTATCAAAGATGATAATTACTTTCCAATATATCAACCAATACAAGGACGAAACAATAAAGTCTGTTTTTGTTGCATGAAATATTTCAAAGCAGTTGCTCTCATTATTGTTGAGAGTCTTATATACAGAGTGCCCAGTAAAAAGGCGATAAATTCTGAAAAACGTATGACAACAGTTGAAAATTGATAAGGACTGATGTGATTCAGAAAGAATTTTGCACATTTCATCAATCCCCACGTGGGATGTTCATCTTTGAAAAGTACGATACCTTGTCGCTCAAAACCAGTGGCTTGTTTAGCCATTCGCAAGGATAGAAGAAAAGACGTCTGCAAATAACATTTAAATGTCAAGTTACAAGATCTAGTAGAAATTAATCATTTATAAAAGAACTAATCAGAGTTAAGTATTAACGCGAGATTCGTCTGATCATTCAAGGTCATGAATATTCATGTTTATTCAGGGTCAATTATTCCTGAAAGATTAAATAATGATAATAAATTCGACGCGTTTTTTTTTTTTTACCTGGGTACACTGTAGAATGATAAAAATGAAAGACACAGAATTGTTAAGGGACGGACTGCAATATGAAATCTCTTGAAGTTTTAGGATTGCATAATAACGAAAGCAAACTTTGCAAATTTGACACTCACAGAAAAGATTGAGGGCAAAAGGTAAAGAAGAAAACAGCGGGTAACCTACCTAAAAAGATTGTGTAAACTGATAGAACAGTGAATAGGAAAG
This sequence comes from Acanthosepion pharaonis, assembly GCA_903632075.3. Lineage (NCBI taxonomy): Eukaryota > Metazoa > Mollusca > Cephalopoda > Sepiida > Sepiidae > Acanthosepion > Acanthosepion pharaonis. The sequence continues at coordinate 976,579 of CAHIKZ030005329.1, read as the reverse complement.
ACAGTCAGAACAAAAACATTCCTAAAAGCTATAACTTATAGAAATTTGAAATAGGATACAATCAGAATAATGGTGTGGAAACACATAAAAGAAATAAGACTGATTTTTTTTCCAGGATAATTTACCCCAAAGTTACAGAAGCAGAATAAACATAAATAATCAAAACTATTTCCAAAGCTAAATCTTTTGTTAAATATTCTAAACAATCCAAGAATATTTTATCATGCTAATTAAAATTTTCTGGGCTTGTCATTGGCAGAATTTCTATTCGCGTTTTACTCTTTTAACAATTAAAATCTGTTCTTTTCTCTTGTCTGCTTTCCAACGACGTTACATTCAAGTCACGAATCAATGGTACCGTAAATTTCCTAAGCGATGTTTACTTCACGATCCACTTTTCAGAAATAACATCTGAATTTGTTTTTAAAGTTTTATATATTATAAGTTTATTATACGTTATACATTTATTAAGTTTAATTTATTATTACTCTACTTTTATACAAATATGGAAAGCTTTTAAATTCATGAAAATTCGTATTTTATACTCGCTTGGTTCGCGACTAATGCATAATGGTATTAAAATTTACACGAATGGAAATTCTACGTTAGAAGACAATACAACTTGTAAACGTCTATGAAATATTTCTGTTGAAAAACGATGACTAAAGGGGAGGAAAAGTGAAGAATGATTCTGCTAAAATCGTCAAGCAACGAAGAAGTTTCGAAATCTGTTTTAGAAAATGGTGATTATATCAGTCAGTGAATTCATATAACCAGAGAAACAACGTGAATTTTTTTTACTGTTATCTCAGAGTGATTTAGATACAAAACACGCGATGGTTGGGTTCGAAATCGGAAATTTAAAAGATCAGATTTATGGTGCCCTACATAAATAATGGTCAAATAATGGAAGGCCAGGAAGAAACACGAAATCTGAGTACGATTGTATAATAATCAAGAAAAGATTCAGGAATTCTGTTCTACACTCTAGACGCTATCCAAGTGCCGATTGTGCAAGTAATTTCATTCCAGTCATCTAGAAATTCGGAATAAATTATGGAAATTAAAGAAAACCAAAGTAACGCTTAAATTCTTATATTACAGAGTTTGGGACGACTCAACATGCAAGCAAGTATTTGACGACAGATATAAAAGCAAATATCTTGGATTGTACTGGAAATTTGAAGTGGAACTAATTAAGAGGAGATTATTAAAAAAAAAGAAACGAGAAAAAAAAGAAGTTTATGGCTAAATTCTCGAGATTAAGAAAAAGAGACCGTAAACAATGCCAATACATGGTACAGAATACAGAACACTAAACAAAAATATTCGAAAAAATGTAGGCAGACTTACAATGAAAGGTCAAACGAAAAATATGCAAGTATAGAATGAATGATCATGATTGATGTGGCCGATATTTTCCTGAAAATTGCTAAACAATACATGTCTGTAAATGTGAAAAATATTTTGATAAAGAACATTTAAAATACAAGCACTTAGCCACATTTTAATCGGAATCACGTTTTGTTATTGTTATATAACTCGTGTCATATTATTTTTGGCTCTAGACAAGGTTTGAGTGTTTACAATAATTTTCAGTTCCAGTTCTGATTATCCATTTACACAAGTTCTGTTGGTGGATTACTCACAACTTCCCACTGACTCTTGATTTAAATATCTACTGCGTGTGTCAAAATTCTCTAAACCCTCATTTGCAGTGTTTCTTTCTGATTCTAAGGACAAGTGCCCATTTCATTTCCATCTTTTTCCGTCAAATATTATCGTGTTCATATGTTTCTTTCATATTATTCTAGATATCATTCTATGGAATCAATTAAAATCTAAGCTCTATCTGTAAGAAAACCATCCAGCATTTACTGCCATAGAGGAAAATTGATATTAAATAGTAATTTAGCGTGTTTTTCTTTTGTCATAATGATAGTGTTTTAACCATTTCGTTAGCTTTAGGAAGACATGTTTCGATTTCTCACTTCGCATTCAGATTTCGTTGACACGATTTCTGTCGGCTGTTGTAACAATTCTCAGATAGTAAATTTTTAACTTACTGCATTTTGACCTCTCAATTTCATAGCCTGCATTTTGGGTTGTCGCCCTTGCTTGCGGCCATATCTTGTTACAATTAATGGTTAATCTTCATTGTCGCTTTCCTTTACTACTTTGCCCATTTTCTTGCAGTTTTCTTTCTGATTCTGACATCCACATTGTTTTCATCTGCATGTCTTAAGCTGTTAAAATTGTGTCAAATTTTAGTGCCTCTAGTTATATTCTGGTCGCCTTCCTGTATAGATAGTTCATTCGAAGCCTTCATTAAATTGTAATTTTGTCATCAAATTTTACACTTCTCTCGTTTTCTAGCGCTAATCAAAACCAGAATTTTCTGAACATTCTGGTATGTCACTTTCATTTCACTCACTCTTCCTATTTTCTACTTCATATGCCGTGTCCCCTTAGGACGTAGGCGATTATGGATCACCTTGATTTCCTGTCTCTTTAGCTCTTAATAAACATTGACTTCCTTTCATTTATCCCATGCCCTCTTTCGACATGCGTTTAATCAAGCTCACTAAATATAATATGGGTTGTTTTTCTCTTTTCTTCTTGTCCTCTATCTGCCCCTTGAGTATCAGATTTACCAAGCCTTCCTTCCTCAATACGTGCCTCAGAAACCTCCCAGGGAAACGTTCAGTATGCTGAATGCCTAACCCAAATTTAATAGCACACACCTAATCCGGATGACAAGAATATTTTTTGTCTACTTCGCATTGAATCTTTATTTATAATCTATTATACAGTGTAACCCGGATATAAGAGACCCGGATATAAGAGAAACTCGGATATAAGAGAAACCCGGATGGATATAAGAGAGATTTTCTCTGGTCCTAAATTAGAGCCCATACTTACCTAAATAAAATAGACCAAACCCGGATATAAGAGAAACCCGGATATAAGAGAAACCCGGATATAAGAGAAACCCGGATATAAGAGAAACCCGGATATAAGAGACTTCTTCTCCGGTCCCGACAACTCTCTTATATCCGGGTTACACTGTAATTGCTTTCCAGATAGACGTTTATGTCTCTAAGCATAGAACCGTGTTCATCGCCAATTCTAATTTTTATATTCTTGACGAGCCGTTACCTCGAAACAATTCAACTCGGTTGTTATAAATGTCGTATTTAATCGCAAAATGTCCCCAGAAACAAAGGGAAATGCTGAAATGTTATGTAATATCTACTCTTCGAAATATCAATTACAAATATTCCCAGATGGGAAAGACCAGAAATGACAGAGATATGGTTCTGAACGATTGCTGAGAATATAGAGGAAACAAATTGTGAGGAATGCTTAACTGTTAAGTTTTAAGGTAAAGATTGATAACGTTTACCGGCATATCGAGTCCTTAGGGATCATTCAATACCGAAAATTAATTTCCTTGTCAGCATTGAAGTATTAAAAATATGATATACGAAAATACAAGCCGCTCTTCGTTTGTACTTCAGGCTACCCTCTGTGGACGTTTTTTGGACCTTCTGCCTTTTACCTTCAGCATCTTTTCCAAGACGTTTTGCTGGTAATATTTTTTCCATAAATGTATTGCTGGTAATATATTTTTCAAATATGTATTGCTGGTAATATTTTTAATGAATTTCTGGTAATATTTTCTTTTAAAAAATTGTATTACTTGTAATACGTTTTTTTTTTTTTGTTGTTGTTTTTTTTTCAAAAATGTATTACTGGGAATATTTTTTTTCCAAAAATGTACTGCTAGTAATACTTTTTCCCAAAATGAATTGCCATTAATATTTGTTTGTTTTCTTTTTCAAGAATATATTGCTGGCGATATTTTTTATTCAAAAAATTATTGCTGGTATTTTTACTATAAAAATCTATTTTAATACTTTCATAGTGTTTTGGTACCAGTTTCAGGGGTTCACTATTTGCCCATAGAAGGGACCCTAACAGGTGATACTATCCCGAATCAGGGTGAACCTGGGGACAACAACAATTAAGAGGTGGTTCCAAGAATCCCGCAAACCTCCCGGGTCATTCTACTGGATGTAGTTTATAGTCGTACCCGGCACCCTGAACTCAGGAATAATGTAGGCTACTTTTTTAAAAAATTAGCCACACCGTCATATGAGACTTAAATGTGTTCTGGATTTCCATGTCAATAGATTCATTATTAGTTACATTTTGTGATAGACTTTTTAATTGGTTCATTTTGTACGACTTATCAAGTTTTTGCGGGGTATATAAAGTCAGAAATATATATATTTTTTTTTTTTTTGCTTTCTTGACGTTTTTTAAGATGATAATGACGTACTAATACAAATTCTACCAATTAACAAATATCTGGGAGGAAGCGGTGGATTCATGCCTTTCCCATGAGTATTTGCGCAAAGGTGAATTTAACGAACCCGACTATAATTGGAACTTGGCTTTCCGATTTCCAATTCCGAGCCGTTATCCATTACACTAACCGCACATCCAAGCTTACAGCACATTGTATTCCTATGTCATCCACTAGGTACTGACCAGTTTAACTTCGGTGACCCCACGGAAAATGGTGTTTCACCTTGATATGGTCATAAGCTTACATCCATAAACTATTTATGCCCCTTGTCATCATGCTTTTTTTTTTTTTTTTTTTTGTTTTTGTAGTACCACATGGTTTGGGACAAAAGCACCCCTAGCGCGGATTATCCTGCGTTCAATTTACTTCCCTCCGATACAAAGAACCGTGCGAGAATTGGTATTTCAACCCGATATAGCCGTAAGCCTGATAGTAAGACAAGATTTTCAGGATAGGTTCGTATGAACAGAATATGTATTCTTTGTAAATAATCAGTTTGTAGATCAGATTTCATTGATGTATATTTTGCAAAGAGGGTTTTTTGTCGAGAGTCAGATTTATAGCTGGTAATTGTTTTTTTTTTTCGAAAATGTTTTGCTGAAAATATTTTTTTTCAAAGTCGTCTTGCGGTTAATATTTTTTTTCCAAAAATGTATTGCTGGTAATATATTTAAAAAATGTATTACTGGGAATATTTTTTCAAAAAATGTATTACTGGTAATATTTTTAATGGATTGTTGATAATATTTTTAATAGATTGCTGGTAATATTTTCTTTTAAAAAATGTATTACTTGTAATATTTGTTTTTTTTTGTTTTGTTTGTTTTTTCAAAAAAGTTTTACTGGGAATAGTTTTCAAAAATGTATTGCTGGTAATATTTTTAAAGGATTCCTGGTAATATTTTTAAGAACTGCTCGTAATATTTTTAATGGATTACTAGTAATATTTTCTTTTAAAAAATTGTATTACTTGTAATATTTGTTTTTTGTTTTGTTTTGTTTTGTTTTAAATGTGTTACTGGGAATATTTTTTTCAAAAATGTATTGTTGGTCATATTTTTAATGTATTGCTGGTAATATTTTTAATGAATTGCTGGTACAAATACTATTTCCTCTGGAATTTTCACATTGGTGTGGTCAGTGTGCCCGAAATTGTTTTTCCAGTCCTACGTCTCATTTTCACTTTAGTCGTATTATATTATCATAGTTTATTTTTCTCCACAATTCAACACAAAGTCGATACCGTTTTCCTTCATTGATTTGGTTTCCAATCACCAAAAATATGATCGCTTCTCAGAGTATTAATTAGATTTTTATTTCCTTTGTCAGATGTTTAGGTTTTTTTTTTCAATTTTAATATTCTTCTGTTTGCCTGGTATTGCTGTCAGTCTTTTCAATTTGAAATTGTCATCACATGCTTAAGAGAAAAGGTACTCTATCACAAAATGCAATCTTTATACAATTTCAAGAACTTAACCCTAGAACACTAACCATATATAGTACCCAGCGCAAATTTTCCTATTTTTATTACAATTTTCAGTACCTGATTGTCTTACCTAAATAATATGTTTTTCAGTTCCTATTAATGTTAACACAAAGTACAAGGTTTGAAGTGCCTGCATGTAAAATATTTCAAATAAAGATTTATATTTAATATATTTTTTTTTAATTTTCAAAATCGGGTATGATATGCCCATGGTTAGTAATGGTGAAACTTTAATTGATGGTCAGTGTTCTAGGGTTATGGATATGTTGTGATTTATGCATACAAAAGCGATCTATTCTGTTTGCTAGCGCCTTAGATTGGTAACCAGAAGTCTATGATACAAGATACGAATTGTATATTCGAATATCAATAACACATTTCCACTATCAGAAAGTTAAAATAAGAACATCAATAACTTTTTGCTAATTTTATCCTTGCTGTAACTTATGACATGTTTAAAAGAATGATTAATTCCTGTATTCATATATAGTGATTGACTAAACGTAGTTTAGGTAAGATACAAGGTCCAAAGTATGGAGCTCCCAGTGCGGTCTGAACTTACTATTCAGTCGTAAATGATCTAGCGAGACAATCCTGCTAATGATTTCACTAATTCAAAATACCCTAGTGCTTTACTAAGCGAAGCTTAGATATAGCACCACGCTGAAACTATGTAATTTCTATTTACTCAACCCCACCACGAGGTCAGGTTGTGACACAAGGTCGGTTTAATGTGGGGAGCCCGAGCGCGTCCACCCGGGCAAGGAACTAGAATTCCCCGAGCGCCTACAACCGTTGGTTGAGCTGACGTCGGTGCGTGCACCGATCCTTCTCGCTAGTGCAATGAGAAGGCCCGGCGCTGAAAGTATGTCATTTTTAATTTGCATATTGGGCTGTTTTTTGGGGGTTTTTTGTTTGTTTTTTTGTTTGTTACAGTGGACTAAGAAAAGTTTTTAGCCAGGAGAAATAAACTGTTATCTAATTTCACAATTTAGTTACGTAATCCCTATTCAACATAAACAGTATTTGGAACTAGTATGGAGTAAGTCCTCCATTTGCTAGTTTCAGTGCTTGTATTCGATTTTTCATGGATTTGATCAAGTTATCAACAATCGTCTGATCCATATTTTGCCACTCCTTTAGCAATGTTTCTTTAAGGGTTGCCACTGACATGATTTTGGTTGCACGCCCTCGAGGTCTTAAATCAAGGTGCTTCCAAACGTGCTCTATTGGATTCATGACAGGATTTTAGGCTACCCTTGGCAGTGACCTGATTCCTTGCTATCTTTTCCAGGCCTTTGCTACTTTGCTCCTATGACATAGCGCTCAATCTTCTTGTAAAAGGTAGACATTCTTCTCAATCTGATTGGTTTCAAATAATGGGCGTAGTCCTTTCTCTAATATTTGGCAGTATTTTGGACCATTCAACCTCTCAACAAGAATCAGTTTAGATTTCCCTCCAAACCAGAGAGCACCCCACACCATTACTTTAGTCCCTCCATGTTTCACGGTCGCCTGCAGAATTCAGTGTTCCAAGTCTCACTCTGATTTCTCCAAACATAAACCAATCTCAAATTAGAATACTGGCAGAATTTACTTTCAAAATTCAAAATCTTTGCTCTCAAATTCTCTCGCCCAGTCCATACACCTGTTCCTGTTAACCTCTGAAATCAAGGTCTTCTTTCTTGCAACTCTTCTTTGATAGCCTAGCTATTTCAGAGTCTTTCTCACCGCATATGGCGACATTTCCATGCCCTTGGCGACATCTTTGACGCTCTGACGACGGTTTTCTGATGACTTCCCCCTTCGATGCCATTTCGTTCGCTCAGACACGATGCTTCGTGTTCCTGAATTTTGTTCCAGACGACAATGGCCTTCTTCATTTGGTGATTAACCTGGAAAAATTAAGCCATTTCTCAATTTGACTTGCCACACTGATGCAATCCTATTATTTGCCCTCGTTGAAATTCACTTATTTCATTACTTCCACGAACTTTCTTTGCAAGATATATAGTCAACTATTGTTTATAGATGAGAGTAGCTTGATACTAACAAGATATTTGTCTATATTTCTGAGATGAGGTATTATGTACACTATTTACATTATTCGGACTATTGTCCTCATCTTTGTCGGCATATTTATTACGAAACACACTCTTTCCTATATGTTCTAATATCTCGAACAGTGCATGGGTTCAAGACATCCGTATACCGTAAACCGACATTCACCGGACAGTACATCAATTTCAAATCCCACCATCCATACGGCGTAAAGAAAGGGATCGTCCGCTGCTTGCATCACCGAGCAAAAGTCATAAGTGTCGACCCAGAAACATTAAATAAAGAAGTGGTCAGTATAAATAGTAGCCTACAACGTAACAACTACCCTGGGTACATGGCAGCAGCCCCAATAAACTGGGATAGTCGGGTAAAATAGGAGGACAACAACACCCAGAAAACAGTCTTCGTGTCTTATGTGAAGGAGTTATCAGAGAAAATACAAAGTCCATATAACATCTGGACAACTTTCAAAAGCTTGACGACACTTCACAGATATCTCACCCGAGTAAGGCCCCCATAGAGGAGAACATGACTAAAGACTGTGTGTACACTATTCCGGGCAACTGTGGAAAGATATATAAAGGGGAGAGAGGCCGCCCCCTTAAGGTAAGGGTTCAAGAACACCAGAAAGCTGTAATACCAGGGGAAGTGGAAAATCAGGCGTGACTGACCACATATCGAGAGAAAAGTGAGATCGCCGCTCTCTGTGAGATCAGGTTGAGATCATAGACAAAGAACCCCATTGGAAAATTCGTAAACTTAAGGAATCAGCACATATGCTAGGCCACAAAAATCTCCTGAGTCGACCAAGCATAGAAAGGAATACAATATGGGAACCAGTAATAAGGTGTGCCAGAGAAAAGCGATAACAACAAAAATTGCAATATGAGCTCTGGTAAAAACATGATTTGATAACAGCATAAATTGTAATATGAGAACTGTTAAAAATCAGTTGCTGAAGACATTAGGTTTATAATACCCCAAAATTCAGACACAGATATTCTCAATGACACACGGCACAGTGGATAAAGGCGTTAGTTAGGTGACAGGACCCAAAGAATGTGAGTTCAATACCCTCTAAAGGCAGTGGAGAATTTTGAGATGTGAATTAACAGGAGATAATTGACAACTGACATCCATTAAAACATGCCACGTGGAACTAGAACAGTCTATCCCAGTGAACGAAATAAAGGGTTCACTTCGACATTCCAACCACCTGAAGAAGACCGGGGCGTACAACAAAACGTTGTAATAAATATGGCGAGAAAGATTTGGACAATAGTCCGAATAGTGTAACACAGTATTGTCTGAAAAAAAGAGGATTTATATTATTGTTTTTTCTGACAATATCATGTTACACTATTTATTATTATTGTTATTAAACAAGCCAAAATTACTGTAATCAAAGGTGGAAAAAACTTATCATAGCCCACTGTACCTTCTGTCTTCTTGCCATTGATTTTTAGTCCTTTCTTGTCGCTTTCCTTCACGACTAGGAGTGATTTTAGTTTTTATTATGCGTCTGCTAACAACACTGTGTCATCTGCAATAGTTAAATATGATTTATAATTATGCTATAAATCACTGAACCAATGGTGGGAATCGAACACTCTATTTATAGTTCACCAAATCTAGTCCACTAACCATTGCTATAACCTGGACAGGAATGAATAGCAGTAATATGTTTAACTATAGCTTATTTTTCTTTGACACAGACTGGCGCCCAATATGAACAAATTATAGATGCTCACAGTGAACATTTTAACATGCCTTTGCATTGATTATTGACATTATTCCACCTCCAAAATCGGTCCTCTTACAAAATTGATAAGGTTTATAGCAATTCAAAAGAAAAGCAAATGTTTCTGATATCTGATGGCGCCATGTTCTCTTATTTCTCAATACTATGTTTTCTTTCTTTTCCGGATAAATTTAGATCGATTCTAATATGACTTTGATATTCCTGTGGGTCAAAACGAGTTGCGTCGCATATTACATTTCAAACCCTTTTCTAGTTAAACTGTCTGGCCTATCTCTATCTCATTCATTTGCTCTCTCTCTCTCTCTCTCTCTCTCTCTCTCTCTCTCTCTATCTATCTACTTTTCTTACTTTCTCGCTCTCTCATCTCAGTTCCTTCTTTATTTTTCTGTCACTCCTGTCTATCTTTTATTCTATCAGCCCTCTCTTTCTATCTTTTTTCCCTATTCCTCCTCACACTTTCACTATTCCCTTTGCCCACGACTCTCTTTCTAACGAACATTTCACTCCCAGATTTCTTTCTCTATATATCCCCTCTCTCACTCACACCTCTCACTTTACCTCACCTATTTCTTTCCATATATATCCTTCCTATTTCTTCCTCCCTCTACGTCTTTCGCTCTTTTTCTCTCTCATATTTATTTAACTCATCTCTGAACAACCCAGGTGAATGTTGTCGTACAGAAATGTTCCGAGAAGACATCGCTTCTCTGGTTTGAAAATCAACATCCAAAATGTTGATCTTTCCATGGCCTTGAATACATACGCTGTAGTTCATTGGTTGGATTTGCAAAATATGCGACATTTTTGTTACCACGTAACTTATAACTGGATATGTGGCAGCCATGATGTATATCAGGCTTCAAACTATCTCTAGGTAATATTTTCCGTCTGCTGGTTCAGCGTTGCTTTCACCCAGTAAATTGATATCCAGTTCAAAAGCCGTTGATCGACGTTTACAATCTTGCATTCCAAATTTGGTTAAAATCTTTTGAATATATTTCGTTTGATCTCTATCATTGTATAGCCAGAAAGAAAGAAAGCTGTCCAAGATCTATCATTTTGTTTTGTTTATTTAAACGTGTTTTTACATTAATTAACGCAGAATTGCAACTTGCATCAGTGAGTATATCATCAACCCAAACAATCATAATCAGTATTGTATTTGAAATGTTCTTTGTATAGATAAAAGTCTGTCACGAATCGCGAGAAAACTTGAAGAATTACCGCAATTCTCCATGTATAATACGCATTATTTTCTAAAAAAAAAAAATAAGCAAAGTCAGGGTGCGTATTATGCACAGCAACAAAAAATCTTTAAGAAATTGGCGTAAAATAAAATAAGAATTATCATAAAACTAAATTAGAATAATATTATTCTATTTTTAAAACCGTTTTGTTAAATTAGAGTAGGAAACGCTGGCCGTAATAAAATTAGAGAGGTACAATTTATAGGGTTTGATTACAAAAGGGGTGCATATTATGAGTGAGTAGAAGCATTTTCCCACACTTTCAGCACAATTTTAGGTGTGTGTATTATAGATGGAGGCGTATGATACATGGGGAATTACGTTAAATGTGTGTAGGACTTTCATCCGCTTTGTTTAAGTCCATAAAAAGACATTTTAATCGCCATATGTTTTTCATTGCTTTTGCTGGTAATGGAATAACACTCAAGTTCTTGAACATATACTTCTGTCTATCGGAGCATTTAAGTATGCCGTTCTTACATCCATTAAGTATGCCGTTCTTACATCCATTAAGTATGCCGTTCTTACATCCATTAAGTATGCCGTTCTTACATCCATTTGGTGGACAAATAAATTATGTTGAATAGCTATTTGCATTAAAGTTATTACAGACGATAAACGTGCTACAGGGAAAAACGTTTCATCATAATTTATTCCAGGTTTTTGCGAGTAACCTTTTGCAACAAATCTAACTTTGAATTGTTCATTAGCTAGCTAATGTTATTAGTTTTAATAGCATACACCCACCGACCGCCGCCGACAGTTTTGCCAACTGGATATTCAGTTAATTGATATGTATTGTTCGTTTTTAGAGCATTTATTTCTTTTTCTATGACATTTATAGTCATTTTAAATAATAGCTTCATTATAATTAGCGGGGATATTTTTTACTGAACAGCAATAGTCTATAGTTGGATTTACTACATCGTCCAAATTCTTAAAATGTAATCTTTTAAATATTCTGTCGGATATTAATGAAATCAGCTATTATGTTACGAAATATGTTACTGACCATAACACCGAGCTGACCGACGTGTAACCCGTTTTCTCTTTCTAAGATGATTTGGCACATTTAGGTAGAGTCGTAACGGTTTCTTATTCTGAAGAAATAACGATTAAGACGACTTGATGGTCAAAGAGCCGGTACTTCACAATGTACGCCAGGAAGCTAAATTAATTTCAATACCGTTCTTTTTATTTTAGCCTGGCTGCCATCCAGATTTAGAGAGCCCAATAATCTGTTATTTAACCCACAGTAAGGAGGGAAGGAAAGAATGCCAACACACGTTTCTCCAGGCTAAAGTTTCCCGCTGACATGAAGTGGAGTGACAAAATTGACTCAATTGTAAGGTCGACTGCTAGGAAAGCTGGTTCACTGTATCGTGCTAGACAATTTGTCTCACCGGAATTTATTTTACATATATATATATGTCTACCATTCGACCATGCTTTCAATGTTCTTTTCATATATGATTTGGTGCTCCTCTTTCATATTTAGAAATCCTTGTAATGTCATTGGCCCTTGAGTGGGATGTCGGCTTCAGTGACTATAATGTAAAACATCTTACCTCTGGCTTTTCTATAAATACTTTCATAGTAATTGTTCTAATGAACGTCCCTCTGTGGTACTTTCGTAGGAGATCAGATAATCTTTTGCTTTTGACCGATTTTCGTCCGCTACTGGGAAACTCATTTTTGAATTATACGAAGGATTTGCAAGAAATTTTTAAATTATTGACTGTATTATATATTTTGATTACGTTTTAATTTTGTTATATTGTTCTAATTTTGTGACTATTTTTTTAATTTTATTTTTCCCCTCTCGGCTTTTCATCTGATTTTTTTCTTTTGTGTAACATTTAGTTACTCTAGGCTACTGTATTTTTTAAAAAATTTTATTTAAACCTCTATTTTTTTTTGTTTTTTTTTTTAATTTTTATTTAGCGGTTTTGTTTCTTTTTCTTTATGTATTTTTTTTTTTTTTTACCTAGCGCGAACCTTTTCTTGTTTTTTTTTTTTTCGTGAACTTTCTTTAAACCGTTTTCTGTTTGTCTTTCTCTTAATATTTCCCATCTATTTTTCCAACAGTATGCAGCTTTGATTGCTCTCCCAATAAACAGCAAATGTTTCTTCATAAGTGGATGGTAGCAGTTCACTCGTATGGTATCTTTATTTTTAATATTCATAACATTCGTTTAACATTATTAGTATTTGTAATACTGATGCTAATAAAAGCAGCATTATTTATTGTAATAATGATTTTGTTGGTTATGCCGATAAAATGTAGGTGTGACGACATCAAAACGTTGTTATAAAACTCAAAGGATTTGAATTTTCACGCATTTCTTTCATTTTCTTTCTTGTTTGCTGTTTATTATGCTGCTGTCTGCTCATGTGAAAAAGTTATTTCCGTTATTTTCCCAATAATAATCTGGTGACAGTTACAAAAGAATTGGTGGTACCAAGATTACGAAAAGAGGTGTAGGGTTTTCTGTCTGCTGTACTCAACTAAATCTTCGACAAAGTTATGTTGAAACGCGAGAGGAGGAAACGATAAGATCAGAATTACTTGAAGGAAAATCTTCGAGTTTGTTTTTGTATTTGGCGGATTGTTCTTCTTTCCACACACAATATGCTGGCAAGATTGAAAGAATGATTATGAAAAAGGCAAAAGAAACAACTAAAGGAAAATAAAGAAAACAAAAGTGAAAAGAAAATTATGAACAAAAAATATAAACTGATACAACATTTATAAAAAAATAGAGGGTAAAACTTTAAAATTGTTATTGCCGCCAATAGCTGACGGTGTTACATATATATATATATAAATTACATTCGGAATCATTTTATAGATGTCTTTGGTCTTATTCAAAACATTGACATTTTACGTTAAGATTTCCCCCTAGCTAAAACATTAAACCAAAAATATTTAAACAGAAAAAAAAATAACAAGTTAGATACATAAAAACTTATCTCTTTCAGATATGTTTAGAAATATTACTGATTTACTAAGGGTACCTTAGATGTGGTACAAGGCCGAAAATATTTGTAATAGTTTTAATTGTAATGAGAAGGTTATTTTTATTTTAATGATAAAAATGGGCAAAGTAATTCCCACTGTCAATCGTCTTTAGTAATACAAACCAGCCAGAAGGCGGCTTAGACTAACCACCAGGAGTATATTCAGGGGCCCCTATTCATTCGCGTTATGGCACTATAAATACCCCGTTATTAGGCAACTGTTGATCAGAACAGTCTCTCTAAGCGCTACAAAAGAGGCCAGGCTACTTGCTACCAATCGAAATGCAACAATCAGAAAAATGCAAACTGAGTAACCTCATAATGAAAAATCGCAGATACCTATCAGTCAGATCAACGAAAAAAGATACTTAAATCCATAGAAGAAGGAAAGGAACCATTAAACGATGCCCTAAATAGGAAACAAGGCATAAACATATACAAGTGTTCAATAAACATAGAGAGGTTGGGGCCGGGTGATTTGCGAACCTACCAGCTCCGGTTATCAAGGCACAAACTCTATGAGGGTTACTGAACAAAGCTCTAGACGCCTTCCAGGCTAAAGAGGAGTTTATCAAATTATTAAAGCCTCTCAGAAAGTTACCCAGGAGTTGAAATTTAAGGAATATTAACATAAAAGGAGATTACTTGAATTTCAAGTACAAGAGTGAAATAAAATTAAAAATTTGCTTCGTTAATTTTGTTTACACCAGAGAAACAAATAATGAGGAAATTAAAGAATTCCTTCCTACAAGGATCCCATTAATTTCTATATTCATTACAAGAATTCACAGAAATTCTTCCCACCTTAATGCATTCAAAAGCGAAATCTGATTTTTGGCAAGATTGATCTGACACCAAATGCAATAATATCAGTCAACTTTATTTATTGATTTAATGGGTGTAAACAAATCGTCAGCTGATACAACGATTATATATTATCAATAATAATAGGAATAAAATAATCAATAAATAGCACAATAAAACTAACAATCTACATAAGCCCAAATTGGCTGTAGTTGTTAAAATTGATTGCATGTTAATTAATAAAAACTAATGTTATACGCATCATCAACATAACTGTAACTACAGCGTGAACTCTTCCTAATACTAGGTATACTACGCCTCTCATACTAACACCTTCCACATCTTGTATTATTATTTCGTGTAATATACCTTCGTTATTTCTACTCTTGTGTTCGTGTTGTTCTTCCTTGGTCCTAACCTGGACCATAACAGTGGGAATCGAGTCGAGCCGATAGTATTTCACTCCAAACCAGACTGACAGTCATACTAACACCTTCCACATCTTGTATTATTATTTCGTGTAATATACCTTCGTTATTTCTACTCTTGTGTTCGTGTTGTTCTTCCTTGGTCCTAACCTGGACCATAACAGTGGGAATCGAGTCGAGCCGATAGTAGTTCACTCCAAACCAGACTGACAGTCATACTAACACCTTCCACATCTTGTATTATTATTTCGTGTAATATACTTTGGTTATTTCTACTCTTGTGTTCGTGTTGTTCTTCCTTGGTCCTAACCTGGACCATAACAGTGGGAATCGAGTCGAGCCGATAGTATTTCACTCCAAACCAGACTGACAGTCATACTAACACCTTCCACATCTTGTATTATTATTTCGTGTAATATACTTTGGTTATTTCTACTCTTGTGTTCGTGTTGTTCTTTCTTGCTCCTAACCTGGACTATAACAGTGAGAATCGAGTCGAGCCGATAGTAGTTCACTCCAAACCAGACTGACAGTCATACTAACACCTTCCACATCTTGTATTATGATTTCGTGTAATATACCTTCGTTATTTCTACTCTTGTGTTCGTGTTGTTCTTCCTTGGATTGAGTAGCCTGATATTATGTGATCAACAGTTTCATCAGATTTATCGTATAAGCGACAGGCGAGATTTGAACCATTTTCGTTAATTTTAACCTTGTAGGCATTAACTGGAAGACATTGGTCTTGTAGTGCTATAAGGCCTTCTATCTTTCCCTTAAGGCCACTGTTTCTAAGACATTGATAAGTCTAGCGAATATCAATATCTGGTTCAGCTTTGGATACTTTCCAAACAAGGTCTAGTTCTACATTTGCTTTCAAAATTCATCATATAAGCATCTTTCGCCAGTAATTTAATTTTCATTGCTGTAGCAGTGGGATGTGCAGTATGTTTTTTTTTTTTTTTTTTGTCTTGACTATTATTGTTATTTTATTATTATTTTTATTTTCTTTGGTTTCTGGCGTTTACACATTTCTTTCCGGGTCCCGCCCAGGGACCTAAGGTTAGAAATGGCGTCATGACACTTTCCACTGACAAAAAAAAAATTAAATTACAGAGATAAAGCCCTTCGTAAGGTGTGGGCTGTACTTGTCAGAACAATTTTTTGTATCTCCTTGAGGCATGGACTTCCAGGAATCCCTTCCATTAGTCTACTGCAATCTTTTCCAACCAGTCCTAGGGCTCCAACTACAACAGGGATTGTTGATGTTCCCATATGCCACATTTTCGAGATTTCTATTTGAAGGTCCTTGTATTTGACAACATTTTGAATATCTTCAAAGATACATTGCAGTCAGCAGGGACTGCCATATCAATAAGGAGGCATCGTTTTTGTTTGTGGTCTTTAATAACAATATCTGGCCGGTTGGCCCTGATTGTTCTGTCAGTGTGTATTGTGTAGTCCCATAGAATTGTAACAGGTCCTATCTCCGTAACCGGGTCTGGGTGGTGTTCATACCAGTTTCTTTCAGTTTCCTTCCCGTAGAAGTAGCAGATTTTCCAGTGCAGATATTGGCCCACTCTCTCATGTCGGATTTTATATTCAGTGGGTGCCAACACCGTACAACCTGATACAAGATGATCAATCGTTTCTGGATATTTATCACAGAATCTGCATTTTTGGCTGACACAATATTTTAGTATATGTGCTTGATAATTCCTAGTTAGCAAGCATTGGTCCTGCGCAGCAAGGATAAAACCTTCAGTTTCCGCTTTCAACCCTGCACTACGTAGCCACTGATGGGTACGGGTTTTGTCTCCGTCAGCTTGTTTGGTACGGGCAGAGTATTGGCCATGAAGCGGTTTATCTTGCCATCGCTTCTGTATCTGGTCGGTTGCATTCGTCTTTGCTGTCTTTTTTTGTTATTTTGCAGTTTCAGCCGGTGTATTGTGCTGTAGTTGCATCTCTACGCCTATTTGAAACTCCATTTTGAATTTGTTGGCTTCTTTCATTACGGAGTAAAGACGCTTACTACTTTCATGTTCCTTGACGCATACCATCATCCAGTCTTCTGTAGTTTCCAAATATCTTTGGAGGCCAATTGTTGTAGTTTTGTCGGACAGTTCTGGTTGAACTAATCCTCTGCCTCCTTCAGATCTGGGCACATACAGACGACCGACATCAGCTTTGGGATGATGCATGCGATAGCAAGTGAGAAGCTTTCTCGTTTTGGCATCCATTCGCTTAATTTCAGCTGTGGTCCAGTTAAGGACATTAAAGCTGTATTGCACCACAGGGACAGCCAATGTGTTTATGGCTGATATTCTGTTTTTTGAGTTTAGCTCGGTATTTAGTACCAGACGTACACGCCTGTAGTACTCTTTTCTTATTTTTTCCTTCATTTGGGGGTGTTGTATGCCATCTCCTTCGCTAATTCCTAGGTACTTATAAGCTTCACCATGCTCCAGTTCCCTAATCTTTGTGACAAAATCTAAATCTATTAAGGGTGTTTCTGTAATTCTACCATTCTTAAAAGTTACTTTTGCACATTTATCTAATCCGAAGTCCATACCTATGTCGTCACTGAAGTATTTTACAATATTGAGGAGGCCTTTCAACTCATCGTTTAGGTGTATATAAATTTGAGAAATAATGTAAGTTTAAAAAAAATAAGCGGTTGTAATAAACCTTAATAAAATAGACGTGAAAACAGAAATAGGAACACCAATCTTCCCAAATGGGAAATTTAACTCTCGATTAATGTCTTAAAAATCCTAAAATTAGGAAAAAATAATAATGATAACTCACCTGTATATAAATTTCAATATAAACATATCAACATTCGTCATCTGACTCCTTGATTTCTGCTCTGTAATTGGTCTGTTAATTTCTTTCACTCTCAATTAAAATTACATCCTAGTGACATTTTTCTCTACTTGGGGTGGATTTATTAAAACATAGTAAGGAAAACAGGAGACAACGACATTATCTACATAAGTAAATAAATAATCAGTAATAAATAATATAATACAAACAGTAATTGAATTAAAAAAACAATAAATAATCTTATTTTCAGTAAATCTCTTTATTTTCAAGGAGCGATAAAAAAAATCCACAATTGTTTGCTTTGGTAGCAGCGTTCTGAAAAAGTGAAAAAACGTAGAAGACATTAATAATGACAAAAATAAAGATCGTATATCCAAAGAAAAATAGGGAATACATTTAATTAAAAATATAATTTATTCTTATATATTTATTAGGTGTAAAAGAAAGAGTGGAATTTAATACAAATTTATGATTAAAGTATTTATGAAGTATATAAATTAACATTATTTTATTAAAGATTTATCTTAGCTAGAAAATGTGTTTCATTATGAAAACCTATTTTTTGATTAATCAAATTGAAATTTGATATCATATCTGATTCTATAATTCTTCTAGATGATTTATAATGAATAAATTTAAACAGGTGAGTGCTTTTCTCGTCAACATATGTTTTTCATCTAAATTATGAAAAATGTAATATAACAGTGATATCTCATTTTAACAGAAATATTTACGCAACTTACACAAAAATATCTTGACATACTAAAGAGTAAAAATATTCAATAAAATCCCCATTAGTTTTAACCACAGCTTCCAGAGGACTTCGGAATCTCCTGCAACTCTTCTGGGCGGTCTTCTTTTAAGTTGGTAGATGCTACCATAATCTTTGCCTTCAGTTCGTTTTGTCGGTCTCTCGTTCGACTGCGCTCCACACATAATTATCAAAGGAGTTGCATTCTAGAGAGTTAGGTGGCCAGGGGTGATGTGGTTGAAGACATTCCCTGGCAGCAATGACTGCGTTCTCCTACTTGTGTGACATGACGCTGGGCTTTTGACTTACACAGGGTCGTCCAGCAGCTATACTCTTGAACGAGAGCAGCACTACTAACTCAAGGCACTTAATGTAGGCCACCGTGTTGAGTCGGAGGTCCCGTGGGAAGATGAATAGAGACATAACGTCGCCATTACTAGTGATCCCTCCAAACACCTTCCTGATCACCATTAGACACATTCAACTCTTTCTAAATAATCACCACTTTCCTCAGATATCACCCAAATACTCAGAAATGATCGTATAGGAGCTTCATTGGTTTCAATCACTGCCCCCAGAGGACTTCGGAATCTCCTGCAACTCTTTTGAGTGGTCTCGTAGATTAAGTTGGTCAACGCTGTCATAATCCTTACCTTCAGTTCTTCTTTGATATTACAATGAATTTTGCTAGTCTCCCGCACAACTGCAACCCACAAATTATAATCAATAGTTTTTCAGTGTAAGGAGTTAGATGGCCAGATGTAAGAGGTCATGTCGTCTGACAGCTATGACTGGATTCTTCTGCATGTGTGGCATGGTGAAGAGTCCTGTTGTCAGACATAGGATCTTCCATCAGTCACCCTCTTGTCCCAGGGCAGCATTACCTCCTCAAGGCACTTGATGTAGGCCTCCGTATTGAGTCTGAGACCGCATGAAAAGATGACTGGAGGCCTAAAGTCGCCATCACTAGTGATTCCTTCAAACATCTTTGTAATCACCATTAGATTCATCCAACTCTTTCAAAATCCTCTGCACTTTCCTCAGACTGATACCCAGACACTCCTAAATGTTTGTATTGGAGGTTCCGGCGCGAAAGCCAAGCAGTACTGCATGCAGTTTCCAAAGTTCTGGCGAATTAAATTGCGTCATAATGCTCCTATTCGTACAGACGGTGCCCAACTGACCCTACTGTACCGGGCAGTCGACAAAATCAAACAGAAAACAACGCGCATGCACGAAATTAAAAATATAAAATGGCGACAATTTAGCCATCTTTATTTAAATACAATATCAAAATTCGTCATATGACTCCTTGATTCCTGCTCTGTAATTGTCCTGTTAATTTCTTTCAATCTCAATTAAAATTACATCCTCGTGACTGTTTTTCTCTACTTGGGGTGAAATTATTAAAACATAATTGATGATAATGAAAGCAGGTGACAATTACTTAATGAGTTTGAGCGAATGGTTTAGAGATAGAAACGGGGTGCTAAACAATAAAAAATGAAACCAATTTGAAAACACGATTAAGAGGCATCGCCGTCGAGAATGAAAGGGAGACAACTCATATCGAGTTATACTTATTATAAAACCCAGGTTGTTTGTGAGTGTGTGTCTGTGTTCGTTTATATATGGGATCGGATTTCCTACATTTTTCAACCGATTTCAACAAAACTTCACTTTTTTTTGGCAGGTAGTGTTTCTTATTGTCTTGCACACTTTTTTCTTTATATTTACATTCAGAATGCTTTAAGAATTCCATTTACAAGACAATTGTTTACAATAAAATTCTATTCAATCGGTAGACTCATAACTATTGAAAACAATGCTTTTGTTTGAGTTTGGTTTTGACAATTCGTAAAATAAACAACAAAACAACAAAACAAAAAACAAAACAAAACAAATAACTAATTAAGACATGCGTGTCCGTCAAACTTAAACAATAATCTTTGTCAATTTTATTTTTCAGTCTTTATGATGGTCGATACTTGATCTATCTCTTACTGTTACATCCCCGGGCAACGCCGGGCTCTACTGCTAGTAGTCATTAAGAAGTGTGCTCCCGAAATAGCTCTTGTTCTCTCTCAACTGACTCGCTGCTTCCTGCTTTCCCGCTTGCTGGAAGTCATCGTTTGTTGTTCGAGTTTTTAGGAACACTGTTGAACCGTCCGACCCCTCAAATTATCGGCCTATTAGATTTCTGTCCTCTTTTTGGGAAACTCCTATACGCTCTAATCAATACTGAATTGGTTCATCATATCTCATCCCAAGGCTTTTTTTCTCAGACAAGCAATACGGTTTTCGTTTCTCCAGATCAACTGTTGATGTACTGCTGAGGATAATTGCGGAAAGAATCTATCATGATCTAGAAAAAAAATGAGAACCCCGGGCTGTACCATTGGACATATCGAAAGACTTTGACAGGGTCTGATATTCAGGTCTTCTCCAGACAGGCTTAAGAGTCCAGTCGTTCTTATCAAATCGTAAAATAAAAAATATTTGAACGGCCACTCGCCTACATTCTTTCGTATTAACGCTAGTGTCTCCCAGAGCTCCATCCTTGGTCCAACGCTGTTTTTAATCTTCAACTACATTCCAGATAACATCAGCTCTCAGCTTGGTATCTATGCTGACGACACTATCATTTACTTATAATAAGGCCGATCGGTCAAACAAGGTCAGAATGAGAGTTGACGTATAAAACGACCTAAAGACCGTCGTTAACTCGGGAAAAAGATGGCTTGTTAATTTTAACACCTCCAGAATTATCTGAGAGTCCCATCCCTATCTTCCATCAACATGGCTGGTACTGTCCTCCAAGAAAGAGACTCGTTACGCCTTCTCTGAATAACGTTCCTAGGTGACATGAAGTGGAAAGATTGTTTTGAATCCATTGCTAGTTCAGCTACCATGAAAGTTAGTTCACTGCGTCGTGCGAGACAATTTTTCTCTTCGGAATCTATGTTGCGTATCTATAAGTCAACCATTTCTACATGCTTAGAATATTTCTGTCACATATGGTCCAGTGTCCCTGCTATTTACTTAGAGTAACTTGATAACGAAGAATCAGCAATATTATTGGACCTGATCTATTGCTTCTACTTCAGTCACTTTCCCACCGCCATAATGTTGCGTCTTTTTGCCTTTTATATAAATACTTTCATAGTAATTGTACGGATGAGCTCTTCGCTATGGTACCTGGACTGTATGAGTTTATGCGCAATACTAAACTGGCGGTGAGATCTTATCAATTTATAGTTGAGCTGAATGGATGTAGCTGTGAACTCTATGCTAATATAGCTGTATTAAACTTACAGCAACCGCCGTCTGTCTAACTCTCTGCATTAGCAGGGAGGAACCCGGACGAAGCTTTGCCGAAGGGCAAGGTTTCGTTCGGGGAGGTTGACAGCTCTCGAACCCGCCTAGGCTATATTTTTTGGCCGGGTCTACGGGCCCGGATGACCCACATTAAACTCGGCCTTGTGCCAGATGTTACCCCACGTGAGGGGGGGCAGCTAAATATAGCTGTGAACTCTATGCTGTTACATATGACGCACTTCTGACTTGGGAAACCTTCTCCTGGCTCTATGCTTTGTAGCCAATTTTAATATACAAAAGATTAAATGCAATACGAATCGCTAGCTACTGTCTTCCTGATTGCTCTTTTTCCCTAATCTTTCCATTGCTAATTCCTCCACTCCATCTACCACCTTGTTTGCAAGGTGACAATGAAGAAAGTAAAGGAGAAGTGTGAACTTGACGTCAGTGTTCGAACTGTACAACGAAAGCTACACGAAATAGAACTTAAGTATGCTAAAATCAAGAAAAGAATTACACTAACGAGAAAACACAAGGAGGCAAGGCTGGGAAGCCCCAAAAGATGGATAACAAACCATGTCGACTTCAAGAAAGTGATATTTACTGATGAAAACCTTTTAATTCGATAGACCTGACGTGTGTTGTACATGATCGAGAAAAGGTGAACCTGTTATTCTCAACAAGAGGCAGATAGGAGGAGGAGGAGTCATGGTTTGGGGTATGGTATTTCCGAATGGAAACTTGTGGCTCGAGTGGTTAAAAGGATGTCAAAATAGCTTGAGCTACAGAGAACTTTTGGAAAAGAGAGCCCTACCACTCATAGAAAAAGAAATGAGAAGTAATTTTATTTTGCAGCAAGATAACTGCAGCATCCATGTGGCTAAATCAGTCAAAAATTGGATGTGCGAAGCAAATATAACTACTCTGGAATGGCCTGCAAGAAATCCAGACTTAAATTTAAATGAAAACATATGGGAAACGCTTTCAGAGCTTGTTTACGACGGTACAGAAATAACCAGAGAGGCTGAACTGTGGCATCCCATACAAGATGCTAAAAATAGACTGCTAGAAACACGAAGAGACGTTATTATCAATATGTACGAACATTATGAAGATAGACGGATAGAAGTAATTTAAAAAAAGGTGCTACCATAAACTATTAGCATTGTTTCTGCAATGTCCGAAAAATACTGTCACCTGTGTAATGTGAAAATTTGTAAAAAAAAATAAAAATACTTCTAATTTGAATTCTGCTTTTCAGTTTGTAGTATTGAAACAGTTTTTAATTGTTATTGCCATTACACTAAAACAGTACATTTTCAGTATATATATATTTATTTATATTTATATACATATATTTTTCCCATATATATATATATATATATATATATATATATATGTTTATTATCCACATAAATACATACATATGGAGTCATTAACTATTAATCAGTGATTCAAATTTAGTTTTGTTATTAATAAATATTATTGCGTTTATTTATGTATATATATATATATATATATATATATATATATATATATATATATATATATATATGAACAATACAAAAATATTAAAAAATTAAAATCTTTAGACACACTTGGTTTGTAGATTAATATTCTTTCGTTTTTTATTATTATTTCATTTAGATTCCTCGACTCGTTTCGATTAAAATGGCCATCATCGAGAGGAGAAATATTTCTGCTTGCTGGTAGCAGCTGGTATATATATAATATATATATATATATATATATATATATATATATATATATATATATATATATATATATATATATATATATATATATATGTATATATATCTGTCTCTGTATGTATGTATGTATGTATTTACGAAATGCTACCAATTCATCCTTACATTTCGTTTCTTTTATCAAAAGCGTCTCTTCTTTTTGTTTGTTCTTTATTATCTTGGAGAACAATCATAGTCGTATATATATAATCACGATCTTTCGATATTTTTCATTGTTTCTGTTATACATTATCGCCACCGTTATCATTGTTATGATCAAGACCGTCATTTTTCCTTCTTCTTCTTCTTCTTCTTCTTCTTCATTGTTATTATTATTATTATTATTATTATTATTATTTCAACTGTTGTTGTTGTACTGAAGGCATTTGTTGGGAATAGATATAAAGTATTCAATAATGCTTTAGGGGATATCTTATTTGTTTTCAGCTATCAAAAATGAAAGCGAAAAATAGCACATATATAGGTAATATAGATGTAGTTATAGGTGTGTGTTCATCGTGATGAGTAGACACAGATTAGGCTGACAAAACAAAATATAGACGTTAAATAAAAACAAGACATTTACTCTCAAAACAAAATGTATCGATAGGCAATGAAACAATTCACAAATTTACAAATAACTTCTCATCACAAAATATCTTGAAGCCGAAACATGGCTTTGCTCTCGTTCACCTATTTGACCAAAATAGTAATATTTTCTTGTTTGTTTTGTTTTCTTTCTTTCAAACATTTTTAGTTTTATCAATTGTGCAAACTTCGACTCAATGAAAAACTGTAATTTGGAATGAAAGTAAAAAACGCGAAAATACATTTTTCCTATTTCTCGTGCAAAAAATAATACACGCTGAAACATAAAATTTAGAATGACTGGCATGAAGTCAATAACGAATTTGAGAAGCCATTAATATTTTTCCCAGGTTGTTCACAAGGAAAGTTGTAGAAAATACATAAATATTGCACCCTTATTTTCGCCTGCAAACAAACGCGCCTTTTTTATTTATGTTGAAAGTGTTATCAACTCATAGAATTATAAGTCCTACCTGAGTATGGCAAAGGGCCAAACAGGGTGTCATCTGCGGAGAAACATTACGATACACCAATCTTTGTGATGGGAAATGCTTTCCAAATCCTTCCTTTTTTATGCAGTCTTGCAAATCAACCTCGCTTTATGAGATACGATAACTTCAAAATAGATCGACAGTGTCCCTAAAAATGGATACTTAGAGCTTAGCTACATAAATGAAATGACACAATAGATGAATACTGAAAGTGAAGAAGAAAAGTCTTTAGAAAGAACCAATCCTAAACAGGAAACAAGGGATAAACACCTCCTGCCTAAATTGTTTGCTGAAATATAAAACTAAAGAGAAGACTAAATGTGCCCTTTTTGACAATGAGCTTAGTATTCTGTAAAGTTCTATGTTTCACAAAACGATATTTCTATAAAATCATTATTTTCATTAATTACCAAAATAAATGGAAAATCTTTATTTTCCGTTTTTTTTTTCTTGAAAATTTTATATACGGAAAGTACCTACACGACAGCACAAAATGTTCAATTGATTCCAAGGAAGGTGATAATGCCACTGAGACACAAGAGGTTACTGGAAGTTAAAGACAATAAAAAAAACGGTAGATGGAACAGGAATCCCAATCCTAAACATGAAAAAAGGGATAAACCTCTAATCCTATTCAAATGACCGAGAAGAAGTGTGAACCGAGCGATAGACTAACCTATCCCCTCCTACTGAACAAAAATAAATAGTCAATAAAATGTCAGTGATTTGGCGGAGATGTTAGAAGTTTAGTGTTGAAGTAGACTTTAGAAAGAACCTGAATGCCAATCATAAACAGGAAATAAATGATAAACCTCTAAAATCAAAGCCAAAATATTTACGTGACTCTAAATAATGCTAAAAAAACATAGAATCAGGAATCTTTAAAATTAAATCATTTTTTAATATCCTGATTTAGCACCAACCTCAGTTCAGATTTTATGTCGTATTGCCCTCCTTGATCTATAAGATACTTTGCTTAGTTCTATTTCCACTTTGTGTCACGACACTATAGGATTTTGGTATACAAAACTAGTTACTAAATCCTTATATATGCCTGAATATACATAGGCCTTGATATGACGTAAAAACTACATCCGACAGCCATTGTAAATCGGAAAATCGGATTTTTTGAGATGTGTTGAACCACATTTTATTGCTGTTGTTCCCAGTTCCACCCTGTCTCTGGGTGATAGCACCTGTTAGGGCCTCGGCTATGGGCAAATAAATGAAACCCCAAACACTAGGAATGTATAGTAAAAAATACCAGCAATACATTTTTATATAAAATCATTACCAAAAATACATATTTATAGTAGAATAACCAACAACATATTTTAAAGCAGAATTATCAACAATACATTTTATAACAAAATGACTAAAATACATTTTATTTGTACTTAAAATCATACAGTTACGTTCAAAATATTTAGATTTCGGCATTAAATAATCCATGGACGTTGATAGGCTTCTAAACTAAATCAACCAAGCAAACAACACGAAAGAGCTTTTTCATATTAATCAATATAATATCCTATTATTTCTTAAAGAAACTGTATTCCAAACTATAATTTTAACAAAACAAAAGAAAACATATCACCGCCACTATTAATTATATCCACCAAAACATGTATATGCACAAAAGCTGATCATTATCTACCACGTATTTCAATTGTGAAAGCGCAATTACATATAATATTTCAAGGTCTCTCTCGTAAATTAAATTTCAGTATTACATGACCCATAAGGAGTTGATATGCCGTTAAACATATCAGTCACTTAATCAATCTAAATATGAAAATAATTAGAACATTCTGGAAACTTACTAGGGAGTACATATAAAATGGCGTCCAACAAACTACCGTAATTATTGATGTATTATACCTGATTCTGTAAGGTTGGATGTGCGGGTGGTGTAATGGATAATAGCTCAGAATTGTTAATCGAAGAGCCGAGTTCGAATTCCAGTCGGGTTTGTTATATTCATTTACGCTTAAATACCCTGTGGAAAAGTATTTACACTACCTCTTCTCCCCAATTAATTAATCAATTAATAAGCCATAGAAAACGAATCAATTAATCAATCAATTAATAAGCCATAGAAAACGAACAATAAATTAATTAATCAATTAATAAGGCATAGAAAACGAATAAATTAATAAAGCATAGAAAACAAATCAATTAATCAATCAATTAATTAATAAACCACAGAAAACGAACAATAAATTAATTAATCAATTAATAATCCATAGAAAACGAATCAATTAATTATTAAAATAATTAATCAATAAAAAGCCATAGAAAACGAACAATAACTTAATTAATCAATTAATAATCCATAGAAAACGAATCAATTAATCAAACAATTAATTAATCATTTAATAAGCCATAGAAAACGAATCAATTAATCAAACAATTAATAATTCATAGAAAACGAATTAATTAATCAATCAATTAATTAATCTTTTAATAAGCCATAGAAAACAAACAATAAATTAATCAATTAGTAATCCATTGGAAACGAATCAATTAATCAATCAATTAATTAATCATTTAATCAGCCATAGAAAACGAATCAAATAATCAATCAACTAATCAAATGATAAGCTTTAGAAAACGAATCAGTTAATCAATCGTGTATAATACGAACCCGTGCATATAACACGGAATACGAATCTATGGGAAAAATCATCACTAGTGCCTAATCTTAATATTAGTTTGTGAAAGTCTTTTGTTGGACGTAGGCTATACCAAGATCTTTCCATCTTTGTCGTGCATGAGGAAGGAGTGTCCATTAACCTTTCACGGTGACACAATGTTTGTTGGTAGGACCGTACAGCACCTGGTATTCCCAAGCGGTCACCCATCAAGGTACAACGTTGCTTGACTTCGGTGATAAGACGAGAACCGCTGTCTCAACGGCATATAGACGTAAGCGTTGTGTGTATAAAATGCACTGTGATTTTGCGGCAACTACATTTCACTAATATTTAATAATAATTGTTCAATTTTCTATCTGGTTCCTATCGAGTAACAATAAGAATTTATAAAGTTCATGCAATAAAATATTTAAGAGCAAGAATACAGGTACTTTTACACGAAAATGTAACTAGCTTAAGGTGAAAACAATTTCAAAGAAGGAGTAATAATAATAAAAGCAAACCTATATTCCAGAGGGTGAAAACAGAATGAAATGACTCTGAAGACGACGACGATGACATCGTAGATAATGAAGACATATAAAAAGCTGAGAACATAGACGAAACTTCTAAGAGTCTCTCTTTGGCACAGACATCATTGTAACAGACTAAAATAGGATTAATATCTATGTCGAAGGTCTGTAACCTTTTGGAGATAGCGGGCCAGACAGCTATGCAGTGTTTCAGAGGAGGTCCATGTTATCAAATGAACTTTAATACGTTGTCTTGACCTCAGACCACAAGAAGGCTGCATTGGTCGGGAGAAACTTTCTTTGTGGAAATGGTTTCTTTATGACAAGGTTCTCTTGTCAAATTAAGCAAACATATTTTCCGAAGTGCCCAATGATAAAATAGCTTTCGTTAAAATTTCGACACTCAAAATCCACTTTTCTTTCCATAGTTTCCATGGCCTTGTATTTGATAAGACACACAAAAAAAAAAGATTTTTGAAAAGGAAAGTACAAAAAACAATTAATTGACTTACGGTTAAGTTAACGGGCCTTACTAAAATCCTTCTTGGACCGGACTAAAATCCGTCAGGGACGGGGATTGTCAAACCCTGGTCGATGTAAATAAGCAAAAATAAATCAAATGCAGTTTTCGGCTAAGGAGTTATACCCTTTATTAATTTGGACGATGCATATGTCTTACTTTGTTTATATTATCACGAATATAATGACACATATGACCAGAAAAATGGTTAATATTTAAGTATTGCATAATAAGCAATTCTAACTTGGAGAAGGCATTTGTTCATATCATCTCCCCACCCCCATACACACAATTAGCTATAGGTGAAATAGAAGTGTAGACTGAAACATCTAGCCTTGGGTGATAACCGGCCTAAGCGAAAGACTGCTCTGAAATCGAAGACAGCTGGACTCCACTATTTTAACCTAAGTCATGAAAATCTAGAATTATAACTACAAAAAATACGTGAAGCAAAAGCTGAGCATCATCTACCATGTACTCAGTTGTGAAATCGGAATAATATATATCATATTTTTATTACTTCAAAGCTTGCAAGTAAATTAAGTTTCATTATTAAACGACACATAGGGAGTATCACCTTTGTCTGTTTGTAACCTCTTTAAGAATACAACTCTTTAAGGATATAATTTTGCAGTTGTATTTCATTTATAAAAATTAGAATAGTTTTTCTCTCTACATTTTCCAGCTTCTGTTCAATATCTCTTGAATGTTAAGCTAAACAAACACTTTTCTTTAATTACGAGGCAATGTCAAAAATTATCCGCACTCTTGTCTAAAGCTATATAATGATGAAAGTGCGGTTAATTTTTAACTTATCCTCGCATTTTATTTCATTTTCGCGATGAGTTAATTTCAACATAAGTTTGTTTTTTTTTTTGTTGTTTTTTTTTCAGTTATGTTTGGAAATGAAATTTGATTTTTTTAAGAAATTGTAAGATAATACATGGACGAATGTCGTGAATTGCTTGGTTGATTTTGTCTAGCGGTATATCAATCCCATTGGTTATTTAACACCGAAATCTAAATATTTCGTATGTAGTTTTGTGGCTTCAACTACAGATAAAAAGTACTGTTGTCCATATTTCTATGAAATCCATTCTCTGTATGTAAGGTTGGCAATTTTATATTTATTTATATATATATATATATATATATATATATATATATATATATATATATATATATATATGTTACATGTATTTTTATAATTTTATAGTTTTTTTTTGGGTGTTCACTATTTGCCGAGGGCTGGGGCCCGAGTCGTGGTGGGCCTGAGAACAGCGTCAATTAAAACGTGGAGTCACACTACTTAAAACCTCCAGATTAGAGGCATTGCTGCCGGATGTAGTTTATCGTCATACATAAGATTATTCTCGTTAAATCATGCTGGGAATTAAATAAGCCCGTTATATTAGGAACCTAATCTAATTTAAGTGTTGTTTTAAGAAAAATACAAAAATTAATACTAATTAAAATAATTAAACTTATAAAGAAAATTCTTCATTTGAGCTCACTCGACATTTTTTTTTAAAATGCATCCCTATTCACGTGTATATTACAAATAAAACTGCTTTTAAAAATAAAACAATGACAATCCTAATGCAGATAATTTAGCCATTAATACAAGCTCTGACATCGTTACATACTCGTTCAAATGAAGACAGTAGTTTGTTAAAAAGAAATTAATCGTCTTAAATCGTTGTATAAGTAGAGGAAAAGAATTACACCAAGACAAGTGCTTTAAGATATACACACGAAAGTCGACAACTCAAACATTAAACCCTGCCAGAGTTGCACTCAAGTGTTCTACCTTACACCTGATCCCAAAGAAAATACCTTGAAGTGAGCGCAAATTATACTGAGGTGTTAATATGCAAAAGGCCTACATTAATAGTGGCATCTTAAGTTTCAGAGTCAGTGACCCCCAAAAATTGTTTACAATGGCTTAACTTTATTTCTTAATGATTTATTTTATATGACGTCGGATATTATTTAAATATTTACGAGTTTTCTCGTACTCTCAAACAATGATGGTAATAGTTAAGTAATTTTACTGTTGTATTTTATTTATAAATATTAAAATGTTTTTTCTCTCTACATTTTCTAGCTAATGTTCAATATCTGTTAAATATTAAGCTAAACAAACATTATTCTTTAATTGCGAGGGAAAGTCAAAAATTATCCGCACTCTTGTCTAAAGATACATAATGACGAAAGTGCGGATAATTTTTGAGTTACCCTCGCATTTTATTTCATTTTCGAGATGAGAAAATTTCGATATAATTTAATTATTTCAAACAATTTTATCATCTTCATAGTTATAGATTTTATGTTAGATACAGTTTTCCCAAGTAGCATCAAACAATGGATAGCTGATGATAGCCACACTTTACTTGGCCTAAAGGTTCAGTCTATAATAACATCTATAATAACATCTAAAACGAACAAGATGTGAACAATAGTTCTATATAATTAAATTATAAGCAACATTCGATTAAATCAAGAATTTTATCTTGAACAACACGCTCATTGTGGTTTCTATGCGTAGAAAAATTCAGCCGACCTACCCTCCGTCCGAACATAGATATCTCTTTTTGTTATAAGGTAAACTACATTGAATTGCAAACCGAACACTTTATTCAATCCACTCTAGTAGATTGTTCTCATTCTGCTTTCCATGTTAAGGGAGATAACTCGTATCAGTTAATACTCGTTAGTTTTATTCATCTTTCTTTCATTTTTTTTATTTATTCCACGCGGCCATATGTCTGTTGAGTAATTGTGTTTTCAATTTCTCGATCAGTTAACGTTGTCAAATCATGTAATCTTATTTAACAAAACACAAAACTAATCCACGACTCAAATATAAACAAAACTTGTAAGTAGGAATTATCTCTTAAGGGGAATGTGGTACAATTTAACAGTGGGCATTAAATAAAATGATCGGTTCAAAATTCGAAGTTACTGATAAAAACAACAGACAGCTAAAGAATGCCTAGAAATACAACGGAAGAAACTTTCTGTCTCTAACCACCAAGATGAGAATGCTGATCTGAATAGGAAAATATGTAATAGTGACAATTCTTTATTGCAAAGATTTCGGGAAAAATTTTATTAATATTAAAATAAAGTAAAATTCCTACTCGGTCACGAGAAGCGACCACTACATAGAGATGGCTAAACGATATCTTACGAAACTCTACACATGAATAAACAAAATTGCAATGTTAAGCATGTATATATATGTGTGTGTTTGTGTGTGTGTGTGTGTTATATTTCGTTAAAACAACTCATAAGTCACTGTGATTAAGCTTTTTATTTCATATTTCTTGTGTTCGAACAAGTGTTTTCTTTTCTAGACTCAAAGTGTGTAAATCTCTCCAAATGTTCTATAATTCCGAGCACTTTCGGCTATTCTCTTAGCCATTATCAAGGGTGTTTTTATTTTTCACATTTAACTAAATTTACGGTTTTCATTATGTATTTGTCTAGAGTTATAGGAATGTTTTATTTTTTAAACACGGTAAGCACATTGTGGCCTTGTTCATATTGTTGGTTTTTTTATTATTAGAGATTCCATTATTCTTAAGCTTTTTTAGATGTGGATGAGATTATTATGCTTGTATTTTCTACTGGTATGTTTTGGATGAAGTCTAGTAGGTTTGTGGATGTGTTCAAATAAGTCCTAATCGAGCTATAGGATAGATGTAATGTAAGTCATCTGGATAGGGTTGTAGTAGTGAGACCAATGTAATTATTTATGAGTTTGGTTTGATAAAGAACACAGCTCCTTAAGGGGAATTTGAACTCGTAGATAATGTTGATCTTGGTTTTGTAGGTGTGTTATTATTTTTGATAAGGTTAGCTGTTTCAATTTTTTTTGTAATAGATAATTCCATTTTTTTGTTCGGGTTAACTGGGGTAGTGTATTTTTTATGATATTTCAAACTGAAATTTCATCTTGCTTATAGTTGACGTGTCGTTGGCTTTTGTAGAAGATGTGAATGTTAATTTTTGTCTGCATATTCAGTATTATTACAGTTACTTTAGAAAGAAATAGTCTAATCTGGTGGTCGATGAGGATGAGGTAGGAAACTACTTAACTACTTGGTAACTAGTGTCTATTTTTCATTATTGAGTTATTTAAGGAAAAGTAGACAAGAAGGTGAATTTTTGTGATTTTTTTTTATAACTGCTAATTTATATCTAAATAGGCATTCACTCTTAAACGTAAGGTGTCAAGAGTTTCTGTTAGTTGGATTTTTATATAATGAGGTTTGGAGAATCTCTTGTTGAACGTCTAAGAATGAGATATAATATTTTGACACAGTTCATAGATAAAGTTAAGGGGTGAGTTTTCTCAAATGTTCGTTTTAGATTATCAATTTCTTGTTTGTTTTTCGCTAAAATGAAAATATCGTGACGTCGCGAACATATATTTTGAGTTTAGAGACTAGTTTAAATATTATGTTTTTTATGTGGGACATGTAGTAATAGAAGAAGCATTTCCAATTAAAATAGCAAAATTTAAATGAAAAGCTTAATCGCTGTCGTCTTTAACGTAACATGTATAAAATAGGGGTTGTTTCTAATATATATATGTATATATATATCTATCTATATATATATATATATAGGCTCCTGAAAAATTAATTTCGTTTGAGCTCTTTGGGGGAGGAAGTGTGGGTTTGTAAACAATGAACTATTACGGCTATTATAGCAAGACTCTTCGATAAAGCGAATCGAGTCCGCTCAGTCAATGTATGTTTATCTAAAAAATAAATAAGCTAAAATTCACCTTCATCCCTTCCGTACACCAACGGCTTAGTGGTAGAATCTCCGACTGATACCAATTTAGCCGGATTTCTAGCTAGAGGCAACCGAACGTCTAGCCACACTGAAGAGCTGTGATACAGCGAAACAGTCTGTCTGTGCATGACAATATATATATACATATATATATATATATATATATATATATGCGCATATACATACATTTATCGTGCAATTCAGAGTTTCATGACATTTGATATCATGAACATTCGTCTGTACAGAGACGACAGAGTTATCCTCCTACGTAACCCATCCCACATCAAACAGATTGACTTAGAAAACATCATATCAAATTCTTCAGGGATCTGGCACTAAATATCACCACTAACACCAATGCCAAGGTGATTAGATTTCTGGGTACTACTTTCAACCTAACCAAAGGAATATAGATACCTTATACTATAAGAATTTATAACAATAAATACATTATCAAAGAATTCATCCAGACACCAGGAATTTTAAACAACTTGTGCAAATCAGTGCAATAAAGACTCTCAACTAACTGTAGCAACAAATATATTTTTGACAAATACAAAACTAAATACGGAGATGAAACAGATAAAAAAGTAAACATAAAGTTAAACTAGAATATATAAACATTACTAAGAACGAAACAATAGGAATAAGGATAAAAGACGCAATATAATTTTGTTTAACCCACCATTAAACAAAAAATGTCAAAAACCAACATTGGTAAAATCTTTCTTAATTTAATTCCAAAACATTTCAGCCTTGTTCTATTGCTCAACAAAATCTTCAACAAGAACAACATTAAAATTAGATACAGCGGCGCCAAAAACCTCAAGCACTACATTAAGATACGAATTTGCATTTAAATTCGCATTCAAAGACTCTCGAAGTGAAAGACACAAAGGATCTAGAAAACACTCCTATTTTTGCTGAGATTCTTTGGAGTGGATATATTCGAAAACATTTCAGTGCCCTGATAGATAGATAGATAGATAGATAGATAGATAGATAGATAGATAGATAGATAGATAGATAGATAGATTACGAGAGACTGAGATACATACATTATGAACAGACTGAGATAGATAGATTATGAATAGACTGAGATAGATAGATAGATAGATAGATAGATAGATAGATAGATAGATAGATAGATAGATAATGAACAGACTGAGATAGATAGATTATGAATAGACTGAGAGAGAGAGAGAGAGAGAGAGAGAGATAGATATATAGATAGATAGATAATGAACAAACTGAGATAGATAGATTATGAATAGACTGAGATAGATAGATAGATATATATATAGATAGATAGATAGATAGATAGATAGATAATGAATAAAGATATATACATTATGAATAGACTGAGATAGATAGATAGATTGTGAACAGACTGAGATAGATAGATTATGAATAGACTGATAGATAGATATCATGCATTTTCCACGTGTAAAAGGATCTATTATAAGATTCTCTCAACAATTAGAAATGAAAAAAGTAGTTGTGAGAGAATTTGTGAAGGCCACTCTCCCATAATTTACCCGGACGGCAAGAACAAGTTGCACTTACCTTCTCAATATATATGCATTGCATTGATAATGCAATTGTTGTATTGATTGAAAAGCAAATATAGTTTACTCTAATTAAATCAACCTACTCAATTAGACTTCATAGAATCGCATCAACAACCATTATCTGGTGCCGTATATAACACGCACTTCAACAAGGCTATCAACATCTTCCTAACTACTGACGCTTAAAAATGGTCCCCACTTGCCAAAATATATATATATATATATATATATATATATATATATATATATATATATTATGATATGGACAAAGTCCGACAATTATTTTTAAGACATTTTTACGTTTATACATTCTTTTTGATAGATACAAATATTTAAGTAAATACTCTGTTTATAATAAACGCTGTTAACAACATTTACCGGCCTGAATGTCCGAGAAATTGTCATAGAAAATGTGCGTCCTCCGTCAGAAATCAAACTTGTATCTTATTTCATGTGTGACGTCATTTGTTTACATTTGGATACGCATCGAGCAAATATGAATGTACGTGAGAAAATCATAGAAAACTGCAGTTTAAAAACAGTAAAATCAACATTGCTAACTGAAACGCTCTTCTGTGGCGAAATCGGTAAAAGCACGTCAGGCTAGAGGTCCTAATCAACACTGCATTGATACGTCATCTGTCGCCACATGGCCATTTCTCAAACAACCAATACGGTTTTAGTTTCTACAGAACTACTACTGATGTAATAACGATAATTGTGGGAAGAGTCTATCGGGCTTTAGATAAAAACGGTCAAGATCAGGCTGTAGCATTGGACAGCTCGAAAGCTTTTGACAGGGTCTATAATTCAGGTCTTTCCCACAAGCTGAACACCTACGGTATCTCTGGGCCTCGTTTTTGAGCTGATCCAGTCGTTCCTATTAAATCGTAAAATAAAAGTTGCCTGAACAGCCACTCGTCTACATCCTTTCGTACTAATGCAGATATCCACCAGCGCCCCATCCTTGATTCTACGCTGTCTTTAATCTTCATTAACGACCTTCCCGAGATCATCAGCTTTCAACTTGACATCTACGCTGACGACACTACCATTAACTCCTGCCTCGATAATAGGGTCGATCGGTCAGACAAGGTCAGAATTAGAGTTGATGTACAAAACGAACTCAAGACCGTCGTTAACGGCGGA
Organism: Acanthosepion pharaonis; assembly: GCA_903632075.3. Lineage (NCBI taxonomy): Eukaryota > Metazoa > Mollusca > Cephalopoda > Sepiida > Sepiidae > Acanthosepion > Acanthosepion pharaonis. The sequence continues at coordinate 940,455 of CAHIKZ030005329.1, read as the reverse complement.
AAAAGATGGCTTGTTAATTTTATCACCTCTAAAACTAAACTTCTCTCCATTGATCACCTAAGAGACACCTCTCAGATTTCCATCAGCCAAGAAACTAACTCATCCCACCTTCTCGAGCTAACGTTTTCAGCTGACATGACATGGAAAGACTGTATTGAATTCATTGCTGGGCCAGCTACCAAGAAAATCGGTTCACTGTGTTAGGTAAGACAATCTTTGTCTTCGGAAACTATCTTGCATATCTATAAGTCTACTATTCGTCCATGCTTAGACTGTTGCTGTAATATATAGTCCGGTGCCCCTGTTATTTGCCTGGGACTTCTCGATAATATCCAAAGAAGAATCAGCAGTATTATTGGTCCTGGTCTAGCGGCTCGGCTTCTATCACTTTCCCACCGCTGTAAGGTTGCCTCGCAGTGCCTTTTTTTATAAATATAGTGTTTTTTTAATTTAATTCGTTACTGAAGGTCGTTCGTAAAACGAAAAGTTCGAAAACTGAAAGCTTTTCCTATAGGAATCAATGTAAAATAGATTAGTCCGTTCCTGGACCCCGGATGATTGCTTATTCAAACTTTAACATTATTTTGTGTACAAGTTCATACACAAACCAGTGAAAACAGATAAACACAACTGAATAAAGAATAAAGCTGCATATAGATAAGAAGGGCAGTTTTATTCATCCGCACTGAGGAGATTTGATTGCACAAGTGGAGGGTGGAGAGGAGGTGGGAGGAAAGCGACGGTGTTGTTTGGAAGAGGAGTCCACCATCTCCCAGATTTTACGTTCCTTGCAAGTAGATTTTGCCTCGGACTCACTAGGCCTCTCTTTCTCACCAAAAACCTTTCTATTGGAACTTGCTTTTGCTTGTTTCACAGAATTACGGAAGTGAGATTCAGCACTGTCATTGAAAAAGTTACAGACACAGCTTGCTACTGCATTATCAGGGTGATACATTTCGACAAAATTTTTCACTTCACCCCATTTTGCAAACATTTCTTTAATAAGAGCACCTGGCACATCACCTTTCCTCTTCTTCCTCCGAAGACATCGCTTCAAGCACTTCCTTCTCCTGCTGCTTCTGAAGGAGTTTCAGTTTGTCAGTAGACAACTCGGTGCTGTGTTCCTCTGCCAGCTCTTCGACATCATCACTGTGCTTGAAAAGGTGCTTTGGTGTATAACTTCTTAAAGTTAGAAATGACATGTTGGTCCATTGGCTGAATGAATGAGTCGTATTAGGAAGCAGAAACTTCACGGTGATGAAGTCGAACTCTTACAGTAAAAGAGCCGCTACATCTTAGAGGTGGAAAGGTTTGCTTTGGTTTGGTTTATTTTGTTTAACGGCATATCAACCTCAATGGATTATTTAATGCCGACAACATTTTTAGGATAGATTCATATGAATAGAGTATGTATTCTTTGGTTTAGATTGGTTTGGTTTATTTTGTTTTACGGCATATCAACCTCAATGCTGACAAAAAATTTTATTACTGGTAATATTTTGTTTTGTCACAAAATCTGTTTTTGGTAATATATTTCCTTCAAAATTGTATTGCTGGTAATAATTTTTTTCAAAAAAGTATTGCTGGTAATTGTTAACTATTTGCCCATAATGTATAGCTAGTAACATTATTTTTTTCATAAACCTATAGCTGGTAATATTATTTTTTCAAAAACGTATTGCTGGTAATAGTTTTTTTTTTTAAACCTATTGCTGGTAATATTTTTTTTCTTCAAAAATTTATTTCTGCTAATAATTTTTACAAAGTATTTCTGGTATTAAAACCTATTTTACACTTTTATAATTCTTTTTACCTCAGTTTCGAGGTTAACTATTTGCCCATAGCTTGGACCCTAACAGGTGCTACCACCCCGGGTCAGGGTGGACATGGGGACACTAGCAATTAAGAGGTGGTTCCACGCACCTCAAAACCTCCTGAACAGAGGCCTTGCTGTTGGAAGTAGTTTAACGTCATACCCAGGATGTGGATGTAGTTTAACGTCTTACCCAGGACGCGGAGAAGGAAAGGATCATTGTCCAACAACAGCTGGCACTTCACTGGCAAGTTATTTTTTATTAAGCTAATCCATCAGCCTAGGAGCGAAAGCTTCAGATATCTATTCCAGGAAAAGCTGTTTGGTCACCCAGGCCTTACTGTTAACCCTTCACGTGACGGGCAACGTGCTTTTCATAACGTTGTTTTTCTTAAACACATGGGGGTTCTCCGAATGATACACGAGCTAGAAAATCACAGCCAGAATTGCCACAAAGTAAGTTAATCTGTACTTCATAGGCTTGTCTCAGGGGAAAGCCTTTTTATCCTGGATTACGTATGTTCTTTAAAGCATTTTCTTCCAAAACAGTCCCGTTTCATCACAGTTAAACACTTGCTGGGAGATAAAACCTTCAGCATTCACATACGCACCAAACTATTTCACAAACTATTCTGGATCTTTTTTTGTTAGCACTTGCAGCCTTTCCATGACGAACAATACTGTGCATGGCACTTCGCTTCTTAAACTTTTCAAACTTTTCAAAGGTGGGAGGAATTGAGAGGGTGAACAGTCTGACGAGTGTGTTCTCCTTTTCGCGAGCGATCTCTGTGCCTCTGTGTGTCTCTCTGCTTTATGCTGCTAGGAACCCCTACCCTTGTACAGACGGTGTTCTTTTTCCTGACAGTTCTGTCGAAAAACAAAATCCATTAAGTCCAATCGATTTAGCTGTCCTAACATCTGTAACATGTTTCATATGTTTTCCCTTTAACAAGATATCGGTTATTATCACACATTCAGATCAATGATTAAAAATGGCTTCCGGTAAATAAACGCTGCAGAGCTAATAGAATATTTTCCTCACATCTCATAGTTGCCTAATCGCGAAGAACTCTATAAAATAAGAGAAACCACCTCACCTAAGGATATATTATTGTTGCTGATCTGACATCTGTCTCTCTCCCACCGACGCAACGTGGCTTCTCTGTGCCTTTTCTATAAATATTTTTATGTCAATTGTTCTAATAAATTATCCTCTTTGGCGCCTAGACTTGAATTTAAATTCACTACTAGATTTTCGACAAGCTCTCATCATTTTATAATTGAAATAACTATATGAAACCGTAAGTTCTATGCAAACCGTTTCTTCTCTCGCTTGCGCAACTCCCTTTCGGCTTCTTGATTTCCAGTGGAATTTGATCTTCAAAAATTTATATACAATGTCAGTCGTTATCTTCTGTCTTCTTAACTCCTGTTCTGTTACTGTTATCGCTCCTTAATAATGATTTTGTTCATATATTGTATCACACTCAGTAACCACCTGCGTCTTAGTGGCTTTGTGGCCTTGCTTGTGATGGAAAGATTAAACTCTGTTGGAATATGAACCCGGTTCCAAAATTTCACTTTCAAAATTGATGGTACTGCTCCACCCGCCGATCTTCAAGATGTGATCTGGGTATGACGATTAACTACATCCGGCATTAAGGGTTCTGATCAGGAGGTTTGGGGGCGTGGAACCACCTCGTAATTGTTGTCGTTCTCAGATCCACTCTGACCAGGGATGGTGGCACCTGTTATGGTTCCAGATATGGGTAAATAGTAAACACCCGAGCTGTGGTTAAATTACTGTGAATGTATAAAGATACATTCTTATAATAAAAATTTCCAGCAATAGATTTTAATAGTACAAAAATAAAAATTACCAAAGCTCCCTTAGTGAAATTATATTTTGGCATTAAATGACCCATAAGAAGTTGATATACCGTTAAATAAATCAAACCAACCTAAGATCAGCAAGATAGAAATCTGTTTTTTTTTTTTTTTTTTTTTAATTCCAGCTCTTCTATTATCCTCTGTCGTTTTTATCTTTCTCTGTATTTTCTCACGTTCAGTAACCCTTTGCGTGTTAGTTGCTTTACTACCTTGATTGGGGTGAAATGATTAAAAAGAAAACATTCAAAATGAATAGCACATGTAATTCAGATAGAAAATATTAACATAATCAATATATTTACTTTCCACACTACTTTATCTAAATGTTAGGAAGGAAACCTCAATTAGTACTAAAATGTGTGACAACAGTGAGCTTGACAAAGTTCTTTTCCTGAAAAAATTGTTTTTAATAGAAAGATTTTATAATTTCGATTGAAAGTAAACGCTATTTTTCCCCCAAGTGAATGTCGAATGTTTTCTTCAAAAGAAACGGCTATTGTGACTATTCATTGGGAAAAAATTGTGTTTGTATCATAAAACCTAACAAAGGTTACTGACTCTTTCAAGTAGATATTTAAATTTCTGCCTTCAGTATAGCTATGTATTTTATTATGCAAACGTTATTTTAACACTTTCTCTAACACCCATTTTCTGACGATTTTCCTATCTGCCTTTCTATCCCGTGTCTCTCTCCCTCTCTTTCTCTCTGTCTCCTCTTTCTCTATCTCATTCTCTGTCCTCTTATATAGTATCCTTTTTTTTGTCTTACATTCTCACTGCTTGCTCTTGGTGACGAATTATTTTCGATTCTGCAAATCATTTCCCCCACTGACGTAAATTTTTATGCCTCTCTCTACTCTATAGCTATTTCCATGGAAAATATTCAGATGATCTTCAATCTTTAGTTCCACCAGTTTCCAGCCGAGGGAGTCGAATCATCCTCGTTTCCCTCTGTTTTTCCCCAGAACAATGATTCAAACTTGACCTTTTCAAGTCAAATGTCACTCCTAATCATTCCCTTATATCCTTATAACTTTCGGTTTTACAAACTTCTCTTTCATTCATATGTCACATCGGATTCAGTATTGTCCTTTTGTTGAATTTAAGATTCTACTTTGAGTGGCTCTCGAGCCTCGTATTCGATAACATTCATTATAAAAATAAATATTTTGATACAAACACCGATAGAGATTTCTTTGCATCTATAAATGACTAGTGTCTTTCTTTATGGGTGCTTGGCCGAGTGTTAGGACGTTCGCTTGGCCTTTGTGAGTGAAATCGGGTAGTCTTAACTACTTGCAAGCCATCGAAAGTCATCAGTTTGAGCTTACGCGCCCTGTTCAGACTGTTGGTAATGCGATCTCTCCCAGAAGCTGTAACTATGTCCCGCTCAGTATAGTTGCCGTATAAACCAAGGGTGGGCGCCCTTGCGTTACGAATGGCGTTCTTTCTATGTATATAGACGCGTGGTCCAGTGGTTAGAACTTCTTATTGCCGACCATGAAACTCGAGTTCAAATCTCGTTATGGTCATTAATCAGGAAGGTGACCCTTGATGTTATCGGCGTTTCTGAAAACCATACCACGGGTTGATTCAAGACTTGTGAGTTAATTTGGGTAGTCTAAACTATTATGGTTGTGCTAGGATGAAGTCCCAAAATCATCAGTTTGAGCGTAAAGGTTCTTGTTCAGAGTGTTGATAATGCACTCTCTCCCAGAAAATGTGACTATGGTCAGCTCCGAATAGTTGCCGACTAAACCACAGATGAGGTCCGTTGCGCTAGGGGCGTTGAATAAACAAAATGTTCCTGAACAGATGTCTGCAACAGGGATTGGCTAGCCGCCATATAAGACAAGCATACGAGCGGCCAGCCATTATCAAAAATATTTATTTATCTATGATAAAAAAGTTTTAAGGTTTGCTATATTTATGAGTAAAAGTGATCAATATCAGAGATAGTCCATATATAATACACGCACACACACACACACATATATATATATATATATATATATATATATATATATATATATATATATATATATATATATATATATATATTATTTTAATACTGATACTGACTGGTAAAAAAAAACGTATAGTACAATTTGCCAACAAAAATATATTTAAAGAAAATGATATCTGGGAAAAATTTTAAAGGAAAAGAAAAGATTAAAAATATATGAGCTGGTCGAAAAAAAATCGCCCAACACCGCAATGCCTATTCAAAAGAAAAAAAAACCCTTAATCGAGTAAAATAAGAAAAGCAGTAAGGTGCTCAATACATTAAGTAGAACAGAGTATAAAAAATCCTAGTCAGCCAGAAACTACCTACCAAGATTTCACCTAACGATTCTTCAGGGCGAACGGACGATCTTTTAGAGGACACCTTGGTAGGTCGTTTCTGGCTCTAAAGGATATATATATATATATATATATATATATATATATATATATATATATATATATATATATATATATATGTATGTATGTGTGTGTGTATATGTGTGTATATGTATGTGTGCGTACATGTCTGTGTGTATGTCTGTGTATGTACCTATGTATATTTGATGTGCAAAACTTCCCAACGCCTGACATATTTACAAAGACTTACTATATATATATATATATATATATATATATATATATATATATATATATACATAACTTATAGATAGTGTTTTCGAGTTAAGTTTCCAACAAATCATCAATATATTTCTCTCTCTCTCTCTATCACACGCTCACACACACACACACACTCTTTCACACTCATACACATACAGACGCGCGTGTATTCTTAGGCACATATTCTTGCTGAACTTCCTTCTAATTTTCTTCCACTTCAAGCAGTTCATCTCTTTTTCTTTTTCCTCAACCTTTTCACTCTCTCTCTCTCTCTCTCTCTCACACACACACACACGCACGCACTCTCTGTATTGACCTCCGTCTCCCCGCTGTTTTACCTATTCATTATTTCTTATACTTATCTCGTTTCCTCTCTTCGTACCAATCGTAGAGATTTGCCCAAATCAAGTCTGTCTTGCTGGAGGTGATGTCCTCGGCCTTATCATCATTACACAAGACTCTGCTTCACCACTTTTATTTAATTTTGTCCAATCGTCACTCAAACCCCTTAGCCACATGGGGATGGGTCATCACTGGACCGACCTGACCTTCCTACAACGACTGCCAAGCTACAAGCAATTATGGACAGCGGTAAGAATTCTCCAATATAGCATTTTGCATTCGCTATTGTTGTTCCGATTATAGATCTCACTCCTTTCGGGGTAAACAACTCATACGAAGACAACTACCTCTCTTCTCACACACGCACACACACACACAACACACACACACACATACATATATATATATATATATATATGTGCGTGTGTGTGTGTGTGCCTGTGTGTACCTGTATATATATATATATATATATATTAGTCAGAGTATAGGTATTAAAATTAATATAATAATAATAATATATATATATATATATTAATATATATCTATATATATATATATATATATATATATATATATATATATATATATATATATATATATATATATATATTGTGTGTATTTAGGCAGCATATTTTCATTTATACACGTTTCATTAAATAATATAGACAAGTGTTGTCTATTTATTTTATGTAAAATTTTTTCGTATCTTCTGATAAGTTTGGTAACATTATCATTAACCGAAAAAAGAAATTCACAATATTTATCCATTATTTTTAATAAAATCTAAGCTTTCGGCTTACTCAAGCCATTATCAAAGATGTAATTACAAACATATCAAACAATATACGGACACGACAGCGATGATAGTCTGTCATTGTTTTGTTTACATAGTGGATCACTAAGCAACGATGAACACGCGCATATAAGACGCTCGAAGCGAAAATCGCACCGCATCTCATGACGTCACACATGACTACACAAGAGTGAATTGTATAATGAAATAAGGAAAGCCGTTGGTATAAACCAATGGCTTCTGTTACCAATTATAGAAATTATAGACATTTAAGAATATTTGTAGAGATTCCATAGTTGATTTTGTTTAGGTTGGGTTTTAACTGTTTGATGTATAATGCTTCAAGTATTTTTAGTTTTTGTCTATTGTTTTTCATGTCGAAGTATAGTTGTGTTTTCGACAAGTATTTTACGGAATTGTGTGTGCGGGCAGGCATGTTGTTTTAAATGCCTAAAATGTTAGAGTTTTCATTAAAATGTAGTGTCAAGCGTCGTGAAAGCGAGTTTGTAGTGTGACCAACATAAATATTATTTAATTCGTTGGAGATACACTCTTCCAAAGGGCACTTGAATTTATAAACTATGTTGGTTTTTTGCAAATCGCTAACTGGGGGAGAAGAATCATTGCGAAGTATTAAGTTGGATATACTAGATTTAGTGTAGTATATGATCAATTTTAATTTTTTTGCTAGGATCTGTAGTTGATATATTAGAATTTACTAAATTTTTTAGTATGTGTTCATCTTGTTTATAATTAGTATGCATTTGATTACGATATAGGAGATTAATATATTTGAGATCAGTAGAAGCAGTATTATGTACAATTTGCTTATTATTGAGATTTCTAAGAAAGCATCTTATTTGTTCATCAACTATATAGTTTGGAAAGCTATTATTAATAAGTGTCTGTTTTATATTCTTTAGTTCACTGTAAAAAATCTGTTTGGTGGATGAATTAGTTTCTGCACGATGTATTAGATTCTTTATAATTGCTATTTTGTAGTAATATGGGCATTCGCTCTTGTAGTTAAGTGTACATGAATTTATGCTTGTAGGTTTTTTGTATGGCGAAATAGTAAATTTGTTATTATTTGTGTTTATCAATATGTCAAGGAAGGGGATTTAAAAAAAACTCTTTAAAGAACTCTTTAAAACTCCCTAAAATTGTTGGTGATTATAGACCTGGCTACATATATGGCACTATAAAAACACATAAACCTAACTATCCTCTCCGTCCTATCATATCGCAAATTCCAACTCATGTATATCATCTAACAAAATACATCAACCAACTTATTACTCCCTATCTTCCTAGTAAATATAGTGTTAAAAAATAAGATAGAGAAATTAACAATCTCGCTCTCTTCTTCTTTTTCGTTGACTTGCTTTTAAATTTCTCTAAATTTTCCCTCCCATTTTATTTTTCTTTTTATCTTTCTATATCTAGTCGTTCTCTAATGATGTTTACAATCTCTATCGATATTTATGTCTATATTTTCAGTCAGACTTATCATTCTTTCTCTCTTTCTTTCTCTCTCTCTCTCTCTCTCTCTCTCTCTCTCTCTTACTCTATTTTTCTCATTGTCTATAAAATAAAACTTGCAGATCTCAGCCCCATAGTAAAACTCTGCTATACTGCCAATATCTACCTTTGTTGTGAAAAATCTTTTCCGCCTTAAGCATAGCTATACATTGTACTGTTTTAAATTTATGTCTGCTTTTCGGGTCTGTAACCATGTATTGTTTAGCTAAAGGCTATACATGTCTCTTTGGTATAAAGAGATAGTTAAAGTTGTCATAAGAGAAAGAAACAATGAAAATCTGTTGCTCTCTCTCTGGTTTAAAATAATTTAACAATGGTCGAGTATGAAGAAAAATTTAAACGAATGTTATTCTTTTGTCCATAGTTCAATGTCTCGTGCTAAAAATGTATTTATTTTCTAAATAAGTTTTTTTTTTACGGAGAATTACTTTAACTACTACAACGAAAAAATGAAATTTAAAGAGGATACAAAAAGTAGCAAATTTCTATCTATAAAAGGCAGGATGTGTGTGTGTGTGTGTGTGTGTGTGTGTGTGTGTGTGTGTGTGTGTGTGTGTGTGTGTGTGTAGCGAATGTACGGCCGCAATTTTCGACGGATTTGCACCAAAAATTACATGCACATGCTCCAAGTTAGCCAAACCAACTCCCATCGATAGTGGAAATAATCGATTTTTTTCATGCTTCTACGGCACTTTTCATGTAGTTTGCGGCCATTTTGTAGTGGCCAGCGTGAGAGCCTATAGCTGACTGACACGAATGTTAACTAGCATGCTAGCATGCAAAAAAAATCGATAGGTGCATTCGTCACAAGTGGGAAAAATTTAAATCTGCATCACTTGCTTAAACTCAACGTTGATTCTGATTCCGCAGAACTGGGTTGGGTGTGAAAAAGTATTTGTTCTTAACATTCTTTTTTCATTCGGTTTTTCCAGTTACGAGTCCTTTTTTAAAGCTGATCGTTTTGTGTTCATTTTGTTTAGTTCTTTTTTCGTAACAGATTTAATGTTTAGTATAGAGCTTAGAAAAAATTCGCAGTGTGAGTTAGGCAAGAAGTAAGACATGTAGCAACATCAGCACGGCAAAGGGCACTCCTTTAAAGTCAAGGAAGGTCAAAAATATTTTAAGTCAAGTGATAGCGATTGCTTTATGAGTCGTACGATTTTTGAATCAAGCACGGGCAACGCCAGGCCATGCTGCTAGTACTAAATAAATCTTAAATAGATTCTAACGAGAACTGAACTCGAATCCCACAAAAATATTAGAAATATAAACGACTAGTACTAAAAACTTTAAAAAATGTTTTAAGTCATAAGGTCAATTTATAAATATAAAGCGAGAAATATTTTACAAGAATCTCCTGTTTTGTATATCTCACTTCTAACGCGTCGGTTATTGGTCACTTTGACGTGGTGTAATGTTCACAATCTTGTTTCGCTAGATCAATTACGACTGAGTAGTGAGGTTGATCGTCACTGGGTGCTCTATACTTTCGGCCTTAGGTACATCTAAGCTACACTGAGAAAATCCCGATAACATGCAGTTATCTTTTGATCAAGATGAGTGATTCAACAGAATGCCAGTAGATAATCTATAATTAGAGGATTTGTACAAAATATATTACAAAACTACGAGCTTTCTTATTCTTCGTCACGAGCCGTGTATCTTTTAGGACATATACGATCATGACTCTCCATAATTTCCTCTCCTTCGTAGCTTTCGACAGTATTTCTCCTCTTAGTAACCTTTGCAGTCTATTTTCAGTCATACCCTTCAACAAGATTGTTAGGTAGGTTACTTTATCTTTTCTTCTGTTCCTTTTGTATTAAATACATCTTGTGAGTGGTCAAGTTATTCAAGTCTTCCCTACTGATTGTTTTGCAGAATTTTCAGCTGTCATCTACTGTTCCTAAGCAAGAAACTGCTCTCATTTACCCACCATAGAGAACTCGCCTTGCTTCCGATCAGGATGGCTGATGCCCAACTCCATGAGAGCGCATCTCTGCGCCTGCTTGGTTTCACGCTGTCCACTGACCTGAAGTGGAACAACTACACTGAATCTATAGCTTCATCTACCGCAAGGAAATTTGCTTCTCTGTGTCGTGCCAGAAGGTTTTTCTAGCTTGAGTCCATCCTTCAAATCTACGAATCAACCATTCGTACTTGCATGAAATACTGCTGCAATATATAGTCTGGTGCTCCCGCTGTTCATCTTGAGGTCCTCGACAAAATCCAGAGACAGATATGCAACGTGATCGGCCCTGATCTGGCATCTCGTCCACAGTCACTTTCTCACAGACGTGCTGTAACTTCTTTCTGTCTTTTCTATAAATATTTTCATGGCAACTGTTCCCACGATCTACTTTCACTGGTTCCCAAACAGCTAGAATTTAAGCTTGCTACTAGGTTGACATCTCGGCCCACCGTTTCACTCTCAAAACAGTTAAATATAGCCATGTCTTCTACTCCAACAGCTTCTTATCTCGCACCTCCATTTAGTGGAACTCCCTTCCTATCACTTACCTCCCTGATAGCCATAATTTTCAAATATTCAAATGTAATGTCAATCGACATCTTCTGATGCCTTGACCTTGATCCCTGTCCTTCTCTTTGTTATACCAGAACATTACCTATTCTATTGTAATAGACTCTCCCACACATAATAAGTAGTAGTAGTAGTAGTAGTAGTAGTAGCGGTCGCCAGTTGAGCTAAGTGGAGTTGAGTGAGTCAGTCGATGCCGGACATTGAAGTATCAACCATCACAACTAAATTGCTGTGCCATTAACTCTTATTTCAAGTTCCTAACGTTTTGTACGTCGGACCCTTTTAGGACCGACTTAGCGAAATACAAGCCTCCTTTGTGAAAACTACTCTACAACACTCTTTATCCTTTTCCGAAACACTCTTCTTTACTCTTACTCTCACTAACCCCTTGCGTGCTAGCGGCACTCCCATCTTGCTTGGGGTGAAATTTTTTTCGTTCAGATTTTACTTAAAACTTCCTCATTGCATCTCTGGTATTCTCATCTATGGTCTAAATCCTCCCCAGAGAGAGAATTGATACGCATTCACTTCCATAGAAGTTTAGCCCCTTTTTTCTTGGTCTATAACGAAATCTACTTGTTTCTTAATACTTTGTTTAGCTTTTGGAAAACACCTTTCCAATACGCCTTCGGATTTGCGGGTTACATATTCCTCTCATCTCTGAAAACATTTCCCAGATAGTTTAGTGTCTCTACGTTTATTTTTGTTGTTTTTTTAACAACATATCACTTCCAAATGCACGACATCATGACTCGCAGTTGATTTTTTTCCCTTATTTTAAGTGAATTGCTATTTCTGTTTTGAAAGATAGGAAATTGCTTTCCCGTTGCTTTCTGTATCTCCAAAACTTGTGTTTCCCCTAACCTGACTAGCACTAAAGTTTATAAACCCCAATCTACCCTGTTATTTAAGCCGTAGCTGAGTAGGAGAGAAGAGTTGGATTACAATTTTTCCAATGTCAGCAATGCAAAGGGAACGGCACAGCTTAGGCTGAAATTTCAATTTTAATTTTTAATTTTCTTTTTTAAATTTTTAAATTTAATTTTTAAATTTAATTTCCTCAGCTCCAGCTTCGGCTTACGGCCACATCACGCTGAGACATCGATTCTCGTCTGATCACCGATGTTAAGCAACGTCAATCCTGGGCATTTCCAAAGTGGGTGACTGCATGAGAATAACAGATGACGTAACCTTAGATATGAATAATGGTTCGAAATTTAAATTGGAGAGACGAGTTCCAATTCCCGTTGACAAAGGCATGTATCTAACTCTTCACTCTCACCCCCGACCCCCAGTTAGGAGTTAATTATTAAGACTTGTATTACTAAAATCATTATTGCGTACAAAATATTTAGATTTTGGCGTTAGAATTGAGTATATACCGCTAAACAAAAACACTCAACGCACTTCACCCCACAGCTATGGGTTAATTAGTAAAACTTATATCACTAAAACATTATCTAGTAAAACATTCTTAATATCTGAAAGTATTTTCTGGCTTTAAATAAAGGGTTGATAAATCGTAAAACACGGATCAATAAATAAATATATTGCAATTTCCGCATTACGATACATATTTTCTCTAAATATCCAGCATTATCAACCTCAGCACCGATGAAGTTTTGAAAATTTTCGTATAGCCCCCGTTTCCTCCAGTATCTATCTATCTATCTATCTATATATATATATATATATATATATATATATATATATGTGTGTGTGTGTGTGTGTGTGTGTGTGTGTGTGTAATTTATTTAGTAGGGCTCATATTGCGCCGTTTATCATGGCCACATTTTTTACTGACTTGTTTTGCTTGTAATTCAGGTGACTGCCAATGCTTTGGCTTTTCACTCTTATTTTAATTCTTTCATTACATATCAATAAACTGCTGATTCTTTTTCTATTGTAGCTGAAGCAATTCTGTTTGCTTATAACAGCCAAATTAAGGCTTCTTACTCTCCAATGACACGTTCTGCGTAGATTTCGAACTTCCACCTTCATTTTTTGTTTTGTTTTAAAGAAGAGTGTCCGCTTCCTCATCCTTTGTTCGTGTTACATTATCGTTTAATAAATTCTCATTGTTTATCGTTAAGAAACGTGATTCTTGCTACTTTATGGATCCAAGCACGCCGTTTCCCGTCCTCTCTTGTTTCTTTTGTAAGCGAATATATCCGGTCGAAAGCAAGTTTTCTCGCTCCTTATTCTTGCGTTTCTCCTTACTTTTGCAATGACTTAACGTAAGAGATTCGCATGATGCAATCAAAACCTCTTTCATATTTCAGATTCAACAACCGTTTCTACTCTGCCTAACGGTTGTTTTCCTTTCAGCAACTACATCCGGCAGCAAAGCCTCTGATCGGGATTTGGATGGGGGGTGATGACCGTGAAACCACTGCTTAATTCTAGTTTTTCTTCCCTGACCCGGGGTGGTAGCACTTGTTAGGATCACAACTATGGGCAAATGGTGAAGCGCAGACAAAACGCGTCCTGGGTATGACCATAAACTACATCCGCATCTAGGGTAAGACGATAAACTACATCCGCGTCCAGGGTAAGACGATAAACTACGTCCAACAGTAAGTCCTGTGATCAGGAGGCTTTGAGGTGCGTGGAATCTCCTCTTAATTGCTGGTGTTCCCAGATCCACCCTGACCCGGGGTGGTAGCACCTGTCAAGGTCCCAGATATGGGCAAATAGTTGACCCCAAAACTGAGGTAAAAAAACATTATAAAGTGTAAAATTATGTTTTAATACCAGAAATACTTTGTAAAAATTATTACCAGAAATAAATGTTTGAAGAAAATAAACTATTACCAGTAATACTAAATTTGAAAAAAAATAACCAGCTATACGTTTTTGAAAAGAGAATATTAAAAGCTATACGTTTATAAAAAATAATATTACCAGCTATACATTTTTGAAAAAAATAATATTACCAGCTATACATTTTTGAGGAAAAAAATAATAACAGACAAAGCAAAAATATTACCAGAAAAAAAAGTTGTCATCATTAAATGACCCATTGAGGTTGATATAACGTAAAACAAAACAAAACAAACCAAACAAGACAAAACACTCTGAAAGTATAAAACATGGCAGCAATATATTTTTATATAAAAATGACCAACAATATATATTTTAAGGCAAAATAACCAGCAATACATTTTATCTGTAGTTGATAGCCTACAATTAAGTTCAAATACATTTATTTGTAGCCATATATTTGTCTTCAAATTATTGAGATTTCGGCATTAAATAGCATATAGAGGTGTTGATGTGCTGCTAAACAGAATCAACCAAAGCAATCCTTTGAGCAAGTTTGCTTTTTTCCCGTATGGTAGTTGTATTCGACAATGACCAATTAATTGTTAATTAGTCTTCCTATTGATATACATTCTCATTCTTTCTCATTCATTGAGTGCCCACTCCAGTACTAGCTTGAATTAAACTGGATTTTAAGTGACAGCAAGCGTCGTCAATACACCAGAACTCTCTGCAGTATTCTAGCTGATTTTTACAGTGTTGTTCTCTATATGAGCGCAATCTCAGCTTTTATTTCTAATTCCACTAGCGCTTGTAATTTTCTAGGTTCTTCCGAAATATTTTCTGTGTCCTGATAGCAGTGAACATACATCTTGTCTCTAAGTCTCAGAAGTTTATCAGAAGGTCGATGTGCGTATCTATGCTTTACTTTTTTCTTTCAATTTCCTCCTTTCTGGGTAAGACGATAAACTACATCCGCGTCCTGGGTAAGACAATAAACTACATCCAACGGCAAGGTTTTTGATCAGCAGGTTTTGAGGAGCGTGGAACCAACTCTTAATTGATGGTGTTCCCAGGTCCACCCAGATCCGAGGTGGCAGTACCTGTTTGGGTACTGCTATGGGCAAATAGTCAAGCCCCAAACTGAGCTCAAAACACTATGGATGTGTAAAACTAGGTTTTAATACTTGATACATTTTTGAAGAAAACATTATTACCAACAATACATTATTACAAGCAATACATTTTTGAAAAAGAAAAATATTACCAGCAATAAAAATCTTGTCGGCATTAAATAACTCATTGGAGTTGATATGCCGTAAAACCAACCAAGCCAAACCAAAACCAATTTCCTCTGTGGTCTACCGGAAAAGCGAAATCGATGATATTTCACTTGTTGTTGACGATTATCGGATCAGATCCCCTGGCCTAGATTGTGTGTATTGTCTGAATCTCAAATTCCATATGTGGTCTCTAATCCTGATGTTTCATTCTCTAAACCTGACACTGGTCTCTGTATGTAACATTATTCGGTGTCACCAAAATGTATCCTTTTGCACACTTCCTATGTGTTGTCCTTCCCAATCAAATCATTCTTGTATTCTTTTCGGACATATCTGTGACATTCTCTCTGTATATAATTTGATATGTTATTCATATTTCCACAAATTCTGCAATGTCTATTAATATCATTATTATTAAAACTTTCTTTTAAACCTGCATTTGTATTATAATAGCATATAAACAGTTAAATAAATGGTTAATAGTTGTCCTTGTTTATAGCAACCAAAGACAGCTATTAACAATATAAAAAAAAACTTTAATGGAAAAATCTGTTAACAAGATATTGGCAATGCTTGTTAGAAATATCTGGAGAGATTGTACATTAAGGATATTCTTGATTTTTTTGTATCGGACCCAAAGCACCAATCACAACAAGAACCGTTTTAGTGTTTAAGTGACACATATTTTCTATTTCCATTTCCAGGACTTTTTGTCACTTGGTTCGCTCATATCAATCAATGTACAAACTTTTTTCTTTTCTATATTTGATAATAATAACTGATTAATATATATATCTATATTTGATAATAATAACTGATTAATTAATGTCTGCTCCCTAACTACAGATTCAGGATAATACGAGTTTGCAACTTTTTAACTTGTAATCATCGGTCTGTGTATCGAAAATACTCAGATAATGATCAATAGTCTCAACTTATTGATCACAAGGCCTACATGTTGGGTGAGTTCTATTATGCAAGATATTAGTTGCGTGCAAAGAGGTCCTGGTCCTGAGCAGCAAGGATAAGACATTCAGTTTCATCCTCAACACCTTAGCCACGGGTTGGTCGCGAATTGATCAACATCAGCAATTTTGTTTCGGAGAAGAAACTGGATATCTATATGCTTTTGAGTCTAGCTTTTTGCTATTTGCTTCTGATGTACCGTTTTTTGGTGCTTGTTTCGCTTTCCTTACTGATTTTGCAGCATTTGCATATACGTCAGCGGTATTTTCACGATTTAACTCGATCTTGCATTTATTATTATTATTATTATTATTATTATTATTATTTTCTTTGATTTCTGGCGTTTACACATTTCTTTCCGGGTCCCTCCCAGGGCCCTATGGTTAGAAATGGCATCATGACACTTTCCACTGACAAACAAAAAAAAACTTACATAGATAAAGCCCTTCGTAAAGTGAGGGCTGTACTTGTCAGAACAATTTTTTGTATCTCCTTGAGGCTTGGACTTCCAGGAATCCCTTCAATTAGTCTACTGCAATCTTTTCCAACCAGTCCTAGGGCTCCAACTACAACAGGGATTGTTGATGTTCCCATATGCCACATTTCCGATATTTCTATTTCAAGGTCCTTGTATTTTGACAGCTTTTTGAATATCTTCAAAGATACATTGCAGTCAGCAGTGACTGCCATATCAATAAGGAGTCACCGTTTTTGTTTGTGGTCTTTAATAACAATATCTGGCCGATTGGCCTTGATTGTTCTGTCAGTGTTTATTGTGTAGTCCCATAGAATTGTAACAGGTCCTATCTCCATAACCGGGTCTGGGTGGTGTTCATACCAGTTTCTTTCAGTTTCCTTCCCGTAGAAGTTGCAGATTTTTATTATTATTATCATTATTATTTCCTTTGATTTCTGGAATATACACATTTCGTTCCGGGTCCGGGCCCAGAGCCCTAAGGTTAGAAATGGCATCATGACATTTTCTACTGACAAAAAAAAAAGAAGAATACATTTTACATAGAGAAAGCGCTTCGTAAGGTGTGTGGGCTGTACTCGTGAGAACTTTTTTTTGTATTACTTTAAGGCATGGACTTCCACGAATCCCTTCAATTAGTCTACTGGAATCTTTTACAACCAGTCCGAGGGCTCCAACTACAACAGGGATAGTTGATGCTCCCATGTGCCATATTTTTGAAATTTCGATTTCAAGGTCCTTGTATTTTGACATCTTTTTGAAGATCTTCAAAGATACATTTCAGTCCGCAGGTACTGCCATATCAATAAGGAGGCAATTGTTTTGTTTGCGGTCTCTACTAGCGATGTCTGGCCGATTAGCTTTGATTTTTCCTTATTATTATTATTATTATTATTTTCTTCTTCGCTGTGGTACCTAGATTTTTTTTCAATTTAAGCGCAGCACTAGACTAGCCTCAAGATAACGCCAATTTACAATTTATCAGGCTAGATGAAGATGTAAATTCTATACTAACCGTTTCTTCTCTCGCACTTCTCGCTTGTGGAAATCCCTCCCGGCCTCATGCTTTCCAGCTAACTTTAATCTGTAAAAGTTTAAATGCGATGCCAATCGCTATCTACTGTCCACCTGATTACTCTCTTTTCTTTCTACTTATAATCAATGTTTCTCTACCTAATTCTTCCACAACCTGTAACCCCAACTGTTTTAGTGGAATTACTGTCTTACTTGGTGTGATTACGATTAGCAAACCATAAGCCTTGAATAATAAATATCGAATGCAACATAGTTGATTACTTTCTCTTCTTTTTTTGCTTTATCGCTGTTTACTGTGTGCTTGTTTCTCATCCATTATTATTATTATTATTATTATTATTATTATCATTATTATTATTATTATTATTATTGTGTTGCCTTTGCTTTTCTAGTACGTTGGTTTAATGTTTTTGTTTACCAGAATATCAAACTCTATGGGTTTTTTATTACCGAAATCTAAATATTTTGTACGTAATTTTATTGTATTTTTATTTATTTTTTGGGAATAATAATGGTTTCTGAGATGCTGGGGGAGCGAAAAAGTGGAGCCATGCCTTTCCCAAGGGTATTTGCGCGTAAATGAATATAACGATCCTAATGGGAATTGAAACTTGGCTACCCGATTAACAATCCCAAGTCATTATCCATCTCACCACCTACACATCAAAGCTTAAAGCACCTGGTCACTCATCTAGATACAGACCAAGCTCGACGTTACTTAACGTCGGGAACCGGTATTTCAACGTGTTCCGCTCGTAAGTCTTTTTTAGTACGATTTGTCCCCAAGTCTCAAAAATAATTTCACGATAAAAGAAGGCCTTTAGATAAAAAATATGTATAATTGTAGTCAGTGTATGGAGACACCTAAGGAAGGCCTGGAGAATCTGATGCTCACGAGTCGAATAGAGAGAAAGAAAGACAAGGGGAGACAAGCGCTTGACATTCCTAGCGGACTTAAGCAACTGGATGACAGAACATGGTGTGGAATAGGTGACAAAGGGAAGGAACTTGTTGTGAGATGCAAGGGATAGAGCGAGGTGGAGAGCCATCATCGCCTTGGTCCTGAAAGAACGTGGCACATAAAAAGAAAGTAAGGAAACCCATCTCCGAAAGAAGTGAATAGTATCTATGAGAATGATTTTTGCAATTCACGTATTTTAAGGCTACCAAAAATTTCATTTACATGCGAGGACTTATCAAAAAGAATCGGAATTCTTGCTCTGGTAACTGAGCTAATGTGCGCTCAGTGAAACCGCGTGGCATAGATTGACCTAGAACTCTGTCACATATATACATTAGGTTATAACATTCATGCTTACTGCTTTCTAGCTGTCCTTGGAAGGTAAGTTTGTAGAGTGTGGCCCTCTTACAACATTGGAGGGGTTCAATCGGTGAACATGGCTTGTGCAGTAGTTTTTTGGTAAAACACAACATTGCCCATGTTTCACGACCACCATATTCTCCAGATCTCGACTCTTGAAACTTTTTCCTCTTAAAAATCAAATCCCACGTAAAAGAAGCAAGATGTCAAGATGTCGAGGAAATCCAAATGATTGCGACAAGGCAGCTGCTCGCTTTCCCCAAAACGTTAATCCAGGAATAATTCCATCAATGAAATCGATGCTAAAGCCCGTGGTTCCAGAGATGGATTACTTCGAAGGAGAATAAAGGCCGAATTGGTATGTCTTTCTTTCTAAAGCACAAATGCCGTTACTTTTTATCACACGTATTATTTTGCTTATATTTATATGGTTCCCCAAACTCTAATAGTAACAAAAAATCCTCTTGTCTTTTGATGGCACATTATACTGATTTCTATCTCGATGTTTGGTTTGTTTTTAAGCATATCAGCCTCAATGGGTTATTTAATGCCGACAAAATTTTTACTACTGGTAATATATTTTTCAAAAATATATTGCTGGTGATACTTTTCTTCATAAATGTATTGCTGATAATATTTTTTCTTCAAAAATATGTTACTGGTAATATTTTTTCTTCAAAAATGTGCTGCTGGTAATATTTTTCCTCAAACACGTATTGCTGGTAATATATTTCTCCTCAAAAAAGTTATTGCTGGTATCAAAAACCTATTTTTACACTTTCATATTGTTTCAACAGCAGTTTGGGGGTTAACTATCTGGCCATAGTTGTGGCCCTAACAGGTGCTACCACCCCGGGTCAGGGTGAACCTGGAAACATCAGCAAGAGCTGAGGTGTTCCAATGCTCCTCAAAACCTCCTGATCAGAGGCCTTGTTGTTTGATTAATTTAATCGTCTTACCCAGAACGCGGATGTAGTTTATCATCTAACCCAGGACGCTCGATGTTTGGTTACTTTCTAAAACGTTTTATTTTTATTATATTCTTCTTTCGCGCCCTTTTTATTTATCAACCAGACATCTTTCATTATGGATGTTCTCCATCGAGTGGCAAGACCTCAGCCAGAAACCATCTTTGGCAGAATGTTTTCAGTGACAGGCAAAACAGAATTCTGAAGAGTGGAGATACTAAGCTTTACTCCGGTTTTATAGCTGAACGTTCTAATTGAAATAATAGTAGCCCGAACGTCCCACTTATTGGTAACTTCCATTCAGAGGTCATTGAATTTCTCGAGATTATCAATTTCTTTCAAATTTATGTTATTGTTAACAAGAACAACGAAACTTTTTTTTTTTTTTGAACAACGGTTATATCCTATTTGGTTCCTCTCAAGAACGTGGTATGCTTGGATGTTGAAATCCCAAACCATGACTTTACATCTGGGGTCCAGTTTCAAATAATAATGCTATTCGCTTAGACTCTCTCTGATCGAGTGTATTTTCCGAATATCTAGTCGTGACTCCCAAGTCGCCTTAGCTGCCACATCCTTAAATCTTAAAAAGCTGGCTAACAGAAAACATTCTTCTTACGCAGCCATGATACTATTCCACTACTCCCGCTCATAGACGTAGATGCGCAGTATGTCAGCTTCTAGGTGATATGCCTAACCGTTTACAGCCCGGCAAGTATCAAGCAGATCTGTAGTAATGACAGGGATATTTATTGTTGCCCATCTTAATTCACCAATAAAAATTTTATTTGTTAACCAATTCAGTCCTTTAAGATTGGAAATTTGAGAGCCATATGTGATGCAATTATTATTATTATTATTATTATTATTATTATTATTATTATTATTATTATTTCGTTTGATTTCTGGTGTATACTCATTTCATTCGGAGTCCCGACCAGAGACCTAAGGTCAGAAATGGTATCATGACATTTTCCACTGAGCAGTTTTGAAAAAATCACACATATTTTACTTGGATAAAGCCCTTCATAACGTGCTGGCTGTACTTGTGAGAACAAATTTTGTATTTCTTTTAAGCATGGGCTAGCAGGAATCTCTTCAATGAATCTATGTGAATCTTTTCTAATCAATCCGAGGGCTCCAACTACAACTGGAATTATTGATGTCCTCATGTGCCACATTTTTGAGATTTCGATTTCAAAGTTCTTGTATTTAATAATTTTTGGGAGACCTTTAAACATACAATGCAGTCTGCAGGGAAGGGCATGTCAATAAGAGGGCACATTTTGTCTTTGCGCTCTCTAACTACGATGTCTGGGCGATTAGCTGTGATTGTTCTGTCTGTGTGTATTTTAAAGTCCCATAAAATTGTTACACGTACTATCTCCATAACCGGGTCTAGTTGTTCTTTATACCGATTTCTTGGAGTTTTCTTTCTGTAAAAGTTGCAGATTTTCCAGTGCAGACATAGGCCCACTCTGTTATGCCTAGTTTTATATTCAGTGGATGACAATACCACGCAACCTGATACAAAATGGCCAATTTTTTTTCAGATATTTATCACAGAATCTGTATTTTGGGCTAATACAACTTTTCAGTATATGTGAATGGTAATTTCTAGTTAGCAAGCATTGCTCCTGTGCAGCAACAATAAAACCTTTAGTTCAGCTTTTAACCCTGCAATACGTATTTTTATTGTCGTTGTTGTTGTTAATAGTTACACTAGAAGTTGAATTTCACTTAATTACCTTTATTTGATTCAATTTAATAATGCTTAATGGTGTTTTCAATCAAGGCTGTAATAATTGAAATAATTATCATTATTGTCTAATTAAACGTAATGATCAGTTGTTTGAACTTGGTTGACACACATTTCCACACATCAGAATTTAATAAGATTTGTTTTAGCAATTCTGACTAATTATTGCATTTGAATTTTTAAAAAGTTCTGTTTGCATGTCAAGTAAAAAGAAAACGAAGACAATTTTCGCGCTTAAAAACGCACTTTTTTTTTCGCAACTAACATTGAGGTCAAACCTAAAACCGCTATTTAATGTCAAATATTCTGTAATCGGAACTTGTCCGGCTTGGTTACAAATGTGCTTTATTAATTTCTTTTATTTAATTCCTCAAGTTCCGTGTTTAAGATAAAATTCAAAGACTTTTTCTTCTTTTTATATCATGCCTTGAATCAACATAAAAAATATTAATTGGCATTTTTGAAACATTGAGCTGAACGTTTTAAACACGAAATATTTGCACCGAAGACAACGTGAATATAAGGTAATCGAATGACAAGTAAAACTACTTCGTTGAAAGCAACTACTGTTTACCAGCCACTTTACTGGAATTTTTGTTGATTCGTTTTGTTTTGATTTTTTCATTGGTTGGCCGGTTGATCGTTTGTTACTAATTGGATAAATTTTATAATTAAATCTTAGTTTTTCCGTTGTGTGACTCTCATTATGGATCAGCTTCTTTCGAAGCGTGAAATGCGAGGAAAGCCTAAACACGAATAAATGAATGACGAATCTGTCAGAAAGACGACGATCATTATTAAAAGGAAAAGATATAAAGAAAGCGTGACAGAATAAATCCACGGATTACACGAGAATAAAATTCGAACAGAATAAGAGAGAAAAGGGAACAAGAAAATAATCTGACAATCAAGAATAGAGAATAAGAATAAGAATAAATAAACAAACGCTAAAGAATTTCCTCACTAATGAAGAGACGACTTGAAGGAGAATAATATGAGGAATGCAAAGAGAAATTAAAATGAAATAAAGAGAGAATAAGAATATGAATAACAAAACAAAATGTGAAAAAAGCGAATAAGAATAAGAAATTAAAATTAGAATACGCGTAAATAAATGAGAATGGAATAGGAAAACTAAAATTCGCATTAAATAGAATAAGTCTGAAAACGAAATAGGTGCATAAAATAACAGTAAGAAATAGTATAGAGTAAAAAGATAAAATGAGAATAACAGAGATTTTGATTGAGAATAGAATAAAATAAAATGGGAATAAGGGAAAAATAGAATGAGAATAGAATAAGATGATGCAATGAGAATAAGAGAAATCTTGAATAAGAATAGAATAAAATAAAAATAAAATGGGAATGAAATAAGAGAAAAATAAGAATAGAATAAAATAAAAATAAGATGAAAATGCAATGATGAGAATAAGAGAAATCTTGAATAAGAATAGAATAAAATAAAATGGGAATGAGGGAAAAATAGAATGAGAATAGAATAAGATGATGCAATGAGAATAAGATAAATTTTGAATAAGAATAGAATAAAATAAAATTGGGAATAATAGAGAACTAGGATGCGAATAGAATGAAAGGATAAAATAAGAATAAGAACGAAAATAGCATATGAATAACAATCAGATGATAATATGAGAAAAAAAAACAGATTTATAATAAAATTAATTTCACCAGAAATGTTTCACTCGGTACATTTAGCAGAATATATTAAAAAAATAATTAATTAAGAAAAATATGAATAAACTAGAGAGTATGAAAAGAAGATGAAAATAAGAAGATGAAAAAAGATCTACAACAAAATAAAAATATTAGGATTTGATATAAAATTATGAGAATTCGATAGAAAAGTAAAATTGGTAAATAATAAAAATAATGAAAGACAATGAAAGCAGAATAATAGATTAAAATACACTAAGATAACAAATAAGACCGTATAATAAGATGTGAATATCAGAATAAAAGGAATTATATAAAATAGAATAAGAATAAGGCTACAATAATTGGAAAAATATGTGAAGAATACGAATGGATTAAAAACAAGAAGTGCAAATAAGAATGAATACATTATTTACATTAGTCAGACTATTGTCTTCATCTTTGTCGCCATATTTATCACAACGTTACGGCCGTTGTACGCTCCGGCCTTCTTCAGGTGGTTGGAATTTCGAACTAAACCCTTTATTTCGCTCACTGGGGTAGACTGTTCTAGTTCCACGTGCCATATTTGATGGATGTCAGTTATCAGTTATCTCCTGCTATAATATGAGAAAAAATCAAGGACACATGGCACAGTGGCTAAATGCGTTGGTTAGATCCAGTTACAGGACCCAAAGAGTGTGAGTTCAATACCCGGTTAAGGCAGTGGAGGACTTTCAGAGGGAAATTAGCATTTCATTTCGTTTGTTTTATAACGTTTCAACGAATTTTTTACTTTATTTTTAGCACATAATAATAGCACCTGTATATAACAGGTCCTTATCTAACGTACAAATCGAACCAAATGCGCGCCTTAAAATTTGTAAACCACTTAACGTCTTAAAATTTGATCCATTTTGTGCAAAGTTATCCAAGATTTATTTAGTGAACTTCGTATATTGTGCAAATGAAAATGATTATTTATTGCTAAAAAAAAAATTTTAATGTATAAAATTGACAGAATAATTAAAAAAACAAATGTAATTTATAATATTTTCAGACTTACGGCCCTATAGCGCTGAAACACCAGTTACCGTACGATCGCCTAAATTAAGCATCGTCGAGATGGTCTTTATGTTGATGGCTGACAGCTTGGGAATATACGGGACGTGTAATGGATAATGGCTCGTTATATTTCACTTATGAAAGGTATGTCTCTACCTATGGATTAATTAGTATGGATTTTATATCTCTAAATTATTATTATCTCAAAAAAGTTCTTACAATCTAAAAATATTTACAGCTTTATATAATAAGCCATAGAAAATGAATAAAAACAATATTTTCAACTCGAAATATTTAAAAAAATAGTTTCATTGTAAAGAATTCACTCAGGACACGGAACACAGAAACGTAAAATAAGACATGTGTAGTATATTTGTTAGCATTTTGCCCCTGTATTTCTTTTCATCCGGGCTCGAGCAATAACCATTTGAATGTAGAAAAGAAGTAATAATTTCTATTAAATTTGCAATGTAGGTGCGTGCATATGTTAAGAAGAACCGGTAGCCAAAAGAAGGGAGGAACCTTTTCAAAGCAAACAGGAAATTAAGAATATGGAAAGATTAATTGAAAATCAGTGTAAAATCAAGAATGAATGAAGGAATAAATGAGTTTAAAAAAAAGAGTGAAAAATGGGATTATGAAAAAAATGTTAAAAAACAAAGGGATGGTAGTTAAAGCAGAAAAGAACGAAAATAATCGAAAGATGAAGAAAGAAAGAAATAGGATAGTGAACAATGTTAAAAAGAAGGAAAAATAGTTTAACTATAAATAAACGAGAAAGAAAGAAAGAAACAAACAAACAAAGGATGCCTGAATGACAGATTTAAAAAATTGGGTGGAAATGAAAAACTAAATTGGTTTAAAAAAAACGAAAAAATCAGTTAAACTATAGATGAATGAGAAAAAAAGAAAGAAAGAAAGAAAGAAAGAACAGAATAATGGGAAATAGGAAAAATGAACAACCTTAAAAAGAAAGAATAGTTTAACTATAGACAAACGAGAAATGAATGAAGAAAGAAAGGAAGGAAGGAAGGAAGAATGAAAGAAACAAAGAAAAAAGAAAGAGAAATCGAATAATGGGAAATAGAAAGAAAGAAGAAACAGTTAAACAACGATAGAAAGAAAGAAAGAAAGAAAGAAAGAAAGAAAGAAAGAAAGAAAGAAAGAGAAAAAGAATAAAGAGAAATATGAAAATGAATCATATTAAAAAGAGAGAAAAACAATCTATAGAAGAAGAAAGAAAGAAAGAAAAGAAAGAAAGAAAGAAAGAAAGAAAGAAAGAATAAACGAAAATATGAAAATGAACAATATTCAAAAGAAAGAAAAGCAATCTAAGAAAGAAAGAAAGAAAGAAAGAAAGAAAGAAAGAAAGAAAGAAAATACAATAAAAATACTTAAAATGGGAAGAAATCCGAACGGATTTATTGAGGTAAAGAAAGAAGGAAATATGTTGTGGAGAAGTGAGTAAGAAATACTCTATTTCGAAAACCAAAATCTGCCAGCCTTGTGCCACACTATTTATTTTCACTTTCATTACTTTGATATTCAACGTGAATAAAAGGAAAACATAATGAAAACTCGAAGAAAAGAAGTATGTGCAATGAAAATCTCTGACAAGGGCAACACGGAAATACCAGGCGCTTCTAGAAGCTTTCATCTTGATTAAGATGCGTTTATTTCGGTCCCTATCAGAAGAAGTACATCACCAACAGGCACGCAGGTTGGCCATCCATCAAAAAGGTCAGGTGTGTTAATTCTCTTTCCCAAATCTTAGTATTAACCACGAAAGGAATATTGTATTATTTATAATTTGAACCTCCCTCTAAGGTTTCGATTAGGGAAACTTCTGCATTTGAGTGATTGCCTTCAGTTATCTTTTTATCTGTGCATAATCAAGAAAACGTATTTGCAGACATGAATAATAATGTATAAAATATTTGTTGAATATATATTATCTGTGATTAAACAAAGTTAATGTTGCTAATGTATCTTTTCGAGTTTTGTTATGGAAGGTCGTTAGATCGAATCTATTTCATCTTCCGCGAAGTTCCGATTTTTTTCTGAGAAAACTGTTTGCAATAAATCACATGGGATGGGGTGAATTCAAAATTTATATAGTAACCAGATGTTGCCAGAAGAATACAGATCTAAAGGACGCGATAACGGTACGATCACTCTGGAGGTAGATTCTTTTTTTTTTCCAAGAGAGCAATGGGGGGGCATAGCTGAATCTTCTTTTTATATGCTGTATCCCCTCAGGACATAGCTGATCATGGCTCTCCACAACTGCCTGTCCCTTGAAGATCTTAACAAACTTTCTCTTATTTCTCCTAAATCCTGTTCCGCCATCTATTTACTCAAGCTCATTAAATATGTTTTCCGTTGTTTTCCTATGTCCCTCTTGCCGTCTATCTGTCTCATGAGTATCAAATTTGCCAAGCCCCCTTTTTCATTATGTGCCTTCAACTATCACTTCTTGATTCTAAGAATTAGTTTACTTTTTGTTACCACTTTCCTAAAAGATTCGTAGTTTCTCATGAAATCCTTCTGTAGAACTATATTTCCGTTTGTTCAAGTCTCTTCTTCATCTTTGAGGACATCGTCCAGCAATCACTGCCATGCAGAAGGAGATATATCGCATAGCATTTAGTGCACTTTTTTTGTTTCAA
Source organism: Acanthosepion pharaonis (assembly GCA_903632075.3). Classification (NCBI taxonomy): domain Eukaryota; kingdom Metazoa; phylum Mollusca; class Cephalopoda; order Sepiida; family Sepiidae; genus Acanthosepion; species Acanthosepion pharaonis. The sequence continues at coordinate 912,951 of CAHIKZ030005329.1, read as the reverse complement.
GTAAAATTTTCCTATTTCTTAGAACTCTGGTTCCCTGCTTTATGCTTCCTTGACTATCCCAATGTCTTCGGATTTCAGTGTCGCACTGTGTTTATAGTAGAGACGGAAAGAGAACCGCAAAAACGCCTACAGAAACTAGTGGAGGAAAGCGAGATAAAAGGACTAAACACCAACTACAAGAAGACAGAATGGCTGGTTGTTAGCAGAAAGATGAGCCCAAAACGCAAATTACAAATCACAGATACCAAAATCAAACAAATTTAAATATCTAGGAAGTGTTTCAACAGAGGACAAAAAGTGCGACACTGAAATCTGAACGCGTATTGGAATAGCCAAAGATGCCTTCCAAAACCCGAGCAGAGTTCTAAGACATAGAAAAAACTTCACTAGAAACAAAAATAAGAGTATTAAACTGTTACGTGATAATATGACCTTTTGTGTTGCAGTGTGTGCTGGACGATTTCCTCAAGGATGAAGAAGAGTCATGAAGCAATAGAAATGTGGTTATACAGAAGAATATCATGGGCCGAACATGTGCGCAACTTCGAGGTTTTTGTAAAAATGGTAACAAAAAAACTTACAATTAACTTCGAGAAGAGACAGTTGAAAAATCTAGGGTACATAGTGAGGAAAGAAGGCTTGGAAAATATTATACTCACAGGACAGATTGAAGGTAACCGTGACAGTGGAAGACAACTCATAACACGTTTAGTGAAGTTGAGCAAATTTGATGGCGGAACAAGGTTTAGGAGAAATAACAGAAGGATAGAATTTACTAAAATCTACAAAAGGCAGGAAGTTGGAGAGATCCATGATCCTCTACGTCCTTAGGGACACGGCCCATAAAGAATAAGAGATTGCTTCACTTGTATTTTAGTTATAAGTTTCGTTATCACATATTTGCTTAAGCGTTAATTGGCTATAGATAGAAACCAACAATTGGCTACAAATAGCAACCTACAATGAATATGATAATTTATAAGCCTATCATTAATGCCGGATTTTACGTCGAGCAAAAGGATTTTCAAAATAATTGTACTCAATGGGATGTCCACTAGACTCATACATTATACAAGTTTATGCATGACGTAAAATAGTTTATAGAGCAGCTAATTTTTTTAGACACTAAATAACCTTGACATATTTGGATGTTATGTTAAATATATTACTTTACCTTATTTTATTTTAATATATTAATCCAGCTTCTAAAACAGTCATGTAAGTTTCGATCGAAAATACTGAGTTATGATATGAAATGCGTGTATTTTACGTCATCTCCTGTTAATATTAGTGATACTCGAAAACAGTTAATCTAGGTTGATAAGTAACCATTAATTTTAGTGCGATTATTAAGGTTCAAATTTTGCTTTGTCTACCAATATAGTGGACGATGGGTTTTATATTAGTGTTTGTAGCTATTCGTCTTTTTCGCGGTTCAGGCTTATAGAATTGTTCTTCTGAGTTCCAATAACGACTGGCAGGATTTCAAATTCTGTAAGTTGATGAGTTCTCTTTCAAAGGTAGAGACACTTATCCATTTTTTCAACCCCTGTCAGATTTCTTCTGTGTTTTTTGCTGAAACTTTGAAATCCAATGTCAGGTTGACGTCTTGTCCCCTAATACCTAAATCACTTATTTCTACTGGATCGAATTAACCGTTTGAATTTCAAACTTACAGTTTTTTTTTTAATGAAGTTTGTTATCTAAAACATAAAGTCCTCAGTTAAAACGCTTGCCACTCAGTTAATTATTCTTTTAAAGTAGGTGTTTCTCAAAGCACTCCCCTTTATATTAACCCTTTGAGCTCTGACCACGGCTTTACTGGTGATAGAGAAAAGGTTTCCTAATGCCCAGTCACCGGATGGATAGTGGCAGAGAAAAATTACTTAATGCACAGCTACCGGTTGAACGACGGGTAAACACTTTTATATATACCGTGAAACATTACACACGAATTATTTACGAATTTTGTCTCAGGGGCTCAGGCAAAAGGGTTAATATTGTTCAGGAAATCATAGCTCAAAGGGTTAAGGATATGTCTAAGAATAATAACATCGTTTATGGGCGCACCTCCAAAAATCTAAACGTCTGGCAGCTGAAATCTTCTGACCTTGCACAACAGCTCAATGGGGAGGAACTTGACTGCAACATTCAAACCTAAAAATTCAACTTAATAAAACCTAATAAATTTACATCACAGATTAGACCCTATATTTACACCAATGATGAACAGTTTTACTTTGAAAGAGACTCCTTATCTGAAACATCTGTTGGAACACGAGATCAATTCGGACGTCAAGTGGAACCCATATAAACGATCCACCCTAAAGATTTAAGGAAAGCGGTTTTATTTGTAGCGTTCCAAAATGTACCTGAGTATTCTGACGTGTTACAAGTACCAGATCAAACTAAAAATGGAACACTGTTTCTATATCACGCCTGGAGCGGCCAAATGCTCACTTTATAGTCTTGAGTACAAAATCTTTTATTTGTCTCTGTACGATATTATTTATTTTCCTACCTACAACGTAATTCCCAAAGACGAATACTTTGCTATTTTCATGTTCAAACGAACTTAGTTCCGCCTATCCAAACCTTCAGAGCTAAATCTAGTCATGTCATGTATACAGATTCGATTAATTGTTATTCTCTTCGTATTCCAGTGGTAACAAAGAAGTTCTACCCAGAAAACTTCTTCCACAAGAACTGTTGCTTTGTCGAACAGACTCCCGAAATCATCACCTCTTCAAGTCTTGAGTCATCAGTTATCTATCCTACACATCCAATTAAGATCAATCAGTCAGTTATGTACCATACGTGATACACGCTTAGGCGATCATGTATCCATCGATATATGACAAACAAGGCAGTTTTTTTTTCCCGCAGTAGGTTGTCATTTCTTTCTGCGGAAGGCCAGATGCCATTCAAAGCTATAGTCTCTCCTGCTATTTACACATAGCAGAAGGGATAAGAAGAGGATCTGTACCTTTCCCAGTGGTATTAGCAGGTAAGTGAATGCAATGGATTCGACTGGAATTCGAACTCGGCTCTCCGATTCCTCAATCCGAGCCGCTATCCATTACTCTTATCACCTAAAGGTAAAGTTATTATTCCCTTTTTTTACTTACTTACAACAGCCTCAGTCATGAACTCTCTATCTTCACTGTTTTCTTGTTTTGTTTTTTTTGTTTGATCTCTTATAAAATCTATATCCTTGCTATTTTTGGCATCGGTTGTTACGGTTTTTTGGGTATATACACCTATAACTAGTGAGCGAGTCAGAATGACTTATTTCCCTTTATAGTCGACCAATGGAAGGTTGACCAATCCGAAGCCGCACAACACTGTATTCGTCGTGTATAAAGGCGGCCATCTTGTTTCGTCTACCGGAAGGACCAAAGGCGACCAGGAGGAAGATGAACTACACTCTGTTGTGATATCCACTGCGAACCTAAACTACGCTTTCTTACTGTCTCCGAAATATTCACTGCCAACCTCTGGATTCTATACTCGAGGACGACCGTCATGAAAATGTCTAACATCGGTTTGTACCGCTATTTAATGTGAAACCTTTCAGATTCCCTTTGCGTATCCATGGCCACCTTGATATCTGCCACTCGTTCGTTTTGTCTTGAGAAATGTCCTTAATATTGTTTTTATTCAATTGCACGTTTTTCTTTTAGGCTTATATCACGTTGAAAAACCGATTCTCGTACGATCAACAAAGTTAAGCAACATAGAGTCTGGACATAAACTAGATGGGTGACCGCTTAGGAATTCCACATGCTGTAAGCTTAGATGTGTTGGTGATATAATGGATAACGGCTCGGAATTGGAACTCGGAGAGCCGAGTTCCAATTCTAGCAGAGTTTATTATATTCATTTACGTGCAAATACCATTGGAATAGGTATAAAGGTATACATCAACCTTTTCTCCCCCGAATCTATGGATTAATTAGTACGATCTGTATTAGTAAATCATTACCACTTAAAATCACACAATCTAAAAATATTTTCTTTCTTTAAAAAACCTGGAAAAGGTTAATAAGCCGTAAAAACAAATCGATTAATCAATTCTTGTTAGAGTATAGTCTTTCTTCTATTTTTTTTCTTTTTTTGCTGTTTTTAGCCTTTTTTTATCAAAAGGCAAAGACTCTTCGGCAACAGTAGTGTTGATGATAATGATTTGATATATATCATTTCTTATATAGATTGTTATAATAATAACTAATAATTTGAAACAATGAGCAAATGGACAATTGTATTCATTATAAATACGATTAATTCTGACAGTATATCATTTTGTGTTCCTTGCGTTTCGGGACCGAATTGTCTTGAGTCTCTTGCTCGAGATTAAATGACTATAAATTTAATCAATATTCAAAAAATCTCTTCGGTATTCTATCCGTTTTAATAAGCCTGTTGTTTGGATATTTTAAATTCTTTCTTCGAATCTTTAGTTCTTCCAACCCTTAATCGGCGATTTTTGGCACTGTCCCAAAACTCTAAATATGACAGACACAATTGTCCCCGTTATATTTCCGTTTGTTCAATTCTACAGAAACGTCCAAATATTTACCAAAATTTTCATTCTTTGTTCTTCTGGTGAAGTGGCTAGGGAAATCATCGCTCTGATAGAACATTTCTCTTTGATAATTCTTTTATGTGCCTTACTTCTTCAGAGTGTAAGCGATCATAGCTCTCCACGTTTTCTTTTCAATATTTGTCTATATATCTGAGATGAGTTATTATGATTACTTGTATTACTTACATTATTCGGACTGTTATTCTCATCTTTATTGCCATATTCACAACGTTTCGGCCGTTGTACGTCCCGACCTTCTTCGGGGTCTGCCTATATCACTGAGATGAGGTATTATGATTACTTGTATTACTCAGACTGCTATCCTCATATTTATTGCCATATTCACAAAGTTTCGGCCGTTGTACTTTCCGGCCTTCTTTAGGATCTGTCTTTATCTCTGAGATGAGGTATTATGATTACTTGTATTATTTACATTATTTGGACTGTTATTCTCATCTTCATTGCCATATTCACAACGTGATTGGGATTTCGAAACGAACCCTTCATTTCATGCAGATTGCTCTAGTTCAACGTGCCACTCCTCTTCCGAATGTCTCAGTTATTTCCCTTTAACTCAGCTCTCCAAGTCTTTTTTTAGTTCACCACTGCTGTGGCCTGGTATTGAACTCACAACTCTTTGGGTCTAGTCTCTGGATCTAACCAACGTCTTTATCCATTGTGCCATGTATACTTGAAAACATTCCAAATACCTGCAGAAGGCCGGAACGTACAACTGCCGAAACGTTGTGAATATGACAATGAAGATAAGGATAACAGTCCGAATAATGTAAATAATACAAGCGTTCATTTCCTTTGATGCTTTACGTAACCTCTGACACTTTATCGTCCCTCTTTATCCGTATTTTGCCATTCATTCACACAAACTCGTTAAGTGGTTTACTCTCTATTTTCCTTGCTAATATTGCCTTCGGTTTGCCCTACGAGTGTTAAATTCTCTTCGCCTGCATTCCTCATTATGCATCATAGAAATCTCAACTGTCTCTTTTTGATAGTCTGCATAAGTGTCCTTGTTTTCCAATTTCCTTAAAACTTCCTCGATGTTCACAGGTTCTCCCTGTGGTATTCTTAACCTTTATAGGTAAATAATCTCACTCGCTTTAAATCTCTTCTGTATCTATATAGATATTGGCAAGCATTCACCACCATGTTGGAGATAAGATATTACTCAATAGTTCCCTACTTTTTCCAGAGTTTTTAACAATATTTTCATATTTCTTACTACATTGTTTAATTTTTGAAAGGGTCTTTCTCTATTCCTATAGTCTGAGGATTTCTATATCACATTATGTCGTTGTTTCTCCCGACACTACAAAGTTCTGCATAATTATATACTAGGGTGGGCTTGATATGAATGATTGATGCTAGAGCTGTGAAACCTTACATGTATTAATTCCAATTCTTCTTATTCATAACTCCGTCGTTTCCTTCCATGTAAATTGACATGTAACTGCTCAAAGAAGTCTTGAATATAACTAGTAAATACTTCTCTTGAAAATGGACAACGTTTTGACATCATGATTTTATCACGTACCTACAGAAGAAGAATTTAAGCCTAATGAACATTTATACTGACATGGCTGCTACATTAGGTGATTACGCTCAACAATGCAAAAGTGGGTAGGGGCAGATTTGAAGATGATTAATGTCTGGACTCATACAACTGACACCACCGAGGAAAACATTGCTCAAGTTCACCACACGGTAATGGATGGCAGGTGATTGACTATAAATTAATAAGGCAATGCTATTAGCATATCCCGTGAGAAAGATGAGAATAGCTTGCACAATGAACTGGCATGATAGATTCTGCTCGGTGGATGTCACGTCTTCTGACACCTAATCAAAAGCGCACCTGGTTGATCATATCACATGGAAATTTGACATTGCTTGAGGCGGAGCCAGATGGTTTCCTTCAATGTTCTAACCCAGGGACAGTGTGGGGCTCATTATACTGAGCCAGAGAAAGAAACAATCCCTGCAATAGAAACATCTCTCCTCACCTGCTTCAAAGAAGGTCAGGTTCATCTGATCTGCAAGGAAAGTGATAATCTCAGTATTGAGGGGATGAAAAAGGCATTGTGATTATTGACTATATTCAAAAAGGCAAAACCATCAATGAAGAGTAATATGCCAACTTACTGAGGACGTTGCTATAGGCTAGCAAGACCAAACGCCCAGAAGATCTAACAAAAGGAGTCTTGCTTAATCAAAAAACAGACATTTCCACAGTACACAAATCCAACGAGTGACATGGCTTTAAATTTGTTACCACCCGCCCTCTTCTCAAGATTTGACTGTTACCCAATACGAAAAAACACTTGGATCAGAACCAATATCAAAGTGATATTGACGTTATATCTGCTGTTGATGACATTTTGACCAACAGAATGAACAGTTTACCTGGAAAGAAACAAGGAAACTTACTTGGAAGCAAACAATCCAGCTATTAATGAGAAGAGTTGAAATTAATGCATGCAACAATTCACTGCTCTAATATCACTACTTCATTGTCAGTTTTGAGCCCAGTCGCGTACCTGGAAAAGAACAACGCAGTTATTAATAAGAAGATGAGATTAATGCATACAAGAAACACATCTCTAGCAAAACTCCTTCATAATCAGCCTAAGAATTTTTCAACCCAACTTCGTAACTGGACAGGAACAATGCAGTTATTAATAAGAAAAATTGAAATTAAGATATGCAAGATTTCACAGCCCGAACATCACTATTCATAGTTAGCCTATAAACATTTCAGCCCAGCAACATAACTAGACAGGAACAATGCAGTTATTAATAAGAAAAATTGAAATTAAGATATGCAAGATTTCACAGCTCGAACATCACTATTCATAGTTAGCCTATAAACATTTCAGCCCAGCAACATAACTGGACAGGAACAATGCAGTTATTAATAAGAAACATTAAAATTAACGCATGCTAGATTTCATAGGTCTAGCGTCTCTCCTTCGTAGTCAGCCTATGAAGTTTTCATCCCACCCTCATAATGCATAACTTGTTCTCTCTTTCTTGCTGACACCTATGAATACTGTCTTCTTAATCGTTACTCCTTCCCTTTATTAAATAGTCAATGATTACTTATAATTTGGTTTCTGCATCTACTATCAATATAGTGTTATCTGCATATTTTAAGTTGTTATGTTTATCGACGCCCATAAGTCTTCTGTTATTCTTAATCTCGCTATATAGGTGAACAGAATTCAATATGAAGAAGAACCATCATTTTATTCCTCGTTCTATTTTTGGCTATTCACTTAACTCATTTTCTATGTTGACTGCTTACGGTCACATCACATTGGAACATCGGTTCCCACAAGATCATCGAAGTTAAGCAACGTCGAGCCTGGTCAGTATCTAGAGAGGTATCAGCTTGGGAATACCAGTTGCTGTATGTTGAGATGAGAGGGTGGTGTAACGGATAATTGCTCGTAATTTTTAATCGGAGAGCTGAGTTCAAATTTCAGTCGTTATTTTTACTTACTCTTGAGAAAAGTTTGAATCCACTTCCCCAAACTATGGGTTAATTATTAAGACTTGTATCACTAAATCATTATTATATAAAAAAAAATTCTTACAATCGAAATTTTTTTTTCCTTTAAATAACTTGCAATGGGTTGATAATCCGTAAAAACTAATCCACCAAAAATGGTTTAAGCAGGTTGTTTATTCTATGTAGTATCTACATTTTACACGAATGGAAACAAAAAGGACGCTTATATTTAGCATCAGGAAGATACAATTCAAAATTATAGGGGTGAATAATGAGGAAAAAGAACTTGGAAAAATGATACTCAAAGGGCAGATTGAAGGCAAGAATGACAGAGGAAAGTAAGATACGTAGCTTAAATAAATGGAACAAGGTTTAGGAGAGATAACAAAAAGACAAAATTTATTATGATATCATCAGATAGTAGAAATAACGCGATTAAAAATATTCCTGGAATGCTTGTTCCGCAGATAGGTGTAAGGAGTTTTCCATTTGAAAATCGTATAATTTTATATTAGTGATTTCTGTGATAGATAATGATAATATATAAATAATTTACAGATAATACAGAGGTAAATCTTTTGCTTTTAGCTTGCATAAGTAATACTTTTATATCAAAGTGCTACTGGTATGAAGTATCCCAGTAGTACCTAGCGCATTGATCAGGCCATCTGCAAATAAACTGGTTCCGCCATCAGGTTTTTTTTGGTGAGGAGAGTGACGAGACACCCAGCTGGATTTAAACTACGACATGCCAAACAGAGAATTAAATTTATCATATGATCAACGCTCATCTAGCAAATGGGTCAGACTGAACTCTGTGGGTGTCGTCATGACGCGGCATTAATGAGCAAAGGGCTCCCTAGATTGTAATCAGAGTTTAAAAAAGATTTTTTTTCACGATGAAATAAACGGTGACGTGTTCGTAAGTAAGGTGAGCCTTCAACTGGAAAACGTTGGCTGATTTGTATTTTACCTGGAAAGGAATGGACTCCGCTAAGTCTAATTTCCCAATACAGGCGACACATGAATTAATATATCTCTGGATTTCAACAATGATAATTGAAGGTAACTGGTCAGCTGCGCAGCAATCCAGTGGCTACATTTAGTCACAGGATTGATTATGAAGGAATAGTTTTTCAATATTTTTATAATGTGTAAGAGATAATTTTATTGCGTTTTTTAGCCTGTTACACGTATTTTTTTTATTTGATTTCTGATTTTTCTGATTCTAAATTAATGATTAAACTCATGGTAAGTTCTACGACAATAAATATCCATAGACATTCCTGTATCCCAGCATTAAATAGTTGAGCTTAACAACTTTAACAAAATATTGCCATAACAAACATTAATATGAATGCCGGTCTTTATTTTCAGGAATATAGAAGCAGAGAAGAGAGAGAAAAAATAGTGAAAGTGGTAGAAAGGCGATTGTAATGAGAATGACTGACTGGAAAAGAACATTAGAAGGAGAATAATAAAAGAAAAATTTCGAAATTTAATTTCTTTTTTCCAATAATTATTACTTCTTTAGGCATTTATTTTATTCCGCTTTTGGTTTCCAGATATTTTCCCTCTAGTGGAACAGTTCTTTGTTTCTTATGTGATTCTTAAAATGAGATTCTTCCTCCAGATCTTCTTGATTTTTTTATTTTATTTCGGGAGACATCATGGTTAAAAATGAATACTTGAAGATCTTTCAGCAAATCAAACAGCCTTGCTCAATCAGAAATCTTATATACACTGAAACAAAATACTTAATAACTGACTTTTCCAATTCGCTCTATTTACATGACAATCAAATGTGTGTTCACGCATAAAATGCACGTCCTGAATTTCCATAAAGTTCTAGATAGCTCCACAAATTTCCAGAATGCTTCAAAAAGTTCTAGAAGGTTCCATAATGTTCTAGAAACCTCCAGGAAGCTATAATATTACTATACTAATATATAATTTTAAAAACTTCCTGTTAGAAGATGCATTTAAAACAAAATGAAATTAAATCATTCTTTATTATTTTTAAATAGAAGTTCATCGAATTATTATATAAGAAATCAATCATTTTACAAAATGAAAAATCATGATTTTGTATATCTACCTACATAAATATCATATATATATATATAAATATATATATATATATATAATAAAATCGGAATAAGGACACCATTATGTAAATGATCATTTTCAGCTTGTAAAATTAAATTTGCAGGATTTTCAAACAGTAAATGGATGATAATTTAAAAAGAAAAAAAAAACAATATTGTAAAAGCATTGAGCTGTATGTTTAAATCAGTTTTAGTATTTAATATTTAATATTGTGTTAATAGGATTCTC